>CM050165.1:409913633-410498633 GCA_027410445.1 Discoglossus pictus | reverse complement strand
TCCTTATGTTTCTTGAGGAGAGGATGTCCTCCATTTACACAATAGTGGGACTTCCTGGGCAAGTGTATACTTCCTAGGAAGTAAATAAAGCCACACAATATTTCTTAGGCCTTGCAGAAAATACTAAATCGTGCATTCTTATACCTTTTTTATTTTTTATTTTTTATACTCGTTCATAAGTATTTTAGTATAATAAAAGTGTTTCCGTTTTTAACTACTGTGTAAATAGTATATTGCTTGTCTAAATATTATACACCCACGTTGCACTTTCGCAGTTTCCAGCCTACACGTCTGTATACTGCAAAACGAAAAGGCAAATAGAAGTTTTGTTGGATATTTTAGATTTTATGGTTATTTGCAACAGAACCGTAATTGGATGTGTATATATAGCAACCTGTGAATAAAGTGCTTCCTGGGATTAAAGGGGACAATTGGCACAATATGTTCTCTTGAAGTAGAATTCAACCTTTTTTTTTTTTTTTTTTTTTTTTTTTAAAGCCCATCTAAAGTAGCATCTATCGAACACAAAGTGTGATATGCAGAGTTTTTATATTTTTACTTGTGTGGAAAAATTACTTGCTACCTATACACTTTAATTCTGCATTATCCGGGCACTATGTTGTGCCCTTTTTATACAAAACTTCTTTGACCTGTCAAACTAAATCCGTAGTTCTTCATCAGTGACATTCAAATTATCATGAACTACATCCTATGCCCTAATTTTAGGAAATTATTTTACATGAGAGAAGAAAATGTTCAGGATGAAAATTGGAGAAACCTCAGGCAAAGTGGATGTGTGCCAGTGTCTGCTGCTGGTCCTGAAGAATAGGTTATTGTCTTAGGTAAAATCCTCAATGGAAAAAAAGTAAGTCCGTGCTGTGTTGAGTTGTCAAGCCAAGATAAACTTTCCACTTCTTGTACAAACAAATCATTTTGATCTAGTGATGATCGAAAATGGAAGAACTTGTTGCCCCTGTGCTGTAGATTGCTTTATCTGAAGTTTGTCTCCTCTATCTAAACCCGTTAAAGCAATAATGTAATGCCTCTTTGTTTTGTTTGGCGACGATCTCTAGTATGTCTAAAACATTGAAATGTTGTTGTTGTTATTATATCGTGCCAACATATTCCATAGCACTATACTGAAGTTAATTTTCAGGCAGAGACCTATACAATATTAACACATTGCAAAGAATGGAGGGCCCCATCTTTGAGCTTATAATCAAGTCATAGGGCTTTCCCCAAAAGGGGACTTCTTGTCTGGTGTGGTTCTTCCATTTAGAAGTCTGGCAATTAAGGTGCTGTTGATCCTTTTTTGCCCTTCTTCACAATATGCACACTCTAGCTTGGTCTGAGATACGAGACAGAGTAAGATACTTTAAAATATAATTTCCTGTTCCCATTTTTTTTTTTTTGTGCAACTCCTCATTTGCCCCATTTGAATTCTGATGCTTTTATATGTTCGTAGTTAGTAATAACTTGATGGTTAAAATACCTGTGAACACAAAAACGAGCCCTGTGATGTAAATAATCACAACTATATGTCTACAGTTTGATATTTTTGTATTCTTAAGTCATTAATTGTATTTGGTTACCTATTCGGTATGGATATTAGACAACGTTATCAGTTTAAGAAATGCATCCGTAAGGAATTCATAGCCCAGTAAAAGTCCCATATTTGTATGGTCATTTCAAGAACTCTTTGATAAATGAGACTTAAATCCCTCTAATGTCGGACTTGTAGGCAGATGATTGGATAAATTGTAATTTTTTAATGAGAATAATAAGTGTCTAGTAGGTAATCATACTTACCCAGTGACTTTTTAATGGGATATTAACCAGATCAATGAGATGCTTTGTATGCTATGAAAAATGAAACTTGCTGAAGGTGTTTCGCCTGGCAGGCTCCCTACTGATTTTGATTGGAACTCTCAACATTTTGACTCCATTGTTTTTAATTCACATGTACTCAATGGATATAGGAAATCTCAATGTGTTAAACACAATATTTGTGCATTTCCTGTGGAACGTAATATATAAAAAAAAAACATTTTTATAGTGTTAAATTGTATATATTGCTGCTTTTTTATTGGACAAGCTCTGCTAAACTTGTGATTGTATTTAAGAGCA
The DNA here is from genome assembly GCA_027410445.1 of Discoglossus pictus. Taxonomy (NCBI): domain Eukaryota; kingdom Metazoa; phylum Chordata; class Amphibia; order Anura; family Alytidae; genus Discoglossus; species Discoglossus pictus. The sequence goes on along the minus strand of CM050165.1, from coordinate 410,496,506 downwards.
TACCTAAAGAAGATATAATTATGTGAAAGATGGAATTTGCCTAGTTTGGTTGTGTGTGAGAAGAGCTGCAGCTGGAAGCAAAAATGGTTACATTTCTGTCACTGACACTTAGAATTCCAAGCTGTGTAATCTGATTGGGCCAGGAGCCAGACGAGCTACAATTGCAGTTATGAACTATGACTGTTACATTCATGTCTCTGAAATGTACTGACTTGTATCAATAAAAGGCAAGTGCGGACACTTGCACCCCCACACCCTTTTGAACTTTTTTATAAAGGCCTTGGGCCTCATTCAATTGCGATTTGGCAAATTGAATAGGGCTCTAAATAAGCACATAACATATTTTTTTTTAAAGAAGTTTTCAGTTTGCTTTTGGTAAGAAGTTTACGGACTAAAAACTTCTTTAAAAAAATATGTTATGTGCTTATTTAGAGCCCTATTTAATTGGCCCAATTGCAATTGAATGAGGGCCCAAGTGTTTAGATGGAACTTCCCATTTAAAATATACATTACATGTGAGTGACTTAATTATTAAACACTTGATTTTTGTGATGGCGGTGACTTCCCTGCTCTTAAGGGTTAAAATCTGCAGGTTATCGCGCTGTGACTTTTTAATAGCTTGTAAATGGAAATTATAGATTCTGATCCAAGAATCATTCCTACTGCCGTGTGTCAAGGAAACATCTTTTTTTAACCTTGACTTAACAGTGGGGTATTGTTATGACTGGTGTGATTAATGCTCTTATTAAATAACAATTCTCCCCATATGACCATGCAGAGTTTCTCACTGGAATAATACAGGATGCTCGCTTTCCGCCCACTCTTCAAAGTTTGGGATAAAGGAGAATAATTTCTTTTGTAATTATAAAATGGCGCCCATATAGGGTTTAGCACCTGTGTAATCTGTAGCATTTTGTGCATTTTTATAACAAGAGCTTTGAAAGCAACAGCATATTCGATATCATATTGCTATCATTTGGCTCCGGATAAAGAGATGAGCCGTGGTGCTATGTGGTTCCCAAAGTACAATGTATACTCCGTATCCCACACTTGCTATGGGGACAAGTATCAACCACATGGTATATGTGGGGGCATTAAAAATCTCCCCTTTTAATCTTAACACAGCCTTCACCAATGTATCATGGATCTGGTGAGGAATCAAAATAGTTTTTTTAATCTTAATTATGCTCTAGTGTTTCCTGGTGGTCCAGTGGTTAGGATTTGGTGCTTTCATTGCTGTGACCTGGGTTTGATTCCAGTCAGGGAACAAAGTGGTCAAACCACCCTGAAGCCATGGGCCTGGTCAATATTTGCATGGGAGACCACCTAGGAATACCAGGAGCTGAATGGTGTGGACCACTGGAGAAGGATCAGCATGACCATGGACATAAATATATGCCTGTGAAAAATGTGACCTCATGGACTATGCACAATGGAAAAACTATATGCGTTTGTGTTAGAGGCAATCTAAGGGTTTGTAAAGCGAGATCCTTTTTTTTTTTTTTAAGATCCTCACCTTGATATACAGTGCGTAATTATAAGTGGGTACTATACTTCTCCTAGCATCTGGGTTTTTGGCAGCAACTTGTACATTTTTTTTTTTTTTTTTTTTTTAAATACCTTTTTATACCACCTTCTGGATAATATTAAACCAATATCAGTCCACACTTGTTTAATGCGCCAATCCAATCCAAACTTCTGCAGAGCTTGAATGTAATGCTGTATACCAAACGCCATATGTTTCCTGAATGTAGGACCAACCAACCAAGCATTAATGGAAACCCTGCACTGAATGTGTAATATTATAGTGCTATTAGGAAACAGGATCCACTATCCAGGAACATCTGTGCTGCTTGTTCTCTTTATTTGGGTGTAAATGTCTCTCTCGCCTTCTCTTTATTTATTTTTTCTCTCTTTTCATTAGCTTCTCAATTTGTATAGACTTTTTTTTTCTTTTTTTTTTTTCTTCTAATTTGATCTTAAGCATTAGTGATTTTAAAAGGACTGAAGTTATGTGTTTGTAAGTGTGCTAGTGTGTACAAAAAGCTGTATTCAAAATGTTTGTCTGGGGATGGGGGCTTGCCCCTATTGGTCGTTGTGACCTGTTTGCGTGGAAAAAAAAATTGTTCCATGTCCTTTTTATAATATTTAAGGATCACTTTGAAGCTTGATGTTTTCATTATGAATCTTCAATAAAATTGAGCTATTTAGAAAAAGCAAGATTCAGTTTTTATACATACTTTCACCCCACTTGTAAACCTACATTTTTAAACTGCTAGACAAAAGGTGTGAACAGCTCTGACTGTAAGTTAGCCCTCAACAGTCAGACACAAGCTTAGGTTTATAAGTACATAATCTTGTGTCTGACCAACAGAGTTGGTTGTTCGCTGCTATTGACCTCATAAGGGGTGGAGACAACCATCTAACCTGTAGGTTTGGAATTTGATGTTTTGAAATGTATTTATTTTTTAATATTGATAATGTTGCTTTCCTTTTCTAAAGTACTTTAAGCCATTATTGCATGCCTCTGCTTTAAATGCCACCTCACTTGTAGCAGCAGATACATAGAATTAAAAATGGTAGCTACACATAATTGCATATCATTATATTAAAGGCTGTGTTTCTTTCTTGTATACATGGTTTGCTTTTCTAGACGGCATATCCTATACATGGGACTGCAGTGGTGATTTAAACCCCATTCATGCACTGTGAGCCTGTATGCTTGTTCCTGTTTATTGAAGGCAGGATCTGCTCATGATATACTTGCTCTTGGCCAAGGATAGGAAATACATCCAACGAGGAAGCATCTGAGAGGAAATAATAATAAAAGAAGGATTTTCTTATTGTTCTTTGACCATAATCCACAAAATGTGTTCATTATATAAAAAAAAGTGGCCTTCTGACCTTGAAAAGTCAATGTAACTTCTATTTCTACCCCTTCAATACTGTTTCAAATAGCTGCTCTTCTCCAAACGTTTGCCCTTTTTCAGGTTTATCACATTCAAGTTGATCCTTTTTTTTTTTTTTTTTTTTTTTTTTTTTTTGATTACATTTTTTTTTTTTTTTATTTTTGTGAGAAATGTAGTCAACGATTTGGTTTAAATTAGGAAAAAACTTGTAATAGCACATACAACATATAACATCTAAACTTTGCTGCTGGCAGATAAAAAGTAAATTCACTGTAGATTTGTTTGTGGTGTTTTTTTTTTTTTTTTTTAAAGTCTATTAAGTTGCAGTATAGCGTGATAGTTTCTGCTGCTGTGCCTTTTGGCAGGAGAACAGCCAACAAGCACAGGTAGATACTTGTTTTTGGGAGTGGTGTGGATCTGGCAACTTCAGATTAAAGGACCACTGTATGGAGTTAAAACAATCAAATATTACACAATTTTTATTCCGTGTGATCCATTTGCAGCTCTGATCAAGCACCACATTCCTCCTTTACTGCCTAGTCACTCTGGGACTCAATGGCTGTACATGGAGCTGCTTTTCGGCTTCTGGGGGAACAGTCTGCATGATCATGTCACCATGCAATGAAAGTGCGTGATATATAAAAATATATATATATATCTATAATCTAAAATCTCATTCTTCTGTGCTCAGTTCTACAAGTGTTGTGTGCCTTTTGAAAGAATCTCCATATAATTTTTTTTTTTTTTTTAAATCTTAATTGAATATTTTCAGCTCTACCCTGTCTCTGGAACCGTTCTCTATTTTTATTTGGTCAGCTATACTTTCCACAGATACATTATGGTATTTACTATTTTTATGCAATTATTGAATACACAGGTTTTTTAAAACAAATCTAAAATTGGACTCTTCGATGCATCAAATATATAGAAAATCGTATTTATTTTTGGTCCTTGGTTTTATACTTTTTACTATGTATAGGTGATTTTACATTTCAGCTGGAGCAGGGCTTGCTTTTTGAGCTGATGTTGGGAAATGAAAGGGAGCCAAATTCCAAAAGCTCTAATCCATTTAATAAGTCGCATATCATTCTCCCTATTGTCCCATTTCGCACTAGACTATGAAGTTTGAAACCTAAGGGCATGTACTAAACTATTCAACAAAGTGCTCAAATCCAACAAGAGGGGTACATTGAAATATACAGATTAATATACACGTTATGTAAAAATTGCTTTTATGCTCATGGTTTAAAAATCCATTGGTCCTTTAAGAAACCTAAGCCAGGTAATATCTAGTGTCCTTCACCCCTGATTCATCTCCTCTGCACCACCTACCTATTGTACACCTCAAGTAACGGAGTATCATGTCCCTCTATGGAAAGGTCAGGCAGAAACCTTGGGCAGTGATGGATCTTATTCCTTATCTGTCCTGTCCTTTTGTGCGTCGTTCCAAAAACCACAGAACAATCACATTTTTAGCCTCTGTAATTTAATTCCCAGTCCTCCTACACACAGATTTCAGTTCTTACAATTTTGGACTGAAGGGCACATCCACTTATCAACAGATGACTGTAGTTTTGTTGCATACCTCACAAGTATAAGACTTTTTTTTTAAGCGAAATAAAATTAGCAGGTGTGCAAGAAAGGACATCAAAAGAATTATAGGAAAAAGTCTTTATTAAATGACTGATAGGGTGGTAGTATTTTATATTGCTAGTTTGTAGCTTGGTAGAGGGTGCAATCCTATGGGGCTTTATACAGCCATCTAGTTCTACTGTTGAGGGGTTCTTTGGAGAGGACATTTTTTTTATAGAAGTGAATATGGATCTGATCTGTGTACACTTTTCCCATCCAGGTTTTTAATAATAATTTTACAAACGCAATAGCAATAATTAAAACAAACTGAATGTGAATGTTAGACTGTAATATTAAATGGTGTACAAATATTGCTCTTCATAATTGGCAAAGCATAAGTAATGTACTTCAATGGTCATTTAACCAAAGTTGCAGTAACATTTTGTGCCGGCAAATCCGTATATTTAGCAGAACATTTGTTTTTAGTAAGGGACCCCATAGTGATAACGGAACCAGTAAATTCCACTATAAAGGCCATTAGAAAGACCACTAGTGCAGCCATTAGAAACAGATGCGCTTTAGCCTACATTGCGGTTTTGTTGTCCTACTTGGAGATTGGCTGCAGTGCATCTAAAGGTAAAGCTCTAGAGCAGGGGTGTCAAACTCGGTCCTGGAGGGCCACACCCAGGCCTGGATTTGAGGATTTCCTTTCTGTGTACAGGTGAGTCAGTCAGGATGACTGCAGAAGCGATAGTCTCACCTGCTTGTAGCTAAGGATATCCAGAAATGAAGGCCTGGGTGTGGCCCTCCAGGACAGAGTTTGACACCCCTGCTCTAGAGCTACCACCCTTCACTCTGAGCCATAGAAGCAGAGGCAGGAGGATAGAATGGGGGTATACAGTGCAACTCTTTTTTTTTTTTTTTTTTTTTTTTTTTTTTTTTTTTTTTTAAATGATAGATTAAAAATATATAATTTTAGTAAAAGATCTATATGAACTTACATACTTTCAATAATGACTTCCTGCTAAAATTTTCACAAATACAGTTTATGCACTGCACTCTGGGAAAACTGGCCGGGGACATGCAAATGAGACCACAATGCACACCCTCTCTGTGAATCCATAACCATTTTATACATGGCTCCTTTTAAGCATATGCTTACTGTATTTCAGTTTTATGCATAGCAACTCACACTACCCTGGTATATTGCACAACTGAGAATACACAACATACGATTTGCTTTATTTGCCTTCTTTATTGCTCGACAAATTTTGTCTTAATTCAGTGCCAGACTAAATTTGGTTTGGAATTGAGCTATATGAACTATAATCTTATGTATTGTCGTTTTCACTTTTTATATATATATATATATATATATATATATATATATATATATATATATATATATATATATATATATATATATATATATATATATATATATATATATATATATATATATATATATATATATATATATATATATATATATATTATATATATATATATTATATATATATATATTATATATATATATATTATATATATATATATTATATATATATATATTATATATATATATATATTATATATATATATATATTATATATATATATATATATATATATATATATATACATATATATATATATATACAACTGGGATAAGGCAATAAGACATTCATATTCACAGTTTGTAGTATGGAACTAAAACAAACTCTTTGTTGTTTGTTTATTTTTGTTTTTTTATTTTATTTTATTTTTTTACATTTCTGTTTGACTGGTTGGTTTTGTGGGTACTGACCACATTACTCCTTTTCCCAGTGCCTGATTTATCCATGTGCTGATGGTCAAGAGGGCTCTTGACTTTGTCACATTTCATTACAATATTGAGGTCTGCTAAAACGCACACTTATTCCCATCAAGGTGAAAAGGTCATATTTGAAGAGACTTGTGTTTAATTCAGGAAGAAAAACAGATCAATAGACAAAGCCTTGTGTGGATACACAACACCGACCTTGCACAGATTTGTTTAGAGTTGCATTTTCCAGAGGTCACAGTAGATTACACTGGTGTCTGGAGCCGGAAGGACACATTCCTTTCCGATCATTCTTTCCTGCTACCTACCTGCAGATGTTGACATTGGGTCACTTGATCTACTTATTAAGTTCACTGCAGCTCAAGAAAGAGGCACTGGTTTGTCAAATATGTCCCAACTAACAATATTAGCAGCTGTGGGTCCTTTTTGTGTTTGTTACATCATTTCCTAAGAGTAGACTTATGTGTGTGTGTGTTTTTTTTTCTCTGTCAGTGGAGAGAGGGTGGTGAAGGAGGCAAGAGAGCCTATAAGATAACCTTGATCAGATTGAAATCGATACCATACCTTCCCTGACTCACAGACTTAGAAGGCGACTCCTTGCTTCAGGAAATGCAACCCTATCTCTCCACAAATGTAAACCACACACTTTCTATCTATGTATCACAGATTCACAGAGGGCCCAGCAGAGTCATCCACAATTATTTTTCCATCTATTTTTCCTTATAAAAACTATCTATGTGTAGCTAGTTAGCTTTAGAGCTTTCTTCCTTTTTTATTTAGTTTCATAGTAAATTTGGCAGTAACGTTAGGTGTGTGGGTTTTTGTCATGGTGCTAAATTGTCAATTCTGCACTGTGTGAGCTTGTGCGGGTGTGTGCAGGAATGTCCACGGGCAAAAAAACATCTGTATCATTACAAGGCAAATTCTGATGCAGTTCTGTAATATGGGACACTGGTGGGCAAGTGACCAGCTAAACCTTTCCTAATCCTGTTTTGTGCAGTAGGGACGATGTCTTCCTATTCCTTCCCATGCACAAAATCTATTTTCTCTTATAAATTGTACACCTTGTGCATTTTTACTATTTTGTTTTCTTTCTACACACCTAGAGGGGTAAAATATATTTGGAAGACTCCTACGCTGAGATTGCATTCCTTCAAATAAATGGTCAGCCGATCCCTTTTTCCTAGGGCATTGTAAGCAAGAAAGTGTTTGCAATGCATTATCTGGAAACTGGGCAGGGGTGTACAAATTCTCACCATATTACTATTTAACTATTATACATTTTTTAATATGGCCCTCATGGCATATACATGCCATTAATACTCTCCTTTTTGAGCATAGCACTGGATGGATATACATGCATTAGGAAAGCAGACAGCACTGTTTCAATCTCCTTGGATCATCAGTGTAGGGCTGTTATTGGACATGGGGAAAGATATTGTATTCTTTAATGTGGTGTAATTCCTTGTGAGTTACAATTGATAAAAGAAAAAACATTTATTATTGGAAAGTAGTAGCAATAGTAAAACTCTCAATTTATATTGCCCCCCATCCAAGCCCTTTCCCATAACTTAAAGGGCCACAGCCGTGTTCATATGATAGGGTTTCCTTTAGATCTTACATTTTAGTATTTGTAAATAGACCAAACCCTTTTTTTTTGCTCTCAAATCCATAAAGAAATACATGAAACTGTTTTTTTTCTAAATTACTCTAAAGTGCTCACAAAATAAAGAAAACTGGTTAATTACTTCTCTGGTCAACTTTTCAGCCTAAACAGACGGCCTTCCTCAAGACTTTCAACAGACTAGCAATAAAACCTCTCTAATTTGCCATGTAATCTGTCCTGTGAGTGTAATCCCTTTAATCTAACAATCGGGCTTCCCCTTTCAGCCTTTAATATTTATAGACCTTATTTGTGTGGTCTCATTGCTGTGTTTGTTTTATCTCTGCAGAATGGAATAAAGAACACCCCTCCTGAAGATGAAGAAGCAGATGCATCTGGAGATGAGGAGGATTTCTTCTCTGGATCAGGCGGTAAATATTTACTCTTAATTATTTCCATTTTTTACCATTTTACCAAAGGCCCTTGATGTGAATCTGTTGTAGTGGCAGAAAAGTGCAATGTATTACCCTGGGAATATCACATTGCACTAAAGCCACTGACCATTTATATGATGTGGCATGATTGTGGTAACTACCCAAGTGATGCGAAAGTACCATTACAAATTACTTTACACGTTCAGTTTCCAGCCATTTAGATCCTCAGCATAAAATATATTTTTTGGGAGAAAATTATAATTTTGCAGGCCCTTCTCATATTATGGACACTTCAATCTTTGCTGGCTAGTTTGCTTGCAGGTTATCCTTCTGAGACCTGCTCCTCCTTTCAATCCTCCTTTCAAGTGGAAATTCATAGTGGTTATCATTTAATAGGACTTGAATGAAATATCTGAATCAAAGGTTCCAATTCCTGCTTGGTGTTTAATATAATTAGGCACAAAAGTTAGTGTCTGCGGTCATTAAAACCAAATTGAAGAGAATGGTTAATCATTAAAGGCTGAATTTATTTATTTTACACTTTGCCTATTTATATGACACCTTACTGCTTCTTTTATGGAGAGGGTGGCATATTTTTTGGCGTGAACATCTGAATTTCAGGCAATTTGATAGATGCTCTAAACGTTTTTGTAATTGTCGCACCCAGCCACAATCGCGTGTATACACACAGACCCGCACAGATATGCTTACAGTACCCATTGCTGGCATGTATGCTGTAGACCTGAGTATACCTGATCTCACGCTGGTGAATTAATTTGTGCGCTCTAGCGCTGTGGCCTTCTTGTATATTCTCTGTATGTAATGTGTGTTTTTTTTTTAGTTTTTTTTAAATATTGTTGGGAAGCACTTTTTGTGTCATTTAAAATGGACCAAAGACAGATTGTTGGCATCCCTAAACGAGAGGGTGCAGACTCTTTGTGTACGCAGGAATTAGCGGCTAATAAAATGTCAGGTGACTAACTTGTAGGTTATTCTACAAATAGGCAGTCTCTGAAGTATATTAACACTCTACATCCCTATGACCTTTTGACTGCGCTGCAAAAGGTGATTTCTCAAAATGTCTGTTTTATAAGCATTGAAAGCCAATACCAGGTAACACAAAGGGAGCTTCTGAATATGTTTGGCTGCAAAAATGAGTCTCCATTGGGAGCATAAGCCACCAAAATCCTTTTCCAGATTTAAATGGTTGACCGTATAATCATTTTGATAATAAATGACGTTGCTTAAATAACAAAAGCTAAAATATAGAATTGGTATTCTTGGATACATGTAAATGTTTCATAGTTTATTCTAAACTAAAGGTCTTTATTAAATGGGATTGTAATAGCTTTGTATGTATATTTATGAATTTTTGTTTTCTCCAAGTCAAACATTTCATAGATTAATAATTCCTTTTTTTTTTTTTCTCCATTCTTTCCATCAGATCCATTCGCTGGTGTGGACGATGCAGAAGGTGATGACTACCCAACATCTGTAGCACCTCTGCTGCCTGTTGATGCACCAGAACCTACAGTGTCGCAACCAGATTCAGATGATGAAAAAGTGGAGCATACAACACAAGTTCTGGAGACTACCAAGCCAGAGGAAGAACATATTGAAGGCATGCTAGATCCAGTTATTTTTGCTGAAGGACCTGCTGTAATTCCAACAACGTCAGAGGGAACCACCCACAAGCCCATCACCCACCAAGCATCTACAGCAAAGGTCACCACAGACTATGATGTTGATTCAGGAAAGCACGACCACCATCACCACCATCATCATCATCCACATCACCACAATACAACTACCGCTAGTCCATCCATCCTTGTTGACTCAAATGTAGCTGATGATACTCCTGAAACTACAAGTCCAAGTATAGCTCATGCTGGTAAATCTCATGTACATCATGTTCACCCCAAAGAAGCAACCACCACTCCATCTGGAGATGGTGAAGCTGACATTCACCATGTTCATCACGAGGTTACAACTCAAGCCAAAGCAGATGGTTCTATAGTTCACCATGTAAATAATGAACAAACAACCACAGGGTCTGGAGCACATGACACTTATGATGCAGAAACCGTAGCTCCATCTGATGTTGATGAATTTGTACTTTTTGAACCCACTACTACAACTCCATCTGAAGAGGATGATTCCGTTGTGCAGACAACCTCAGCCCCATCTGAAAATGCAGAATTTCATGTACATGTAGACCACCACGAACATCCAAACTCGTCTGAAGGAATGGATTCTCATATTCATAAACTCCACCCTTTGGAGACCACCACAAGTTCACACATTGTAGATGGTTCTGATGTTGAACAGGTTGAAGCAACCACAAATTCATCCTACAATGCTGAATCAGGCCAAGAACCTGATCAACAGCCTAGCACAACACCTGTTGATATGAATACACATCACCACCACCACCATCATCACCATCCCCACCACCATAATACAACTGCACAACCCAGTACAGCACCGACCACTGGTTATGGTGTTCAAGACGAAGTGCCTATAAAAGACAATGTCCCTGAAAGTGCAACTACCAGTGTTGTAGTATTAGATGAAGATGACTCCATTCTTGAAGAAAGTGAACCTACCCAACCTCCAGAGGATAAGAACTCTGTGGTTACTGATGAAAGTGATGTGGACCTGACTGATTCGAAGGAGGAAGAAGGATCTGGAGTATTGGTAAGAATTATGATGTATTCTAAAGGGACTCTCCCCAAGTCCCTAAAAACCTTGTTATTTTATTTCCAAGTAAACAATTTCTTAAATATTCATCCTTGTTTATACTGCATTATGCAAATGTGCAGCTCATGAATACAAATTGACTGCTTTAATGTGCTAATTAGTGAGACATTTTTTACAAACGCTCTCCCAGTTGTATGCAGTTAATTAAACCCCATCCCAATTCATCATGCACAACGAGCCTTACATTTTTCAATGCTGTTTATGATGCAACTAACTTGTTGTTCCTCTCAGTTCTTTTTTTTAATCTCATTTATTAATTACACTATCATTTAAAAAAAAAAATTATGAAAGAAAAATACCTTTTTCCTTCCCATAATATTGTGGCTTAAAATATGAGATTTAATCTACAGTATTACAGGAGTCGGGAATGTGGAAAATAGGTTTTTGTAATTTTTTCCTGGGCAAAGAGATACATTATGCAGCTTTCAACCTTAAATATGTATGTTTTGGGATCCTAATATTCTGGTAATTTTGTCCATCTCTGAACCAGGGAGAACCCTGGCTGATTATATACATTATTCACTGGAGTCTTGGTGTTCCCAGTGTGCTTTTCACATGGTTTTATAATGAAGACCATACAGGGCTATAAGCAGTTAGTGTCAGTAGTCTGTCATTAGCTAGATATATCAAGCGATCCTAAGGGGGTGGCTCAGAAAGGCTAACACATGTCATAGAAAATGCTATTTTTTTAAATAATAATTGCTATAACAATTAATTGAACTTTTATAATCTATATTCTCCTTTTTGAATAGCTAGACCTTATAATGGGCAAAGCAAACTCAATAATATATGCAATGTTATTCCTAAGTGTGGCAGACACTGTCTTGGTTGAATGGCCTTCTCAAAAAGGCAAAGCCTTGCAGTGTTGTCAGATTTTCAATAGTTCTGTTGGAAGCACTGGCATTTAGAATTGCCATAATTCAAGTGAAGAGTTTAAATGCATCTGCATTCTCAATCCCTCCCGGCTTTATTTACTTGATCAATGTATGATGATAAAGCAAAGCAGTTTTGTATTTCCAACCTTGGCAAGACTTCCTTTTAGTGGCCTAAAAATAATGGTGGGATGCAAGAGTTTACATTTGAAACGTGTTCCTTTTTATGTTTATAGTATGCTCATTTGAAGAACTTGACATGATGTGCAAAATCTATGTATAGAGTCTTTTTAAAATGAATCCATCTTTATGTCTAACGATTGTATTCAATGTTACTTTAATAGACATCTTGCCTTTGTTCCTCCCAAGTATCTAGCCGTTTAGAAACCGTGTATTTTGGACAAGATCTCTATTGAATTCTATTAAAAATGCTGCATATTTCCATTGGCAATCTACAATAGGACTTGGAAGAGTAAGCCCCATAGGATAGCGCTCTCCCTCAAGCTGAATGCTGTTAACAGTCCAATATGGAAGCCACCATGACCAAATAAGTTTGAATTACATCAGATTTATTTTCTTTAGCATCTAAGCAACACAAGAACACTTTTTTGTAATGTTAACCCAATACATATTTTGTGAGCGTGTGAATTGTTTTCAAAACTATTGTGTTCTTCATAGAATGAAATTTGATTGAAAATAATTTTAGTATTGTTTTATACATTTATTCAGTGGCCAAATGGAGAAATAAAAATTAGCTAATTTTATATGAATACATCTGATATTTTATTTTTTATATTTTATTTTCTTATTTCAGAACGATCTATTCTTTGAGCCTACTGAAACAAACATTGTCCCCATAAATAGAAAAATTGACCTTGGTTCAGATCTTGAAGAGACCCCAGAAACGGACAACTCTGATGCCTCTAAGAGTATCATGGATAGAACAGAGGTTTTAGGAGGTAAGATATATAGAAGAAATGTTTTTTGGTTATGTTCAATTTTATTTTTTGAATTTTTTTGCACAGATCTTTTACCAGTCAGTAGAAATATAGACATAACCATATAAAATTATAGCAGCAAATGCAGAGCAACTTTATTTTTATTTTTCTAAACTGGCTAAGGAAGTCAAACTTTGCCTTGCTTGGGATTCTTTTTTATAAAAGCATCTAATGGGTATTATTTTTTAATTATTCATGATCACAAATAAAAGGTTAGCAGCTATTAAATGATATGTTCCCTTTCAAAGATTGGAGTATAAGCCTTCGGTTCAGCATATAGGCTCATCAAGGGGGGAAATAAAGGGGATTGGACACAGGTCTAATAACTTATGAATGATTGGCCACTTATCCAGTCAGATTGTTGCCTTAAAGTAGAGCATTTTTGATATATCCTTGTGCTTGAATATTGTCACTGCATGCTCAACAAAGCTGAATCTCAAATGGCCTTATATTGGGTGGATTCCAGCAGCATTGTCTCTTTGTTTTTAGTATTAATTGAATGTTAAAAGACCACTGCGGTGCTCTAACATGATCCAGATGTTTTAATTAAGGATCGTTTAATAACATTTTGAATTCAATGATATAAAAAAAAAAATATCCAACTTTAAAAGTTGAGACTTAGGTGCTTTTATCCATGCACTAGAAGGTCAATGGGTCATATGGAGATGGTTGGGGTTTTGGTGAGCGGCATGTCTACAAGGGTGGTGACACGCACAGCAAGAGGCAGATACTATAATTTTTGGCATTAAAAAAAACTCAAGTAGAAATGTTATGAAAATCAATCAAAATCGTCTAGCTCCTATTAGGGCATTACAGTGGTCCTTTTTTCAATACAATAGTGGAAGGCGATTTTTAAGATTTCGATAAAATAACTTTCAAGCTGTTCTTGGCGTGTCTGGAGCGACCACCCATGGTCTCCTCTCTGACAAAGTTAAAGCACACCCAAGAATCATTTTATGAGTAGGCTTTTTTAAGCGCTTTTGGGGAAATGTGAGGTCATCTTCATTCAAATGGATACTTTCTTTGAGTAACATACATGTAACTGGTAGATCATATAAGTAAAGTTGAGATTGCTGGTTTGGTGGTATTGAGCCATAAGAGGACTACTTTTAGACTGATCACCTTACTCTCTCCGCAGGTATCATTGCAGGTGGTGTGGCTGGCTTGATATTTGCGATAGCCTTGGTTGGGTTTATGTTATATAGAATGAAAAAGAAGGATGAAGGAAGCTACTCCTTGGAGGAACCAAAGCAGTCCAATGGTGGATACCAAAAACCACGTGAACAGAGAGAGTTCTACGCATAAGGCATCTCACGGCTTAGATTAGATAGCATTGTGATTTTTGATCTTTTTACTTTCTTTATTCTCTCCACAGTAACAACTCTGTGGCTTTTGTTATAAGGACATTAAGTTGGCTTAATTAATGTGTCACAAGCCTGTGCCTATCGGAGAAGACCGTCGAGACTAAAGCCATGTAAAAGACCTTTTATTTTTCTATCCTGATTTTTCACACACTGTTTAAAGACTGATTGGACTATGGTCTAATGTATATGGCTTACACGTCAAAAAGAAAGTAAATGTATATTTGTCCTTCACAAAAATGGCATACATTTGTCCGTCTTATTCTGCTGAAGATCTTGGCATCATTCCTGATATCCCGTTGCCATAAATGTATATATTAGCTAGATATTCTTTTTTTTTTTTTTTTTAAGACAAAATGATGGTACATTCATAGCTTGCTTGTTTAGTTATAGCACTTATGCTTCAAAAGTGTTACTTGTGCACAATAGGACCATTGAACAAAGCAATACATTTCTAACGGATTATAAAGACGTTCAAATGTGTATCTAAACGCCACACTGGTTCCATCGACTGCTCTAGTGGGAAAGCACAGTTTGTTTTTTTTTCGCTTTTATTTTTTTTATTTTTTTTGGTTATATTGCTTAAGCTTTAAACTGCCACTTTTTTATTTATTCTTTCAAGTTTTTTGAAATTTGAGTATGTTCATTATTTTTATTTTTGTTCTCTTTTTTAAATGTTGGCAATCTAATGCAGTTCAGTGGTTTAATGTACACATGTAATGGCTTCATGCAAAGCAAGAGCTCTGTGGCTACTCATTGCACTATTGTTTCATAGAGCTTGATGCTTTATAATAGCTTGTTTAATCACTTCCCATCTGTCTTTCCCAACATTGGGTGGATAGCCATCAGGACGTAGCTATCGTACAGCAAGAAACACAGCATGGCTTTAACAGGCGCACCGGATATATGTATAAAAGTTACCTTTACCTCTGCATTTCCATAGGAATTAATAGCAATCTGCATATTATTCACCAAAGTGCACCCTTTATCTATAAGTTGGGTATATTGTAAGGTGGTTGAGGCCAAACTAGGAGACATTTTATTTGATTTTTATTTACTTGACTTTTCTGTAAAACTGGTAGTGTCACTTTTTTTTTTTTTTTTTAATGGGAGCCTGCATCATAAATATTGCTCAATAAAATTGTCCTTTTTCAATATATTGTCAGGGATGTAATCAGCAGGCCATAGTACGTTATTGGTTGCAAGCTTCATGTAGATAATGAGGGTGGTGTGAAGATCTTGATGATTTTCCCAGTGCCATAATACTCTTTAGCCCTCAAATTCTGAGACTTGCACTGGTTTGAATTGTATAGATCTGTATCAAGCCTTTGGCTGCCATTTTTTTTAATTTTATTGTTTAAAGAGATTTGACATTAATGGGTACTTTTTTTGTAAAAATTATAACATTTCCGTCGGGGAAACATGCCGTTAGTACCAGATTACTAGATATCAATAACTGTTACAAGAAATACTGATCCATAAATCTGGCTGATAGATAAATTTGGCTCCAGAATTAAGAGCTATGAGAATGGCGGCTTATTGGGGTGAAATCCAATTTTGTTGTTGATGTGGGTTATGTTTAAGAGTTTGGGCTTTATTCAACATATTTGGTTGTTGTTCAACATTCAAAATAGGGGTGAATTTAGAAGGGCTAAAATCTCAGGGAATGAGGGTTGAAAACCTAATGGGCAGTAGACCACAGCATTACTTTGTATGTCTCGTAAATGAAGATCGGTGAACTTTATTAAGCAGCATTTTTTACACTTTTACAAAATGTAGTTTAAGAATCTATGTTTCTGCTACCTACAAGATTTAGTAGATAACGGCTTGCCTTTATGATACTGTTGTAAACATTTCTGTAATAAGTTCCTGTATTTTTTTATTTTTATCGTCTTTGTTAAACGGCTTCTAAAAAATGTTGAATTTCACATAATTTTTTAATATGCCTCAAACTCTATTTTGTGAATAAATCCTCATTTTATGACTGCCATGATGACTTCAGACGTTCAATTCCGACACTTTATTTTTTGATAAGTTGTAGCTCTAGACTTTGACTTCTGGAGACATACATGTATTCACCCTTGTTCATGAGAAATTAATTTACCCACACAAAACTAATTACATTGATTACTTTTTTTGTAATGCACTGTAAGGGTAAATATGCAATAAAGTGATTTTGAAAACAAAGTCATAATTTCATTGTTTAATTTCAATTAACGTATTAAAAAGTCACATTTTAAACTATGTAATACAAATTTTAAACTATATCCTTTTCATTCTTGGAAAATATGTATTTTTGTTCTCTATGCCCTATAGACTAGTGTAAGAGCCAGGTAGTGTACTGTGAACATCTAGCCCACCACTTAAAATATTAAATAAGTTTTCCCTGCATGGGGTTCTTGGACTTTTTATATTTCTCATGTGTTTGATTGGTGGAGTCTTATGGATTCTTTCAACTGGTAGGTGTGTTAATCATACACAAGCTAAGGAACCGTCCCCACGCTGATGAGGCAGTAAGCTTGAAACTGCTGTACGCTGGTGGGATTCCTAGCTTGTGTATATAATCCAACCCTAACTTTGCTCAAGGCTGCTTTATACAGTGGGCCTATGTTTGATATGGTTTTGGATTGCAAGAGCTAAGCCTTTGTGGGCACAATTGCATGTCTCCGCCAAGGTTCCAAGAATGCAGTGTAATAACTGTATTTCTCGGAATTCTGGGCATGAAACAAATATCATTTTTTTTTTTTTTTATACATTGTATAGAAAGATGCTGACAACCATAATAATAAAATTGTGGCCTCATGGTCACCCTCTCCAAACAACAATTTGCCATCTTCTTCCTAGCAATACTCCCAAAGTTACAGCACCTCATGGAGATAAAGGACTAGTGCACAGTGGGGGACAACATTTTGAAAATCAAAATTTGCCTTAAGTCTGAGTAAGCACATAATCAATCAGGGAAAGTCATTTAGCTAGGGGGGCAGGGAGCTGTGATCTATGATACATTGGTGGAAGGTGTGAGAGGAGTGTTTACATGTCTGGAGAACTATGCTTACATTGAATGATGCAAGGTGTCTGCTTCTGGGCCAGTGATGAGAAGGGGTGTGGTGGTGATTTAAATCTTATCCAGTTATCAAAGTCTCTGGACTTCTCATTTATTCCTCTACAAACGCACAACCCCATCATCCAGCTCTCCGAATGATATAACAAACACAATGGATTCCCCTCCTATACAGACTCTAAAAACATTTTTGGGAACATCTGAATTATTGTCCATGGATTACAATTTGGTGCTTCCCTTAGTGTGTCGTCTTGAACTGCTGTTCTCTTTCAAGGGAGATAGGAAGCTGCTTACAACCAATACCTACTAAAGAAAACTGGGGTCTTTCTATGTTTGGAGAATTGTTGGAAGAAAACCATATTACGGCCCTGCCTCCCATTCCTCGTTTCCCTCTCTCTTGCTCCTATCTTTTGCCTGTCACGGTTTACTACTCTTCCCCTTGTTTCTCTTTCTGAACCTGGTTTACTCTTCATAGATCTTTTTAATCTCCCTTTAAAATGATGACGATGATGTCTAAATACATCAAGGTAGATAATGTAATGTGTACCAAGCACATTGTAAATACTTATCTTTCCACCGCATATTTCTGTATATAACTAAGCATAATGATATGCAAATAATTATCTCCACATGCCATATTTTATCCATTTGATGTAGGGATACTTCTACCATATTTATAGTAGCTTAGCCAACTACACTAATGTATTTTTCTAAATAAGCGTTTGTCACACTTGCCTCAACAGTTGTGGATTTGCTACGTAATCTACATCCATGGATCTCAATAGCAAATCCTACAACAAACGCCGTTCCGTGAGACCTTATCTGCTGGTCCACAGGGCTGAGGAAAGTAATATTTATAAAGCTAGTGGAAATGTAGTATGCCACGTGGTGTATCGCCCTGTAACACAACATTTGTATCTCCCAGTCGGCCCCATGAGCATTGGAAGGTGACCAGCAGATCCCCAGACCAAAAGAGAATATATATTTGCTCTTCTTGATTTCCTCTATATTGCCATGTAATTGTTTCAGATAATTAAAAGAAATAATCAAGGAAAATTTGCATAAGCTAGAGCATAATTAAAGGGCCACTGCACAATGAGGAAGAAAGACTGTCTGACTCGGGGAACATAATTCAGCAGGAAAAAAGTCATACATCTGGTTCCAGTGGTACAAGTGGTTGGGATACAACAACAAAATGGGGCTACACTACTTTACCAAATAGTTGGTTAATGGAAGAAGAAAGTGTAGAGAGGAAAACATAAATGTTAATAAAGCCAAGGTCTGGATGGAATACATCCATTATATCTAATTTTTCAAGACTCACTCACCACAGGCTTGGTACCATGTAAGAAGGGAGCAAGATAAAATACTGGGAACTACATACCTGTAAGACTCACTTCTGTAGTGGGTAAGCTCTTAGAAAGATTAATAAGGTATACTATACAGAAATCTATATCTTTGAATAATATAAAAAGTGTAGTCAACACCGATATCATGTCAAACAAATCAAATATGTTTCCATTAGGAGGTAAGTAGGAACTTGGATCAAGGCAACTCAGTAGATGTAGTGTTTTGGGATTTTGAGAAGTTATTACACAAGAGATACAGGAATTACAGTAAATATCTGCTCATCTATTGAGAGCTGGCTAAAAGACAATAAGCAAAGGGTAGTTGTAAATGGAACACACTCCGATTGGACTAATGTGGTAAGGGGGCTCGACAAGGTTCAGTATTAGGCCCTCTCTCATTTATTGACTTAGAAGTAGGACTTTGGGGAAAACATTATGGACAATGGATTCTAAGCTTAGAGACAGGGCCCTCCACCTTTTGTAATTGTATTGTTATTGTTTTTTATTACAATCGTACAAAATACAAGACAAAAACAAAATCATTGCATTACACACAGCTTTAAGGTACAGAGAGGCTTTTCCTTTACGGGTTCAACATGCCGTGGTGTCAATAGATTTATCCCATGGAGACCATTTGAGAAAAACTATATTTCTGGGATCTCCGTTTGCTAATCCAGTTGCTTATTACGGCCTACAATGGTTCTTATTTCATTCCAGGTAGGGAAAAGGCCTGCTCTCCATTTCGAAGCTATCAGCCATTTTATAACTAAAAGAATATGTATTAAGATGTCTCTATTAGTGTAATTATTCATATTTTTCCGGAGGAGATTGAACATAAATATAATTACACTATTTATAACTCTTGATAACTGTTTTATACACCTTTTCCAGAAACATTGGATCCTCTCACAGGACCACCACATGTGGGACTGTGTTCCATCCTCTAAACATCCCCTCCAACACCTTTCTGAGTGCATACTTGCGTTTATTTTATTTAGTACCGCCGGCACTCTATACCATCTATTTAGCACTTTAAAATGTGTTTCTCTCAATGAGCTACACTTAATACTTTTTCCGTTAATAGCATAACCTCAAACCTCAAACCTTGTCAGTTCATTATACTCTGAATTACTCACTAATTGTCGCAGTGTGCTAAAATGAAGCCAATAAGAACTGGGGACATCATTAAACTTCATTGCGTCCTCAAAAGATTTAATATGGCCATCTATCCATAAATCTCCATATTTAAATTCCAGATCTTCCATTTAACCTTTTAATCAATCTTATTTATCTCATAAAATAAATATAGCGTGGTTGCTGGTGAAGGAAAGGGGAGCAATCTCCACTTATTATTGATATGGTGCCAGGCTTCTAAACAATTTTTAATAATCAGGGGCATCTTCCCTAGATCTTTTTTTTGAGGCTCCCTCAGCCATACCAACTGATCTAGTGGGTTCTCTTTCCAAAGCTCTCGCTCTATCTCCATAAATTTGTGGGAACCCTTGTAATCTCTATTTCGCAAAATGATTAAGACTTATTGCTTCTAAATATTCGTATAAATTTGGTGACGCTAAACTGCCATATCTAACTTTTTTCTTGGTCCACTCTCCGTTAACTCTAGCTTTACGCCCTGTATTTAAAATGTATCTATTACTCTTTGGAATTTCCTTATAGTGCACTTTTGAGTTTTTAACGGAATGCTTCTTAAGATATACATTATTTTCGGGACGATAGCCAACTTTATAATCTCAATCCTGTTTACCCATTATAAATTCAGCCTACTCCAATTGCTAATTTTCATACAAATTGGTTTATAGATTTTTCTCAAGTTGTTATCCATTATAGAAAGTAAATTCTGGTTCAACATTATCCCCAGATGGGTAATAGAATTATTGTCCCATCTAAATGGAAATTATCTTTTTAATATTTTTGTGTCAATATTTAATAATATATTTAATTATTGTTTTGCCTTGATTACAACGTATGTATATCGCTACAGAATATGCTGGCACATTACAAATAAACAATAATAATAGGACTAAAAAGTAAATTGTCCATATTTGCTAATGACAAAAAGTTGTGCAAGGTAAATTTAATCTAGGGGTATCAGATATTGAAATTGTTTTGGGAGTACTTGTGGACAACCATCTATCACATATAATAGTTGTCAAACTGCAAGTTGTTGTCGCGCTTTGCGGCCCTCGCAATGCGAGGGCAGCAACTGACGACAACTCGCAGTTTCACAACTCCCCCTGCCATGAACTCCATACTCCCTGCTCCATGATCCAGTGGCGCGCGTGCATGAGCGGGGCGGGACGCGCGCATGGGACGACGGGCGCGTGCCCGCGAGCTTGCACCCATAGCATTAAGGTGAGGGAGGAGTTGGGGAGAGACACGGGAGAGACACAGGAGGGAGAGGAGGGGGAAGAGAGACACAGGGGGGAAGAGAGACACGAGGGAGAGAGAGGAGGGGGTAAGAGAGACACAGGGGTAAGAGAGACATAGGGGAGGAAGAGGATGGGGGAGAGAGACACAGGGGAGGCAGAGGAGGAGGTGTAGAGAGACACAGGGGAGGGGGAAGAAACACAGAGGAGGGGGTAAGAGAGACCCAGGGGAGGGGGAAGAGAGACACAGGGGAGGGAGAGGAGGGGAGGAAGAGACAGGGGAGGCAGAGGAGGGAGGAATAGACACAGGAGGGGAGAAGAGACACGGGAGGGAGACGGGGGGTGAGGAGACACAGGGGAGGGAGACAGGGGTGAAGAGACAGAGGGGGGGGGGAGAGACACAGGGGAGGGAGAGGGCCAAAGGCGCTCATTGCAAGGACCGTGATAGGCATCAAAGGCACTTATAGCGAGGCCAGTAAAGTAGAAGGGGGAGAGGCCCCCAATGTGTGACAAACACCATTGCCAGGCTTCAAATTTTATTGCCGTCATTTTTGACGGGCAAGTCGCTAGTGTAATATAATCCTGCCACTATACAAACTACTAGTAAGCCCTCATTTGGTAAATGGAGTACAATTTTACAGGCCACTTCATAAAAATGAAATTTTAGAGCCGGCTAAAGTACAGAGAAGGGCAGCAACAGTAATAATGAATGAAACGACTAAGCTATGAAGACAGACTAACCAAATTAAACTTATGTTCTCTAAAAAAAAGGAATCCTTTTTGCAACAGACCTAGGAAACAGACGCAAGCCTTAGCTCCTATCTGCTTAGAAACTGCATAGTGATAGTGTGAAGAGATAAGATGCACACTGTGACATCAAATGGGCAACACGGCTCCTTTGATCATTCTGGGTTTAAACAAATGTATTAGGACCCAATTAGGCTGTGATTTATTGATACCATGGAAGACATGATAACATGATATGGAATATAAGTGACAGGAATTCCTTGTCACAATTTAATCCATGAGTCAAAGACCCAAACTTCCTCATAACGATAACTTCCCAAAGCTCTCTGTGTCTGAAAAGTTCCTTGTTGACCAAAATGGGAACCCACTGGTGTTTCTGTTCTCTTCTTGTTAATATTTAATCTGTGAGAGTTAGTTCTATTATGTAGTGATTGTCCTGTTTCACCTACTCTTGTGTTTGGACATTTCACACACATGGTGAGATATACCACATCTGCAGGAAAAAGTACCACCAAGTTTATGGTATTGGTCACAGTATGGTAATGGTACCTTATCCAGGGGTAAAGCTACTAGTGAGTGGTGCATGGTGTGCAATGCACCAGGGCCCACCCCTGGGGAGGTATTTTTTGTGGAGGTTAGTGGCAAGGGGGGTTCCCTGGTGGTTCAGTGGATAGGATTCTGTGCTTTCACTGCTGCAACCTGGGTTCTATTCCAGTCAGGTAACCAAAAGGTCACACCACCCTGATGCCAAGCAGGTTTAGGTTTAGTCAATACTTGGATGGGAGACCACTTAGGAATACCAGAAGCTGTATGCTGTGGCCCACTGGAGAAGAAACCAGCAACCCACTCCATTATCTTTGACATAAAATGAAATGGATCAGCATGACCATGGACATAAAGATGTTCCTTGCGTGTTGTGGCCCATGAGGTTACAGGGAGTCAGACATGACTGAACAACATAACAACAACAAGTGGTAAGGGAAAGATAGCAGCTATGCAAAGAGGAGAAGCCATGGAAAGGGGTCTTGGCGGGAGCAGCTATGGTAAAGGTTCTTGGGGAGGGGTGCTGTTATGGGAAGGGGTATTATGGGGTACTGAGTGAGCTGGTACTGTGGTGGTCCAGTGCAAAAAGTTTTACAATCCCCCCTTGGACAGGCGGAAAAACTTTTCTGCACTCCATTCTTTGGTTTCGCGTTGTCCTTATTTGTGGTCTATGGCACGCCGCTTTTTGGGTGCACGCGGTGTGCGCAATGTCATGTGCGCGCCTGCAAAGGCATGGGGTTAGAGGGTGAGTAGTGAGGAGAGAGAGAGCTGGGGAGAGAGGGAGAATACTGAGGGAAGAAGGGAGAGCACTGAGGGAGAGCACTGAGGGAAGGAGGGAGAGCTGGGGAGAGAGGGAGAGTACTGAGGGAAGGAGGGAGAGCTGGGGAGAGAGGGTGAGTACCGGAGGGACAGAGGTTGAGTTGGAGAAGGAGGGGGAGGAGAGAGTGAGTGCAGAGTGCTTAACTGGCGCGCTAGTGTGAGTGCGCTCATTTGTTAGCCTTTGTGGGCGCGCACGAGACGTTGCGTACATCTTGTGCGCCCAAAAATCGTTCTCCTGTAGTATAAATGTGTGCCCAGAGAGCCGATCTCTTTTGTAAGCAGGGAGAGGTACCTCCTGTGGTTGTGGTGGTGCAGGCGTCCTAACAATCAGCAGTTTCAGGTTAGGGCATTGTCTGTAGGATAGCAGAGTATGAAAACACTTTTTTAATTTCTCATGTGTGTATAGTATTATTTACATTTCTTTTGATATACTGCACAGAGCCTGAAGTTGGGGGTTATAAGTCACTTCAAGAGGGACCCGGTTCCCGTTATGTGGCCTTTTATATTCCAGTAGGTTTCCTCTGGGGATATCTGTAGCCTTCTGTATCTGAGTGTCTGTGACGCCGGCATTGTAACCTGACCTGTGCTTGTACCTGATGGGGTGGCTGTATATTATAGAGTGCTTGGTATGTCTTGGATGAAAATTTTAATGTTTAAGATAAGTACATCTGTCTGTTGGTTTGCTGTACAGTGATGTGCGGATGGAGTTGTTTTTAATGCTGATTATTGTATAGTAATTTAATTAATGTCAAATAATTCCATATCATTGTATAATGTCTTCACTGGGTATCAGTAAATTACAGACAAAATAAGTCCCAATACATTTGTATAAACCCAGAGTTATCAAAGGAGCTGTTTTATTCAATTGATGTCACAGTGTGAATCTAATCTCTTCACACCATCATCCTATTCTGTGTAATGTATATCATGTTTGGGTAATGTAATGTAATCTAATGCCAACTTCTTATGTATATATTATGGGAGATTTTGACTTCATTTCATACTTTGCTGGACGAAGGTGTAATGAGATCCTGAAGGCTCACACCATAACCCCTCTTAGTTAGCCCTTAAAGGGATCACATTCTACTCCACTTTGTTTCCTATTTTATTTCACTGTTGACACATTACCACTTCATTACCTACTAAATTAAAATATTTTTCCCAACTTGCACATTTTCTACTCAGCTAAACTTTACACCCAGCACATTGTGTTTGTGTTGTTCAGTCATGTCCAACTCTCTGTGACCTCATGGACAGCAACACACCATTGTATTCATGGCAGAGTACATACTGGAGTGGGTTGCCAGTTCCTTCTCAAATGGGCCACAACATACAGATCCTGGTATTCCTAGGAGGTCTCTCATCCAAGTACTGACCAGTCCCAACCCTGAATGGCTTCATGGTGGTGTGGCCTCTTGATTCCCTAACTGGAATCAAACCCAGGTCACAGCAGTGAAAGCACCAAATCCTAACCATTGGACCACCAGGGAACCCAGCACATTACAGCAGAAGAATTGTCTTCACTTCTCTTTTATCCTCCCTCACTTCCAACTCTCACGCTCTTTCCTGCCTATGCAAATCCTTATCTGTTATTCTAGTCCATGATTCTCCCTTTCCCTTTAGATTGTAAGTTTCCAAACCTGTAAGGTACTTTGTGAAAAAACAGCATGTACGTTAGGTTTTAAGCTCAAATACATTTCTTTCCCTTTGAGACAATTGTCAATGTGTTGCCTTCTTAAGAATAGATCAATTTATTACAAGGATCAGACAACATCAAAAAGGTTGAACGTGAAGGAGTAAAAGTCTTTTGTCAACCTCAATTACAATGTATGTATGTATGTAACTTAGTCAGACTCAATGTTTTCAAAAATGTATGTTTTTAATTGGACCACTGCGGTCATATATTTAAAATATATATATATTTTTTTTAGAATTACACATAAAAGGACTCTTTAAGCAGTAGTTTTTTTATATATATAAACTTTTTAACTATTTTTCTACCTATTAAAATTGTAATTTTTCCACCCAAGCAGAGCAGATTCTCTCCATCTCCCTGTGCATATCATGGGTGTGACCAACTCTTCCTCGAGGTTGGACTAAAAAAAAGTCTAATTAATGTTCTGTTTCAGACTGAAAAAATATTAACTTGTCTTTATTTTAAACTGCCTTCTCATTTTTTATAGTCTATGCCCAACAAATACCCATAAGTTTGACTTTCAAATGCATTACAATGGTCCTTTAATTCATTTTATCCTCCTCTATGTAACTGTAATATAACATTTACATTTCACTTATGTACTTCCATGTAGGCCAAGAATAACAGATCCTGATTTTCTGGAGCTTCCCCCTTTCTTTCTGTTCTTTCTCATGCAAGCGACCACGATGAACAGTTGTGAACAAAGCTCATGCCCACAGGAGAGAGGCTTCACACTATCTCATGCTGTTAAAAGCAGACAGTGACATGATGTGTTTGAGCCGCATGACACACTGGTACTGTAAGCAGGGCAATAGGCCACAGCTGTGCAACCTGGCAGCTTGTATGAGCAGGAACAGAAAGAAAACAAGAGGATCCATAAACACAGATATCCAATTCAGCTGGGATTGGTAGACAACAATATACAGCCTAGCACTCAGGTCCAACCACACTCCTTGCCTGTTGATTTTCAACTCTTGGTATGCACTAATGTGTTTCGATAAGATAATATCATATAATATAAGGACTGGTTGTCTCCTTATACACTGTGTATTGTGCTACTCTCCTTATTCAACACTGCTCACTTGATTGTCTGAGTAGATATGAGACGAAAGAAGAGGGAGGGGTAGGAATTGTATTTAATATAACAGGTATAGCCGTACTTGTCGTTCCAGTGCTTAACACTATGCATTCAATAGAATCAACTTATAAAAACAGGAGCTTTATTGTTATCTTTATAATTGTCTATACTCCACAAAAAGGTGCTCAATATATTCCAGTTTGGACAATACAAATCCAAATATTCCAAAATCAAGTAAAAGTCTATGCCACAAAATCCCTGTGTCCCATTTTAGAGACCTCCTGTCGGAAGGGCTATAGTGTGCCCCACAAGCTGGCTGAATGCCCTGCAATAAATTGGTTTCTTTCCAAAAGTATAGACTATTAACGAATAATAATGTATCCAATCATAGAATGTATGAAAAATGTTTTAAAAGTACACATTCACACAGCTAAAAATATGTTAGTCTGATGTTAGACACATTGGGATCATGAACTCATAAACTGCCAGTATACTCAGAGTGCCATATCAGCCATCACGTAAAAACTCCCAATTGGGGAAACTTAAGTGAATCGTCTATTTCATGTAACCGGTAGCAATATATAGCAACCTGATGAGCATAACCCCTGTTTTGCCACACTTGGCTTTCTCAAAGGCAAGTAAGTTTGCTCAACATAGCAAGCACCATGTTCTTTGGAGCCTTTTATGCATTAGGGAAACATAATGGCGATTTTGGCGCCAATGCACGCTAGCATGGTAAAATCACACACTTGTTTGCATCCGTATATACAGCCCACAAAAGAGTTTTTCAACCCCAATGAATGCAAGATATACAAAGTTGGGACATTTTATAATTTTCTATCTATGGGGGTAGTGTACATTACAAAATGTGCCTGCAACAAGTTATATGTAGGAAAAACTACACGCCCGTTAAGAAGGCGTGTTCTTGAACATGTTTATTCGATACAGCATGAAATGGACACTCCTGGAGCCAGACACGTCAAGAGATATCATGAGAATAATGAAAATGTAATTTGTTTCTGTGTAATAGACTTTCCCGTTTTGTACTAGTCTATATAATTCCTCGCATTATGTCACTTTATATTAGATTTGATCCTTTATTATGTTTCAAACATTTTGTTACAATCCAACATACAAAGCTTATAATTCACTAAGTGTTATTCACCAAATATTATTATTATTATTATTATTATGATTTCAATAATCAATTGCTTAATAATTTATCTTCAGGTCTTAATGGTTAAAGTCTTTTTATGAAGGTTACCTCATATTATACAGTGACAGTGCTGTGGTGAGCCTTGCATTCTTAAATAAAACTTAAATAACTATAACAAGTGCTATATATTCATTCATTTTGTTTAGATTACTAGCAAGAATAAAAGCTATGAATATCCAAGTTTTAATTCTGGACATAGAAAGTCAATATGATTGTTCTTTCTGTTACTTTGAATAAAGTTTATTGTTGTCCGTTTGTGACTATAAAAAATGGTCAATACAAATGCGCATTTTGTCAATTTTGATAGAGTTTATTGATGCGAACGTCAAATGACGTCATCGCGTACGTCTGCACACAAACAAGCGTGTGACGTCATCACACAAGCGCGCATTGGTGTGAAAATCGCCTTTATGTTTCCCTAATGCATAAAAGGCTCCAAAGATGGTGCTTACTGTGTTGAGCAAACTTACCAGCCTTTGAGAAAGCCAAGCGTGGCGAAACGGGGGTTATGCTCGTCAGGTTGCTATATATGACTACCGGTTACATGAAATAGATGATTCAGCAATTAAGTTTACCCAATTGGGAGTTATTACATGAGGGCTGATATGGCACTTGAGTATACCGGAAGTTTATGAATTTTTTATCCCAATGTGGCTAACATCAGGCTAACTTGTTTTTAGCTGTGTGAATGTGTACTTTTAAGATTTTTTCATACATTCTATGATTGGATACAATATTATTCCTTAATAGTCTATACTTTTGGAAATAAACCATACATAATTAATATACCATACAGATTTTTTTTTACCTGCAGTAGACCTTTGATATTGTTGCTTTGGTAAAAGGTTCACAAATATGAGTAAGCATTATGGGATTTGCTGTTCAATAAATAAGAATTTACATACACCAATTTATTGATATTTAGTACAAATAAAGCCACCTGCTGTGATACAGGATATTTATCATTTCCTTCCTTTGTCAGTGTCTCTGGTTACATTGATCTAGATATAGGAAATATAACATTTGTATGTTCCATCTTCAGCCCGGCAAACTTCAGAGAAATAATTTCACGTTTAAACACGATCATATAGAGTTTCCCTAGTTACCTGCCAATAAACACTGCAGGTCACTGGCGGTGCCTCTGTACCAGGCTCCAGTAAGGAGTGGTAATGCTGTATGATGCACTTCTTAAGAAAATTAGTCACATATTAATCGCAGCTGTGCAAATAAGTCTTCGAGGCTGAAACTGGACTTATTTAATGGGAAGATGAAGTTTATGATGTAGACTGCATCGGAAATTATTGTTCTCTTCTACAACAATAAACTTCAAAATAGACAGAGTTACGAGAGTGAAGCTAGTTTATTGGCCATACTTACACTGTTGCTGGACACACTTTTATATCATTAGAAGCTGAGCATGTCTTGAGGTCAAATTGCTTTTTATAGATACACACACACACACATATATATACATATATACAGTAAACTCCCTGTTATCCGGCACCCACGGGGACTCCCTATTGCCGCATAAGTGTAGTTGCTGGTTAATTGGAAGTCCCTGAAAAAAGGGTCTAAACAACTCTTAAATTCCCCCAAAACCTCCAAAATAGATTGAAAAAGGAATTAGCACCTAAACTGGGCCATTTAGGCCCAAAAAAATAATTAGAAAAAAAGTTAGTATTTTTTTTGCAGTCGCAAACTGCCAGATAATGGCGGTTATGCCGGTTTAGCGGGAGTTTTCTTCAAATGGGGAATTGATGCTGTGCCGGTTGCTTGAGAGTGCTGGTTGGTTAGGTGCCGGATAACCAGAATTTTACTGTATACACACACATATAACTTCCAGCAGGGACTTTGTTTTCTATCTTCAGCTCGCTTACTGTCATGGTGCTTGAATGGCTGTGTAGGTGGATTTTTGACCTCCTTGGTCAGTGAGTTCAGTTTTTTTGCATTTGGCACCGCCCCCATTCCAGCTCAGAAGCCAGGCTGTTGCAATAATGCTCATGTTAGTTTAGTCTGTATAGACTGCAGCAATCCTTTAAGCCAGGATCAGTGGGCAATGCCTTAGGGAAATTGTGGGCAAATAGGGCCTCAGGTAGTCCAGGATTTCATTATCAATCTGTTTAGACACAGGTGGTCGATTAGATGGAATGTAATAGAGGAATTCCCATGTGCTAAAGCATCGAAGAGCTGAATACACAAGCAGAGAGATCCAGAAATACTGGACTGTTGGCAGCCTATTGTAAGGCTGAATTGTCCACCACTGCTTTAAAGGTAAATATGGCTCAGCAAAACCCAAAATCTAGCTCTTTTGGCATAGCTGTGAATTTATTTTTATTATTATTATTATTATTTATTTGTAATGCGCCAACATATTCCGTAGCGATATACAGCGGTGTTTGCTAAGTTTGCTTCATTTATTTTCTGCTTGTTCGATGTAGTCCCCTGTGATGCTCTGTTGATTTAGATACACATCATAGATACCAATAAGCATTTCATGTAAGTATAATAGTATAATTCTTAAGTATCACTTTATTAAAGTGAGACTCAAAGTGGTAGATTGCCTAGGATGCCAAGCATTTTTGGGCTAGCCTTCATTCATTTAAAGGACCACTGAACAATGTAATATATATATATATATATATATATATATATGTTTGAAAACTTTCATTCTGACTAAGAGCGTAATTAATGAGGCGGAAATTCATAAAGCCAGTGGTCAATACATTTTAATGTCTGGTGGGATGCTTGATACTTTGGTGGAAGTTGTGAATGTGAAAACGGCTTTTACATGCCTGGAGAGCTGTGGTTGCACTGAATGATGCAAGCTGTCTGCTTCAGGGCCATTGAGGGAGAATGGGTGTGGTGTCAATTTTGCATGGAGCTTTGGAGAAAGCCATATGGACACTTGATTCTAAGCTCAAAGACAGGGCCCTCCATTCTTTGCAATGTGTTTATATTCTTTTTGTCTCTACCTAGAACTTAACCCATGTATAGTACTACAGAATATGTTGGCGTATTACAAATAAACGTGTTCTTAGGATATGACATGACACAAATTCAGATTTCCACCCAAAATGTTTATGCCCATGGCTTACACAGTTGCTAATAATGTTAGTTGGTACATACGTGACAGACAAGTGCCTTTTTTTTTCTCTCAAACTGCTGTTGTCCTTTAAACATGATTTTTCTAATGTGTTATAGATTTTTTGCGGACTACAGTAGCTCTTCAAAGTTGCCTTTGTGAATTACTTTCTATTACAGTGGACGTATAATCCCAGAATTTTGAAATCGTATCTAGTTTTGAAGCCTTGCTAGGCACACACAGGGTTAAACGTGTGTGTGCGCCGCTGGCAGACACTGTACAGTAGTACTGAGGCACAAGCAGAGCCGGGGATTTGGGCAGGTTGTGAAGACACAGCGGCCTTGGGGCAGGATTACTGGTGTCAGATATTTCTTTCAAAAATAATGAAGCACAAAAATGTTACAGCTTTCAGAAAAATGCTTAAAAGATTTGCATGAATCACTTGAAATGAGCATTTTTTTCTGCAAATAATATTTGGTGCACTTCATCCTGATCTCCTTCCTTAGTAAATCAACTAGAAATTTTCTATTTAACAGTAAAATTATTATCAATATAGTTTTGCTCACATGCTGCTTTAAACCTAACATTCACGTTAACAGCCATTGAATGTTTAATTTAACCCTGTGCAATGTACTGCAGTAGTCATGTCAACAACTAGTAACTTGCCCGTCATAAATTACGGTGTCATATGTTACAGTGCCTTGCAAAAGTATTCACCCCCCCTTGACTTTTTACCTATTTTGTTACATTACAGCCTTAAGTTCAATGTTTTGTTAATCTGAATTTTATGTGATGGATCAGAACACAATAGTCTAAGTTGGTGAAGTGAAATGAGAAAAATAGATACATAAAACTATTTTTTTTAGAAATAGAAAACAGAAAATTGCCATGTGAGTATGTATTCACCCCCTTTGTTATGAAGCCCATAAAAAGCTCTGGTGCAACCAATTAACTTCAGAAGTCACATAATTAGTGACATGATGTCCACCTGTGTGCAATGTAAGTGTCACATGATCTGTCATTACATATACACACCTTTTCTGCGGCTCATTTATAGTTTTGTATACAATTAATAAAATAGATTTTCGAGCCCTCTGCATCTCACAAAGACACAGACTCTGTAGTACTGGTTGTGCTGTGTCTCATACTAACTAATCATCTCTCAGCAACATTCTACAACATGCTGCTGGGAGGTGGTCCCTGATAGGCTAGGACACTGAACATCCAGTCTTACAGGGTCTGTCTGCATATGAGCAGACCCATACAGGGACAAATTGTTTGATTTTAGGCAGTAAATACTTCTTGATAAAAAAAAAGCACATGAAATGAAATTGATACACAGGGAGGGATATTATATATCTAGTACACTTATGGAACATTCCATATCCCTCAATTCAAAGTAGGCAAAATGCTGGTAAATGTATAAAGTGGCATCTAAATAATGGTAGAAAATAGAAAATGTCCATTGCCATTTTTCTTTCCTATACATCAGACAATGTATTATTATATACAGGGATCTGTATTAAATATGGAGTTGATGGATGCTGGGTCTGTATTATTGTCATCATTATTATCATTTATTTGTAACGTGTCAACATATTCCGTAGCGCTCTACATGGGCAAGTTCAAGGCAAAAATAATATTAACACATTGCAAAGGGTTGAGGGCTGTGTCTTTGAGCTTAGAATCTGGTGTCCATAGCACTTTTCCAAAGCACCATGCAAGATTGAAAACTCGTAAACTTGCAATCTGATTATTATATTAACTTACAATCTAACTATATGGGGAGTTGATTGATGTTGGGTATGCATTAGATAGGTAGTTGATGGATGCTGTGTCTGTACTGTAGATGAATATGTTTATTCAAGGAATTTCTCTCTGGCCAGATCATGGAGCCACTCCCTGGATCTGGGAAATAAAGAACAAGTCTTGAGTACAAAAAGCTTTTAGTAATTATGGAGACAGATGACAATAGTTGCTGTTTTTTCTCTTTATTCAATAGCTCTGATAATTGATGTTTCTAGGATAGCAAATACTAGGAACAACTTACAAGGAAACAAGTCAGGAAATGTCTGTTAAAGCAGGAGAGCTTGGATGGGACAGCCAGAGTGGGCATGCTTCTCTGTCAGAAGTCAAAGGCCCATCACAGAGTTGTCACTTTTCTACAAAGCTTTGCAGATTGTCTGTCTAATCCGTAGTAATTATTATGAGCTTTTGGTTTGTATAGAAATGGTTGTAAATGTGTCATCTGTCTCTCACAAAACATTATTAGGTGTCACACATATGAATAATGATCCATATTCAGGAAGGAAAATGCCTTTGTAGGTGTTAGTGAGAAGTTCTCATCTGTCCTATGGGCTATGATCCAACTTAGTGGCATCTAAGCCACTATGGTGGATCATAGCGCCTGTAGGCGACTGCCTATGATGCAGAAACTGGAGAGGTTCTCCAGAAGTTCTCAACTGTCCTACAAGACCTCTAAACTTAGTGGATCATAGACCATGGGCAGGCCCAGGTTTACCTTTTTGTGAAAGAAAGTGAAAGAAAATGTCTGTGTAGGTGTTTATGAGAAGTTCTCATCTGTCCTATGGGCTATGATCCACCTTGGTGGTATTTAAGCCACTATGGTGGATCATAGCGCCTGTAGGCGACCGCCTATGATGCAGGAACTAGAGAGGTTCTCAACTGTCCTACAAGACCATTCACCTTAGTGGCTCATAGACCATAGGCAGGCCCCGATTTACCTTTACGGAGCCTGTAGGCAGTGAAATAAGGGAACCACTGAGTTGTGTGTATAAGCTGTGCACTGTTTTCGATATTTATACACAAATCTTTCTAATGTGTCAACTGTACTTTAAGAGCTAAGAAATATACCAGAGCTTTACAAACTGTATAAATAAGATGACAGTGTACTACTTCAAAGTGAGACACCCATCACTGTGGAGCACCTGTAGACGACTTCCTATAATGCTTGCTCATAAATCCGGCCATACCTATAGGACAATGCAGGAACTGGAGAGGTTCTCCAGAAGTTCTCAAATGTCCTTCAATACCTCTCACCTTAGAGGATCATAGACCATAGGACAACAAAAACATTATTTTCATATCCCTTTAAGTCTTAGGGCCTGGGCAAGGTCAGTCTTTTTGATTTATTTTCTGTTGTTTAGACTGAACTCAATACATTTGGTGTTGGATTTTGTAATGTGGATCTCATAGAAATCATTGATAAAGTTTTTATCATTACCTAAAGTTTTAAATTATACCTCAGCTTTGTCGCTTTCATATTGGAGGCTTCAAAATTGGTAGTGTTGGCTTATTTAACCAAAGACTTCTTAAGGAAAGTAAATTTTACACAGACTTACCTGCTAGCAGGTCTATTCCTACAGTCTTTAAAGGGTACTGGTTACCTGATATTAAAGCTTTTTGATCCTCCAGCTCTCACAGCATTGCTGTTGTTTAGTTATTCAGTTGTATCAAACTCTCTGTGACTCTCAATGACCTCATCTATTCATCTCTGCCCTTCTTCTTGTGCCTTTAATCTTTCCCAGCATCAGAGTCTTCTCTAGGCATCCTGCCTTCTCATGATATTGCCAAAATATTTGAGTTTCAGACCCATGATTATACCTCCTAGTTTTTCTTGATTTCCTTATGTATTGACTGATTTGATCTTCTTACAGCCCAAAGAACTGCCAACTCCACAATTCAAAGGTGTCAATTCTATGGCGCTCAGATTTCTTTATGGTCTAGTTTTCACATCCGTATGTTACTACTGTGAATACCATAGTTCTAACTATGCAGACCTTTGTTGATAGTGTAATACCTTTACTTGCTACTGTCTTGTCCCAGCTTGCCATAGGTTTCCTCCCCAAAAGCAAACATCTTTTAATTTCATGGCTACCATCTGAAGAGATCTTGGATCCTGTGAAAATAAAATCTGTAACTGCCTCCTCTTCTTTCCCGTCTATTTTCCAGGAACTGAGATTGCTGTTTGCCATGATCTTCATCTTTTTAACGTTGAGCAGCAGGCCAATTTTTGCACTCTCAATAGGTCTTTTAGTTCCTCCTCACTTTCAGCCAACAGAGAAGTATCATCCACGTATCTGAGGTTGTTGATATTTATTCCAGCAATATTGGTTCCAGCTTTGGATTCATCCAGTCCAGCCTTACACATGATGTACTCTTCATATAAGTTAAATAAATAAGGTGGGAATATACAACCTTGTCGCACTCCTTTCTTGATCTTGAACCATTCTGTTGTCCCATGTTCAGTTCAGACCGTGGCTTCTTGGTCCACATAAAGATTCCTCAGGAGGCAGATGAGATGATCATTTTGTTGTGGTCAACACAGTCAAAGGCTTTAGACTAGTCTATGAAGCAGACATAAATGTTTTTCTGGAGCTCTTTTGCTTTCTCTATTATGCAGTGTAAAGTGGCAATGTCATCTCTTGTGCCTCTTCCTCTACCACTATATACACTGCAATGGACAGATCCATACAGGGACTATTTGTTTGATTTTGGGCAATAAAAACAGAGCTCATAAGCGCTTCTTAATAAAAATTACATAAAAGTAAAAAAATATGGAGGTCGATTATTCACCTAGTAAAATTTAGGAATTTTCCATATCCCTTTAACTGTACTGATAAAATCTACCCCATTGATACAGATTACATACATTTTTTTAATTACATTTGACTCATTATAAGACTCCTTTAAAGATCTGTATTAACTTCTTGTAAAGCAAATTTCATGGCCTTGTAATCTAGCCATGCCCATGTATTCCAGGACAGCCCACATGAAGTGGGCAAAATGCCTGGCATCTATACACCCACTTTTCATGACAGCCATTACAAATCATTGGTATTTAGCGAGACCAAGTGAACATTTAATGGTGCATGGGTAAATGGTGGGAATCCCCTTTCTGAAGGTGCAGATGTGTCAGTATTAAAATAATGATCATTTCCACATCAGTTGAGATCAACAATATCTGCTCGAACATGTGCATGAATATCTGATAACATAAATCTGAAATCTGGCAGCTATAGCTAATTTATTTTTGGAAGTGTAACAAGCTTCAAAGAGAGTTCACTAAATTGAGCGATTCCTCTCTAGTTAAATGTGGCCTCTCCAGTCCCTATGTTATTCTAAGGAGCTTAATTTGATGAAATCTCTCATTTTGAGAAAAGGCATTATAGGAAATGATAAAGTCTCATCTCACAAATGCGATAACTCTCCCCTAATTAGATGTGACCATGCGCCCCAACAGGCCCATTCCCAGTTGTCACAAAATTGCAGGTAATTGACGCCAAATATGTTATGGTTGAGCAAATTAGTGCTAAATTGTTGAGAATTATGAAACCTCCATTTATAAGACCAATGTAGATTAGGAAAAACTTTACATGTATGCAATAAACGAATGACTAAAAACATTTTTCATATAATAAAGTTTTATTATTCAAAAAGCAATATGGTATAAATGACCACAATGGCTTTAAGGGCCTATGGAAATAAAGGAAAAAAGTATATTTCATCTGAGTGTATTTATAAATGTGTCACTGTATGTTTTCTTTTTCCAAGTGATGCTCTTGGAGCAAAATAAACAGATTTAACCGTTTAACTATTCTTGACCCGGTAAGACCCAAAGTCCCTGATCCCCAAAAAAGACACAACACAACTGTTGGAGGTACAACTGGCCGCAGCGAGTTTTATTATTATAATATGCAAACGGGGGAGGAGCCCCGGGCTTGGCAGTAACCCCATCCCTTGAGCCCACGCTCAAGAGGTCAACCTCTGTGCCGTCGTCACACCTTCCCAGGGGCAGGGACGGCCCCTTCTCACCATTGGCCCGGGCAACTCCCCCACCTGCCCCAACACAACTAATAAAACTCTGCTGCAACAAACCATGTACACACAACCATAAGCTCACCACCTGAGCAACAAATCTTATATAATAATGACTTATTTATATTACATATATTTATTTATACCCTTTTTTTTATTTATATATATATATATATATATATATATATATTCTTTTTTTTTAATACATAAAACTTAACAATCTCAAATGCTCTTATAAAGGGGAGGGTGGGTGCCTGCTTCCCTGCCTGCCGTGGAGTGAGGCAAAATGGAGCCCGCGCTAGCCTAAGGGGGCGGAGCAACCACAACCTCTCACGCGAGGCCCGCCCCCAGCC
Source organism: Discoglossus pictus (assembly GCA_027410445.1). NCBI lineage: Eukaryota > Metazoa > Chordata > Amphibia > Anura > Alytidae > Discoglossus > Discoglossus pictus. The sequence goes on along the minus strand of CM050165.1, from coordinate 410,460,013 downwards.
TCCTCCGCCGGCACTTGGTTCCACTGAGTCACGGGACCCCCACTGCGGATACCAGCTCACTGGTTCCGCCCTGGGGGTCCTTCAGAATGGTTTGCCCCTGTCATCTAATGACCATTAATATGGATATATGAGGCATATTTCTCAGCCACTGTGACCTACATACTACAGTGTGCTCGGTGTAGTTCGTATTAATTTCAAGGATGGTTAATCAGGTTTTAAAACATTTAACATACAGGAAAAAATGTTGTTGTGAATGAGAGATCCCAACAAATAGTGTGGTAATAATACCTATATAGAGTAGTGATGGGCAACCAATTTCACCTGAGGGGCCTCATTTGCAACGCCTGAGTCCATTTAAGGACATCAAAGTGCTGTAAATCAATTTTTTTACCCCCCAAAAATGGTAAACTTGCTTTATTAATAGAGGTTTAGATAATGAGAAGTATTTATGAGTATAGTTTGGTATACTTTCTAGATTTATAGAGACTGTGTATTCTTAAAGTATCACTGTTGTTTTTTAGTCAAGTATGTACCAAGTTATCAAGTAAACAATATATTTTCAGCTATGTAAGCCATAAACATGTATTTTCTGAATTTTTGAAGACTGTTTTGAGTACAGGAATCCATTTTATGTCACAAAAGATCCTGAGAACTGGATGATGGGGCTGTGTGTTCGTAGTTATAAGTGGAGGGAGGGTGGGGGAAGATGGAACAGGTAGAAGTCCAGAGCCATTGTTTGATCACTGGATATGATTCAAATTGACACCACACCACTTCCTTAGAAGCAGGCACCTTGCATAAGAAGATGCAACCACAGCTCTCAAGAAGTGTAAACAGAACTCTCACACTCACAACATCCACTAACGTATCATGGTTCCTCCGGGGTTCTGCAGAGGCATCATTTTTTTAAATTAAAAAGTAAATGTACGAGGGCATGGGAAGTGTTGGAGGATCGCGTGAGAAGTGTCTGAAGGCCACATGGGAAGTGTCTGAAGACGGTATACGAATTGTATTAGTGAAGCATTATAAGTGTATGAAAGCAGCATGAGAAGAGTATGAGGGCCACATGGGAAGTGTCTGAAGGCCACCTGGGAAGTGTCTGAAGACTGTATGCGAATTGTACTAGTGAAGCATTATAAGTGTATGAAGGCAGCATGAGAAGAGTATGAGGGCCACATGGGAAGTGTCTGAAGGCCACATGGGAAGTGTCTGAAGGCTGTATGTGAATTGTATTAGTGAAGCATTATAAGTGTATGAAGGCAGCATGAGAAGAGTATGAGGGCCACATGGGAAGTGTCTGAAGGCCACATGGGAAGTGTCTGAAGACTGTATGCGAATTGTATTAGTGAAGCATTATAAGTGTATGAAGGCAGCATGAGAAGAGTATGAGGACCACATGGGAAGTGTCTGAAGGCCACATGGGAAGTGTCGGAAGACTGTATGGGAATTGTATTAGTGAAGCATTATAAGTGTATGAAGGCAGCATGAGAAGAGTATGAGGGCGACATGGGAAGTGTATAAGAGCCGCATGGGAAGTGTCTGAAGTGTCTGAAGGCCACATGGGAAGTGTCGGAAGACTGTATGGGAATTGTATTAGTGAAGCATTATAAGTGTATGAAGGCAGCATGAGAAGAGTATGAGGGCGACATGGGAAGTGTATAAGAGCCGCATGGGAAGTGTATGAGAGCCGACTGGGAAGTGTATGAGTGCCACATGGGAAGTGTATGAGTGACGCATGGGAAGTGTATGAGGGCCGCATGGGAAGTGTATGAGGGCCGCATGGGAAGTGTACGAGGGCCACATGCATCCTCTAAGCACTGTTTAAGAGTATATACAACAGCACATTTTTTTTGTTCTTTTCTTGCCTTATCCTACGTATTATGTCTATGTGTAGAACAATTAAACGCATTCCTGATATTAACACATGCTAATGTCTGGTATCTTGTCACTCAGTGCACAGAAGCTGGAGTTGTATAATTATGGGGGAAAGTTATTAAATGTCCTCATTTTGTTTGTGAGACTCCTACTTTAAGTACAAGTAGTTATTAAGATCCAGTCTTTGCTGCAGTTTTACACCAGCAGGCTGTTACTTGCTTTCTCCTCTCAGCTATTTGTTCTCTGATATTCCTTTCACATGAGGTAAAAACATGTCAGGACTGGCATTATAACAAGATATTACACACCGTGTTACTGGCCTGCAGGTGACTAATGCACCCACCCTTGTGATTAAGTCAAATATATCAAGAACAATCGGAACTTTTCATTCCCTGCCTGACATCCTGCTAAGAAAGAAAGCTAATTAGTAATGTAAATAGGACTTGTCATTTGTTTTAATAAATGTTCATTTTATAATCTGTTTAAAAAATGAGGTTTCACTATAAAAACCTTTCAATTTACTCTGATTAAAACAAAGTTGATGATCTTTTGTGAGAGAACTTTTACTGAAAACTGCTCCTCCTATCTTTATCATGGGCGTATTATTGTTTTATGCTGCTCTTGGCTAATTTAGAGTTCTGCTCTCTGCCCAAAGACCCAGTTACTACTCCTCCTTGACCTTGGCATTATCAACTAAGGATTCCCCCCATGCATTTAAACAACACAATAAACACAAAGACTCATATTCCTTGGAAGATAATGCCACAGCTTCTTTTATTGCCCAAATGAGAATAACCTTTAACAATAAGTAAACAAGCAGGGCTTACCCATGAGATGAAGAACCAAGCCCTTATACCACATAATGTGGGTAAGCACACCCGCCATGAGTAATGCTGTGTTAGGCGCCAGTTTTTTTAACTTAAAAAAACTTAAAAAAATGTTCTTGGCTTAAAACCCCCCCAAATGCTGAAGTTCACAGACTGGCCTTTAGGAACATGAGCCTTACAACAGGAAAATTAACTTGCTGTTAGCCTGTCAATGTTTGGAACTGGTGAGTTTGAGAGGAGATGTTACTGTACTAGATAGATAGATAGATAGATAGATAGATAGATAGATAGATAGATAGACATTCCATGAAATGAAATTCTATTTCTATGTGTGTTAAAATTGTGTTATAAGGTCTGACTATCTCTATAGTATTCATGTGTAGTGTGTAAGAGGAAACTTTCTATAAATCTGCAGTGTTGGGGGGCTATGTAGAGAACCTATGTGTGTGTATATATATATATATATATATATATATATATATATATAGTTGAATAATCAGAGTATTGCAGTGAATAGTGATACCTTTTTTATTGGACAAACGTATTCTTAATAAAGTGACGAGCTTTCGAGAGATAATGCCTCTTAACTGGATTACTGGACATTCACGGCTACCTCACTATAAGCTACCTTACAATTTCATTGCCGTCATATACTGTGCATATACTGTGTTTCTGAGAAATTTGAGCAGGAAATAAGTTTTTATCAACTTATTCTTAGACATTCAAGTGGAATCACTAATGTACTATTCCTTATTTGTACTACTGTACTTTGTACGGTGGAGGGCTTCTATCACTCTTAGCCCACCATATGTGAAATAATTGCTGTATAGAAATACTCTTTACAACAATCAACACACAAACCAGGCACTCACACCATACTGAGGATCGCCAGTAACTGTGAAACAGTACTGTATGTGGTTAAGTGACCTAGTTTGTGAAAAATCCATCCGTTGCTATGCCTAAAACTGTGAAATACAGTAAGCATATGCTTTAAAGGAGGAATGTTTATAATGGTTTGTATTGACAGAGTGATGGTGCATTATGTGGCCTCATTTGCATGTTCCGCCCAGTTTTCCCAGATTGCAGTGCATATACTGTGTTTCTGAGAAATTTGAGCAGGAAATAAGTTTTTATCAACTTATTTTTAGACATTCAAGTGGAATCACTAATGTACTATTCCTTATTTGTACTACTGTACTTTGTACGGTGAAGGGCTTCTATCACTCTTAGCCCATTATATGTGAAATAATTGCTGTATAGAATTACTCTTTACAACAATCAACACACAAACCAGGCACTCATACCATACTGAGGATCGGCAGTAACCGTGAAACAGTACTGTATGTGGTTAAGTGACCTGGTTTGTGAAAAATCCATCCGTTGCTATGTCTAAAACTGTGAAATACAGTAAGCATATGCTTTAAAGGAGGAATGTTTATAATGGTTTGTATTGACAGAGTGATGGTGCATTATGTGGCCTCATTTGCATGTCCCGCCCAGTTTTCCCAGATTGCAGTGCATATACTGTGTTTCTGAGAAATTTGAGCAGGAAATAAGTTTTTATCAACTTATTTTTAGACATTCTAGTGGAATCACTAATGTACTATTCCTTATTTGTACTACTGTACTTTGTACGGTGGAGGGCTTCTGTGTGTGTGTGTGTGTGTGTGTGTGTGTGTGTGTGTGTGTGTCACAAAAGTGAGTACACCCCTCCCGCACATTCTTGTAAATATATATATACTAGCGAATTGCCCGTCAAAAAATGACGGCAATGAAATTGTAAGTGAGCTAATGCTGTTTGGTGTGTAATAATGAAATATATAATACATTAATAAATGAATATACTTTACCTATTTTGAAGCATTGTGTTGAAGAGCTGTCAATGTGTTTTGATGTTGCTGCAGCATTAGTGGTGTGGAGCTGCTGTGAAAGCGTGATGAATGTGTGCAGTGTAATACTGTGCGTGCGCGAGAGCAAACCGTTAGCGTAGTTGTGTACTTCCGCATTGCGTAAAATGGAGGGTAATGTGGGGTATGCGTCTTAGCGGAATATCCGTAGGTGTTCTGTGGTGTTTTGCGAGTTTCTTGTGGTGTTTTGCATATTTAGAGTGCTGTAGCCTCGTTTTCGTTTTTTTCGTCGGCCTTTTTTTCTCTCGCTTAGCGAATTGTTTAGTGTCTAAACTCTTTTATTTTGATTTAAATGAAAGTGTAAGTTGCTTTTTTGAGGTCCTGGATGCTCCCTCTTGCTGTAGGTAACTTTTTTATGTATGTGCTGTGTGTATTTATTGTGTTTTGAATTTTGTAATGTTCGCGAGTTGCGTCCGAGTGTTGCGAGGTCGTAATGTGTGTTAATGTGTCTCGTATGTTGTTTGCGTTGCGAGGTGAAGTTAGCGACGGTCGCAGTTACTGGCAAGGAGCGCCTTTGGCGCTCCATGCCAGTAACTGAGGCCCTTGCCCAAAGCCCTCGCTATGCGAGGGCCGCGGCTCGCTGCGCAAGCCCGCATGCGTTAGCAACAACTCGCATGCTCACAACTATATATGTGATATATTTTCATGTGACAACACCAAAGAAATGACTCTGCTATAATGTAAAGTAGTAAGTGTACAGCCTGTATAACAGTGTAAATTTGCTGTCCCCTCAAAATAACTCAACACACTGCCATTAATGTCTAAACCGTTGGCAACAAAAGTGAGTACACCCCTAAGTGGAAATGTTTAAATTGGGCCCAAAGTGTCAATACTTTGTGTGGTCACCATTATTTTCCAGCACTGCCTTATATGTTTGGTTTGGGCATGCTTGAGTGCTGCCTGCACTGGGGAGCTACAGTTAATTGAGGGAACCATGGATGCCAACATGTACTGTGACATACTGAAGCAGAGCATGATCCTCTCCCTTTGGAGACTGGGCCGCAGGGCAGTGTTACAACATAACTACCCAAAACACACCTTCAAGACGACCACTGCCTTGCTAAGGAAGCTGAAGGTAAATGTGATGGACTGGCCAAGCATGTCACCAGAACTAAACCCTACTGAGCATCTGTGTGGCATCCTCAAATGGAAGGTGGGGGAGTGCAAGGTCTCTAACATCCACCAGCTCCGTGATGTCATTATGGGGGAGTAGAAGAGGACTCCAGTGGCAACCTGTGAAGCTCTGTGAACTCCATGCCCATGAGGGTTAAGGCAGTGATGGAAAATAAAGGTGGCCACACAAAATATTGACACTTTGGGCCCAATTTGGACATTTACATTTAGAGGTGTACTCATTTTTGCTAACGGTTTAGGCATTAATGGCTGTGTGTTGAGTTATTTTGAGGGGACAGTAATTTTACACTGTTATACAGGCTGTACACTTACTACTTTACATTGTAGCAGAGTGTCATTTCTTCAGTGTTGTCACATGAAAAGATATAAAATATTTACAAAAATGTGAGGGGTGTACTTGCTTTTGTGAGATACTGTATATTTTTATTATTATTTCTTTGCACATTCAAATCCCCATCATGAGGCTATCCTAAGGCACAATTTAGGCAAAACAAGTGCCATTAAATCTGTTTCTATGTATACAGTCCTTAAACAGAAGTCAGAAATTGATGTCATCCATTGTTCATTGTGCTGAATATATTTGCATAGCTGACACTGATTACTCAAGAATTTTAAACTAAAATAGAACACAATATTATTACAAACCTGACATAGCATTTAGTAATTTAGTGCTGCATGTAATCATACATTAAGAGATTATTTTTTATGTTTCTAATAAAAGATTTTGCCTATTATGAATGCTCGGTGTATGAAGGAGAATTCTATAACATGATGATGTATTAGTGCCCTCCATTATTGTCTTATGAGCCCACCTTGATCTGTTACAGTATCTATTTTGTTTAATGATCACTTTAGTGGTCGAAAAATAACTTTGGCACTACTACAGCTTGGCTGATTTTTTTCTCGAGAGGTCCTCTCACAAGCCTTGCTACCTTATTACCTCATTATTGATGAATGGATCCATGAATTGTTGAGTTTCCTTTTGCATATAGCTTGTGAGGGGTCAATCTGTGAACAGCCACACTCCATTGAAGTCTCAGATGACTTACGCAAAAGGAAGCCAAAAATCTAGTACTGAGGCAATAACTAGACCAATTAGGTGGGAGGGGCTCAGTGACAGCCAAAATATGGGAAATATATTTTTCCATTACTTAATGCCATTTTTAACATCTTCCAGTTGTAAATGTTTTTATAGGTTCTTCATTATCCTTCTATAATTGGGACCTCTGCTGTAGCCCATTAAAAATACTTTCTATAGTATTGTATACAGTGGGGCTCTATAACTCATATTATAATTACCTGTTTTTCTAAAGATTGAAGCGTATTATATGTTTTATTTCACTTACTACTTGTGTATATTATTATGATTATACATTTTTTAGGAGATACCAGGTGGGCCAGGTCTATAAATCAAACACATTGCATTAAGTATACACTACACCACCAGAAGTTTATGTAATATGATGTTTTATATATTAGTACAGATTTCAGGTTAGGGCAGGATTAATGTCAGACTTTGATGGAATGCAGTGATAATATCTGAGAGATAGAGGACATTCCTGGGATATTCATCTTCACACCCACTTACCCATCCGATGCTCTCACCCTAAAGCTCTGTGGGTCTTTGGTTTAGATTATGGTAATATAGGGAATTACACATGGTCGTGATTAATTTTAAATACCGTATTTATCGGCGTATAACACGCACTTTTTCTCCCTGAAAATAGGGGGCAAATGATAGGTGCGTGTTATATGCCGATATTCCCTCCCCCCTCCTCATCCTCAAGCTCCCTCCTCACTCTAAACCCCCTTCGCATTCTAACCCCCCCTCCTCAACCTAAACCCCCCTTCTCCTCAACCTAAACCCCCCTCCTCAACCTAAACCCCCCTAAATACCTCCCCCTTACTTACCTGCTTCAGCTCTGGCCTCCGCTCCGCTCCTTGACCCGGTGACGTCACATGTGCGCCAGCGCGCCACATCATTATCATATACCGGGTGGTGAGGGGGTTTGAGGATGGGGGGCTTGAGGAGGGGGTTTGAGGAGGGAGGTTGAGGAGGGGGTTGAGGAGGGGGTTGAGGATAGGGGGGTTGAGGAGGGAGGTTGAGGATGGGGGGATTGAGGAGGGAGGATGAGGATGAGGAGGGAGGTTGAGGAGGGGGTTGAGGATGAGGAGGGGGGTTGAGGAGGGGGTTGAGGATGAGGAGGGGGTTGAGGATGGGGTTGAGGATGTGGAGGGGTTTGAGGATGTGGAGGGAGGTTGAAGAGGGGGGTTGAGGTTGAGGAGGGGGGTTGAGGATGGAGGATGAGGATGGGGGGGTGGAGGAGGGGGTTGAGGATGGGGGGTTTGAGGAGGGAGGTAGAGGAGGGGGGTTGAGGATGAGGAGGGAGGTAGAGGAGGGGGGTTGAGGATGAGGAGGGAGGTTGAGGAGGGGGGTTCAGGATGAGGAGGGAGGTTGAGGAGGGGGTTTGAGGAAGGAGGATGAGGATGGAGGGGTGGAGGAGGGGGTTGAGGATGGGGGGTTTGAGGAGGGGGTTGAGGAGGGAGGATGAGGAGGGGGTTGAGGTTAAGGATTTTGCTTCAAAGTTCTTTATTTGATTTTTTTCCCCCCTGAAATTCCCTTCTTAAAATGAGGTGCGTGTTATACGCCGGTGCGTGTTATATGCCGATAAATACGGTAACTAGAATTAATAATAGGAAAATAATTTTTGGAATATTCAAAAATAAATTCAATTACATGTAGTCTGGCCATCTCCAGTATTATTACTCTTTACAACATACAGTAGAGTACAGTGGGTACAACTGGCAAATTATACAGATATATTTGGCAAGAAGAAATAAAAAATAAATTAGTCAATAGACAGGTTGGTGTAATAGAGTTGAGGTCCCTTTTTTGAAGAGCTTACAATATCGAAGTTAAAGTATGGTGTGAGAAAGGTGACAGATACAAGATGGCAGTGACTAAGGATATTGGCTGCTGCATGTGGAGGTGGCTGTCATAAGTTGTGTGTGTAGGGTAGAAAAAAAATGAGGTGAAAAAAATGGAACCCCCCCCACTGCACCACCTGCACCACTGGAAACTCCACCCCTGCATCTGAGGTCTTCCATTATCTTGTTCATTGCTCCTATGTGCGTCTTGTCTGCAGATATGAAGTGCAACATAAACTTCTATGAATGTGCAGCTGCCCAGGATGCAAGCTCCCAAACTGGCACTCACATCTCCATAGTGGATACCTATTGGTTCATTATTATGGTCCATATTAATATTATGATATTTAATTTTTAGAGTGCCATCAGATTCTGTAGCACTAAAAGTACAATAAACAAAGAATATACATTTACATACATTAAAAAGGGAGATAATATAATATTACAAATTTGTACATACACACCGGTACTTGAGGAGATGAGGGCCTTGATTTAGGAGAATTTACAGTCCAGGATTATGCAAATACATGTAAAATATCTATCTATCTATCTATGTATAAAACAATTCAATTGTTCTTGAACTGGTATCAGAAAAGCTCTTAGCTATTGGATGTGCCAACTTTGCATTTTATGCCTCCAAAAAGTCTTCACTTTATATAGACATGGTAATGTGAATGATCTGGCACAGATTTGAAATCACAGCTGTCATTGTCACTTTTCGTCGATTGTCTTTAAAGCAACCCTGCATATGTCCTGGATATGTAGTTTCATTAAGGGATGAAAATAATCTGTTTTCAGACGCTTTTTGGTTACTGATCCATCTCATAAAACCATAAGAATGTATATGTTTTAATGGTAAATCTGAATACTTAATTAAATAGGTTGAACAGGACAACTGCTATTTCACCATATTGTTTGGAAGACAATGGTATCATCGGAAAGACTCAGCACTATTTTGACTAAAAAGTACCTAAAAGGGGAAGAAACCACAGACAATGACATAAGGTTATCAAGTCAGCAGAAAATCAGTGGATAAAATTCCCATAAGAATATTTTACATGAGAAGAGGAAATGTTTTTAGCTGTGTTCTGCAAAAAGGCTAAATTTGTTTAAACAAATCATTATTATTAAAAGTAAAGCACTTTTTACGGTTGTGGGCTACAGCTTTTGTTTTCTTGCAAAGATGTTGTTTTGTTACAACCTGTCAAAGGTCTCACAACCCCTAATACCAAGTCATTTTATGGATGTCCGCCTTGTTGTCTTTCCATATACTCTACAGTAACTGACTACAGAATAATACCATAATAATAATACTCCACCTTTCTGATTTCCGAGGATGGATCATATCGTTGGACTCTTTTCGTCATCCTGGATAGAATTTGTTACAGAGCATCTCTCCATATACCTTGACAGGTCCCCATAGATCTTCTAAGTTCTCCCTCAACTATCAACACACTGGACATCACCAAATGGGACAAGTTGTGGCAAATGCAATCAAACAATCCCCTAGTTTGGCGAAAAAATGAAATGCTTGTCAAGTATGTAGTAAACTAACAACAACTAAAAAGGAGCACAAACTACTACTAAACCAGACCTGACTCTGGTTGTGCCATTGGTGTTTATACCTTAAACTGCTAATTCATCTGTAGCTCGAGAGGGGGGATTATCTTACTAGGGTTTACTCTTCTTATGCGTTCTATTGCTTTATTTATTTTAAACTTTTTAAAAACAATTTAACCCATAATCAACCAAGTCCTTATGTCTTTGTTGTATTGGAAAGAGAGTATTGGATAACCTTTTTGTGTTTTCTTTTTCAAATGAAGCTTTCAAAGAGAAAAAAAAAACAGATTCGAACGGATCAGTGGGCTTGCCAGCATGAGCCAATGAGAATGCATATAGAGGTATGACTCATACTTGTCTGCCAATTAAATTTACAGATGTATGTATGTTCTGTGCACTTTTAGTTTCAGTAACATTTATACAGGTTTTACTTAATATTTTTTTGAAGCTCTCTTAAATGCAGGAAAAAAAGTATTCCATGTCGCTTTAACGTTACAAGTCACATGGCAACTTTTTCATCTATTCCTTGGGGGATAAGGATTCATTATCATGAAGAAGATCTGAATATCTAACATGGTGCTTGGAGTGCCTTGCAAAAGTATTCCCCCCCCCCCCCCTTGACTTTTTAACTATTTTGTTACATTACAGCCTTAAATTCAATGTTTTGTTAATCTGTATATGTTAATTTTGTATGTGATGGATGAGAACACAATAATTTAAGTTAGTGAAGTGAAATGAGAAAAATATATACATAAAACTATTTTTTAGAAATAGAAAACAAAAAATTGGCATGTGCGTATGTATTCACCCCCTTTGTTATGAAGCCCATAAAATGCTCTGGTGCAACCAATTACCTTCAGAAGTCACATAATTAGTGAAATGATGTCAACCTGTGTCCAATCTAAGTGTCACATGATCTGTCATTACATATACACACCTTTTTTGAAAGGCCGCAGAGGCTGCAACACCTAAGCAAGAGACACCACTAACCAAACACTGCCATGAAGACCAAGGAACTCTCCAAACAAGTGAGGGACAATGTTGTTGAGAAGTACAAGTCAGGGTTAGGTTATAAAGAAATATCCAAATCTTTGAGGATCCCCAAGAGCGCCATCAAATCTATCATAACCAAATGGAAAGAACATGGCACAACAGCAAACCTGCCAAGAGACGGGCGCTCACCAAAACTCACAGACCGGGCAAGGAGGGCATTAATCAGAGAAACAGCACAGCGACGTAAGGTAACCCTGGAGGAGCTGCAGAGTTCCACAGCAGAGACTGGAGTATCTGTACATAGGATGACAATAAGCCGTACGCTCCATAGAGTTGGGCTTTATGGCAGAGTGGCCAGAAGAAAGCTGTTACTTTCAACAAAAAACAAAATGGCACATTTTTTGAGTTTGTGAAAAGGCATGTGGGAGACTCCCAAAATGTATGAAGGAAGGTGCTCTGGTCTGATGAGACTAAAATTTAACTTTTCAGCCATCAAAGAAAACGTTATGTCTGGCTCAAACCCAACACATCACATCACCCAAAGAACACCATCCCCACCGTGAAACATGGTGGTGGCAGGATCATGCTGTGATGTTTTTCAAGCAGCCGGGCCTGGGAAACTGGCCAGAGTTGAGGGACAGATGGATGGTGCTAAATACAGGGATATTCTTGAGCAAAACCTGTACCACTCTGTGTGTGATTTGAGGCTAGGACGGAGGTTCACCTTCCAGCAGGACAATGACCCCAAACACACTGCTAAAGCAACACTTGAGTGGTTTAAGGGGAAACATGTAAATGTGTTGGAATGGACTAGTCAAAGCCCAGACCTCAATCCAATAGAAAATCTGTGGTGGTCAGACTTAAAGATTGCTGTTCACAAGCGCAAACCATCCAACTTGAAGGAGCTGGAGCAGTTTTGCAAGTAGGAATGGGCAAAAATCCCAGTGGTAAGATGTGGCAAGCTCATAGAGACTTATCCAAAGCGACTTGGAGCTGTGATTGCATCAAAAGGTGGCTCTACAAAGTATTGACTTTAGGGGGTGAATAGTTATGCATATTGAGTTTTTCTGTTATTTTGTCCTATTTGTTGCTTGCTTCACAATAATAAAAAAAAAAGACATTATCAAAGTTGTGGGCATGTTCTGTAAATTAAATGATGCAAATGCTCAAACAATGCATGTGTCTGACAAGAAGGCATATTTTCTTGACACATTCTGCAAATAGAACAAAATAGCATTTTTCTACAAAAATAAACAAGAAAGTTCTGCAAATATTCCACTGAGGTTCCCGGCATTGCTCATTTACACAATTCCCTGAGACTGACAAGAGATTACTTATATTGTATATAAATTATTTTTTATGTGAAATGGGCTTAAAGGGATATGTACGTAAGCTGGGTTTCAAATGTTTTCTACTGATTAGCAGAAAAATATGTATTATTTTGAAAAGTTGAATATATTTACATATTTATATGCTTGATACTGATACGTGGATGTGCACACCCCTAGGAAGTTTACATAAAGTGTACCCTGCAGGGTACAGTGTGTGACCTCTAAAGGAAATGATGGCTGGTGGGGTCACAGGTGAAATTGCCCATAAGGAGACAGGCAGAGAGAAAAAAAACAGACAGCAACGGCCAGATTGTGATACAAATGTTTCAGTCTTTACTTCCTCCTGATTGGCCAAAACAATTTTTCAAATTGTATACCAATTTGGCCTGGGTTGGGAGGGTGTTAACCCTAAGTTTCCACTGACAGAAATTAAAAGATATTTTTCTAACTTCAAGGTAAGTGTTTAAATGCTTGTTTTTGTATTTTTTCATGCAAAAAAATATATATTTTCATACACTACTAATTCCCCTCTATCAGATGCACTCATAATCCAGCTCACTTACATATCCCTTTGAACGGCTACTGCAGTGATCATGCAATAAGCTTTCATTTGTTTTTATTTAAATATTTAGAAATACAGATAAGGACTCCATTTAGGACAGACCCTCTGAAGTGAAGTGAAGAGATGCATGTCTGGTTAAGTCTGAAACACTAAAATTCTAATTATGTTTTAAAAGCTACACTCAATTTGTTTTCTTAAAATACAGATTTTTTTTGTTAATCTAATATATAGTAAATAAATTAAACTATTCTCCTTTTTTTATTTATTCAGTTGGTGCGTTTTAAGAGGTGGAATCAATAAGATCTCCAAGGATATCCCCAACTGGAATACTCCAGTTTCCAGCACCTGATTATGTGGTCCTGTGTGAGCTGTGGAGACCCCATTCCATAGAAGCCTCTCTTACAGTATTATATGGTGGTCTGGCTATTGTGTCAACTGAAGATCACCTAAAACAGGGTCTGTGACCTTTATATAAAACAATTCAAGCTATGTAAAACATCAAAGCAAAAGATCCACAAAGATCCAGTATATATAAAATATAATTTGTACAACTGAAGATATGTAATTTAATATTGTTTATCTTGTCTTTTATTGCTCCAAGAAGTTTGCGCTTAACAGAAGACAGAATATATCGGTTGTTGAAAACAATGAAACTAAACAAATTGACACTAAGGAAAATTCACAGGCGAGATATGATTTAAAGGAATATCAAAGCTAGCGGATTCCATTTCTGCAATCCTTAGGCAAAAAAGCAGCCTATATGTATGCAGCACATCTCATAATTTTTTTATTTTTATTAATATCTAAAAATCCCTCTAATGTTGACACCTCCAGGGGTGTCAAAACCGGCATCAGCATGCAGCATCAGGAGATCAATGTTAACCCACTATTTACTTGCTGTTGTTTGCCCATCCAATCTCCTTGCAGCTTCCTATCGGTATGTCAGCAGCAATACATAGCATATATCAGTGATACACTACATATCCAAGATTGCTTTGCAGCACAAACAGGAAGCCCAGAGTTAGTTCAAAAGTTTCAGCTAACCTGATTGGCCAAAACAAATAATTTTAAATGTGATGCTAATTTAGTCTGGGTTTGGAGAGAGTTAACCCTGATTTCCAACTGTCAGAAATTACAAGACATTTTGCTGACTTCAATGTAAGTGTTTAAATGTTTATTTTGGGATTTTTTTCATGCAAAAATGTTTGTATACACTACTGATTCTCTTCTATCAGATGCATTCATAATCCTGCAAACTTAGATATGCCTTTAGGGGTTAAAAGAGACACATCTTGATCTAGATTGAACCACATTTGTTTCTAGAGCCATATGGCGCTGACTACTGACCTAAAGGTAGTTTAGTTTTATTAACTCCAGTGGAACTTTTAATGGCCTTGGAGGTAAGCGCTACTATCCAACACATACTGTATCTCCCATTTCATTGATAAAAACCCTTTCTTGTAGAGATCATTACTCTATTATTTGTAGAAATCTTCTTCAAACTCAGTTCTCCTTTTCTTGATCTCAACATTTTCCTTTTTTATGCCCTACCATTGGCTTTCTTTACCCTGACCATTTTTCACCACGTTCATTTTCTCTCCGGGCACTTTCCGTGCTCTTCTTCTCCAATGGTGATCATGGTGCTTCCTCTTTATGATGACTCTGAATATTGCTGTAGGTGGAAAGAATAGTTAAAGTGACACAACAGAGGTCCCAAATATGGTATCATTTAAAATTATAGGTGAGAACAAGTACTATATTAATTGAATGTTATTAAAAATGCTTTTCCTACAATAAACTAATACTGACATTTTTCTGAACTTTTTGCCTTTCTGATTCACCAGCAAACAAATATTCTAATACCTAATGAGCCCTATGGTATCTAATATTAACCCATATACAACGAGGGTCTCTATAGACTCCATGGTACAATAAACAGCAAAAGCATCCAAAATTCACCTCTATACCATGACGGTCTGTATAGACTCGCGTGGCACCTAATATTAACCCCTGTACCATGTGGTCCCAACAGACTCCCAGAGTATACTAATCTATGACCATGGTGGTCCTTATGGAACTCAATAGCACGAAAAGTTAACCCCTATAACATGGAGGTCTTCAAGGATGCCAATAGTACCCTTGCTAGCACCATAGGGGATCATATTGGTACCTCATGGACCCTAACCCCGCATAGACTTGCGTGGCACCTAATATTAACCCCTGTACCATGTGGTCCCAACAGACTCCCATAGTATACTAAGCTAGTACCATGGGGATCCTTATGGAACTCAATAGCACCAAAAGTTAACCCCTATAACATAGAGGTCTTCAAGGACGCCAATAGTACCCTTACTAGCAGCATAGGGGATCATATTGGTACCTCATGGACCCTAACCCTGCATGGGAGTCCATAAGGACCCCCATAGTCCTTGACACTACAAAAAATACAACTGTAAGGTGGGGGGAATATACATTTCCGAACCATTTGATGCCCTCCAGCAACTATCATTGATGGCCAGGCTCCTAACTCTTCAGCCCTGGATAAGTGAGCACCCCTTGGCCCGAGAAAATGGGTCTCCGGTAGAAACAACAAGATTTTTAAAATAGTTATTGGACAGGCACAAGCCATGGAATTGAGGCCTAAGTACCTTGTTTCTAATTTATTGTCTCTATTATTTTGGGAGTTTAGGGTAACATGCCTCTACATGTTCAGACTGTATGGGTCTAAATGTGTCTATATATAATATATATTTTGGCCCTTTATTGCCTAGTTCCTCATTATAATAAAAAAAAATAGTAATTTTGTAATGGAAGCAAGAAACACTTTTTTTTCTGACGTAGGTAAAATCCTTAAATTGGGGACTATTGCTCAGGGCATTATTTGGTTTAAATACAGAATGTTGCAAAACCCCTGAACAATACAATATGTCTGTGTTATGACAAAGGGTATTTTTGTTCCAGAACTATATGTATGCAAGTTAATAATGCCGCTTTGAGCTCATCTACAAAACACATCCTGTTAGAGGCAGAAGAACCTTAGGGGAACTGGCAGTGTTTGCTCTTCCTTCCTTGAAGACAGTAATTCTGACATATAATGTTCATTTATTCCATTCGACCCCCGGGGCTTATCTCCTGCCAAAAAATAAAGACATGGAAAGTGTTTAATTCTCTACCTACACCTTCTTTTTGTCAGCTGTTATTTCTTCTGTTTTGCTTCTTGATTGTGTGGTTGTTTGCAGTCATGTGGAAGGATGTTGGCAATGATATATTTATATTATGTTGTCCTATACAGCCTATTTTGCATTGACTGATCACTATAATTCTATTTTTGAAAGTTGTCCCAAGAACGTAAAATAAACGTACACTGAAATCACTATCTTTGTTCTATCCCAAGTGATTGAAAGGGAAATAAACGTAGAAAAAGATATGTTATGAGTTTTTTACCCTGCACTGGCAGAATATATAATAAGCAGCACTAACTGGTATCACTACTTCAAAGTAGATATATAGGCTGGGTAAGGAACTTACCAATATTAGCTCTATATTAAATATATTGTTCTTCTTCATTCATATTAAAGGATGTAAAAGGTATAGCCTAGTGGAGCGAAGCAAGTATCTATGAAACGATAATATATATCAAATAATATAAAAAATATATATTTGGTTACAAGAGAAAACAGGAAATAAACACAAAAATAGAGTTGGAAGATTTTTTATATATTTATTATATTTTTATAATATTCATGTAAAAGAAGGAGGATTCACACAGCCTACACGTTTAGCAGATGCTTTTGTGTGTTTGCATCTTTCAGTCGTGTCTGACTCTCCATGACCTCATGGACTGTAACACACCAGGCACATCTTTTTATGTCCATGTTCTAGTTGATCCACTTGGTATTCATGGCAGAGATACTCGAGTGGGCTGCCAGTTACGTCTCCAGTGGGCCACAACACACAGCTCCTGGTATTTCAAGGTGGTCTCCCATCCAAGTACTGAGCAGGCCCAACTCTGCTTACCTTCAGGGTGGTGTGACTTCTTGGAACTGAACCCAAGTTGCAGCAGTGAAAGTACAGAATCCTAACCACTGGACCACCTGTTCCGTAGTTAACCCTTTCACCCTTCCATCCATATTACATGGTCAACTGTAGGTTTCCAGTCACTCATGAGCTTTTAAGTTAAGATACTAAGTTAACACACTTAACTACAGGAACTAATTTTCATTGTCAGAAGCAGCTTTAGATTGTAAGTTTGCGAGTTTTCAATCTTGTAAGGTGCTTTGGGGAAAGCACTATGGACCCCGGATTCTAAGCTCAAAGACAGAGCCCTCCATTCATTGTAATGTGATAAATAAAATATAGTAATAATAATAATAATTATTATTATTATTCTGTAAATAACTAATTACCTAAAGTTTAATGAACCTACAAATTGTTTAAACATTTGAACATTGACATTTGTTTATAATATTACAACTTAAATTCAGAATGAATAACAATAATTATATATTAAAACATAAAATATGAATCAGTTAATCAAATAAAACAGTAATCAGAAATATAATCATATAAATAATGAAACAATTAAAATACTAAAATAAAATTATAATATAATATAATAAATAATATATGTGTGTATAGATAGATAGATAGATAGATAGATGTACTCCCATGGCACCTAACATTAACCCATATACATGCGGTTCCATATGGACTCCCATGGCACCTAATATTAACCTCTATACCGTGGGGTTCTTATGGATCCCTATAGTATTCTAGCTTAAGGACCGCCATGGGGTCCATTGGGATTCCCATGATAGGAAGGTTAATGTTACCTACCATGGGGGTCAATAAGGCCTTCCATTGGCATAGGCTAGTATACCATTAGGTATAATGGGGGTTAATGCAATCAAGCCCTAAGTCCTTATTGTGTTTCAGTAGTCATCAATTTTGGATAATCAAAGTTTTAACTCATCTTTAATTGTATTGTTTAAAAAAAATGGTTTTAATCTGTAGAGAGAGTAAGAATAAAAGGTTCCCATTTCTGTTAAAAGCTTGAAAATGATTTGTCCGTTTAGGATTCATAGAGTCCTAAGAGCTCTACCAGCCTCCAATGAGAGACCAAGAGATGTGATTGTCAGATTCCATTATTTTTCTAGTCTTATTCATGGAAGCAGCTAGATATGGTGTTCCTGGAATCTAAGGAGGTCAACAAGCTATCTTCTCGGACCTGTCACCAACTACCTTATCCAAAAGGAAACTCCTGAAGCCCTTTTTAAGGGTGATTACAAAGCATGGATACACGTATACTTGGGGCTTTCCTTTTAGACTTATTATATCAAAAGAAGGGAGACATCACATAATTCATACTCCTGAGGAAGGTGAAGCGATGCTCCATTTGTGGAACTTACCAATTCCAAACAACCTGAGATAAAAATAAAATTTCCTAATACAAAGCGGACCAAAATACCATTCATATTCAAAAAAACAGAAGAGACACCAGATTAGAAGTAAATGAAGAAGAAAGTTCCACACCACAATGGAAATAGAATGTGTAGAAAACCTCATATGTAATAAGCTGAGCCATGTGCCTCGTCTGTAAAACTGTTGAAAATATTCTTATGTCATTACTTTAAAAAAATTTAAGTTTTATTTTTACTCTGGCTTACCATAAAAAAGAGGACAATGATGGCTCTCCTCTCAACTGATGTTGTTATTTTAATATTTTCAAACTATGTTAAAGTAAATTAGAGAGTTTAAAAACTCTCACAAGATACAAATAATATTAAGCTGTAAATCTGGTTATAAACAGAAGTAGTTAAGAAAAAGGAGAAATAAAAAAGGTTTATGAGTATTAGGTTATTTGCTTACTATATCAAATGTTTACAATATCAGACTTAATATTTCGTTTTGCTACGTAGAATATCTGACATATGTGAAAAACGCGGAAGAAAAACATAAACACGGTTCTGAGAAATATTATTCATTTACTACATAAAATGCTTACGGTATATTTTATAATTTTTGGGAAACAAAACATTTAAATGCTATAAGTCTAGAATGCAACCTCTAAACTCGTGAGTACTTTTCTACAAATGTTGTTAAATTGGACTTAAACGATCATTCCCAAATATTAGAAATCAATGCAGATCCCCTCCACTAAGGAACAGTTTAAGAAAATAGATGAAATAATTGACTTATGAATTTGACTTGGTTACCCTCCCTTACATGGAATACAAAATAATCTTAAGGTTAAATGAGAAAGGTCAGAAGTTTTGATATATCAGCATTTATTACCCTTGACTGAGATTCTTGAGTCAGTGGGATCTCTGAAGGTTTTTCTGGGTCATATCAACTCCCTCAAAGGCCATTTGATTCTATGTTCACGTTTTCTCCTTTGTGTCCCCCCTTTATGTTACTTGTTCCCCTTCATGTCCCTGTCCCCAGTTTCCAATTTAATTCTATTGGCAGCTTAAACAACATGTTATAGTTTGCCTAAAATATAGAGTATTATTCTAAGGCCCTTAGTCAATTGCGATTTGGCCAATTGAATAGGACCCTAAATAAGCACATAGCATATTTTTTTAAATAAGTTTTTAGTTAGTGAAAACCTTTCTTTTGGATAGATGCTTGCTAACTAAAAAACTTCTTTAAAAAATATATGTTATGTGCTTATTTAGGGCCCTATTCAATTGGCCAAATTGCAATTGAATGAGGGCCTCAGACAGCAGGATAATGGACTAACTGAACTAAAACACATGCATGCTACAATCACTCAACATCTGATTTAATTTTTCTAGCAGTTTGGTTTAAATTGACTATATTTATTGCCTGATCCTGTCTTATTACATTTATAAAATAAAAATGAGACAAAAAAAAAAAATGAAAATAATAAATAGATTTATAATTCATACGTATAGAAATTAATTTATATATGAAACACATATTTAAAATTGCTTAAGATAACAATCGAGCATTTTTAATTGACCTTTCATGTTTTGCTTTATTTTAATAGATTGCCAATAATTAATAAATATAATAAAAGAAGAATATTAGGAATATCGCTTTAAGATTCTGAAAGATATGTAGTGGTTTAGTTAAAAGATCAATAATTTTATCAGTAAAACATAAACCTTTATAAGCCCAAATTTCAAATCTAGAATCAGAAGGACCATTTTGAAATTTTAGATTTTTAAGAAATAAAAAATAAATTGTAATATGTAAATTTACAAGGATTTTTTCAGCCTTATTAAATTGTGATTCTGTAAATTTAAAGGGCTCTATTTAAGCACAGAGCATATTTTTTTTACAGAAGTTTTTAGTTAGTGAACTTCTATCCAAAAGCAAGGTTTTCACTAACTAAAAACTTCTGTAAACAAATATGCTCTGTGCTTATATAGAGCCCTTTTAAATTTATAGAATCACAATTTAATAATAACATCATTATAATTTCATAGTATTATATAAAGATTATGATATTATAATAATAATAATAGTATGTGCTGTAAAATATTAAAATATATTTGATTTACAAATATCTCTTTGTGTAGTAACCACCATAAGTCTATTGTAGCGCAGTATTATATATAAGGGTTCCCTGGTGGTCCAGTGGTTATGATTCTGGGCTTTCACCTCTGTGACCTATTTTATTCCAGTCAGGGAACCAAGAGGCCAGGGAACCAAGCAGGGTTGGCCTGGTCAGTACTTGGATGGGAATCCCCCCTAGGAATACCAATGGGCTATATGCCCACTGGAAAAGGAACAGGCAACCTACTCCAGTATCTCTGCCATGAATACCAAGTGGATCAGCATGGTGTGTTGCAGGTTAATGAGATCACGGAGAGCCAGGCACGACTGAACAATTATTACAATTATGAACACCTTATAAATAAAGTGGCACAGAATAAAAACACATAATAAACAGAATATACACAATTTAAAGGATCACTGTAGTTCCTGAAAGGAGGCACCTGTTGTGAAACTAAATAAATGTATATGATTTTGAAGAGTGTTTATACCATGCTGGTAGATCTAATTAGGTGAGTAGCAAAAACATAGATCCAATATCCCTGAATTCTCTTGGAGCTTGAGTTGATGTTTTAACATCTAGTTAAATGCAGGTATAGCTTTGTCTGTCTTGTTTTTTTTAATCCGAAAACATTTTATACATGTAACCAAATCATTATAAAGCTGAAGTTTATTTTGAAAACTGAATACAAAAAAGTATCTTGGAGTAAGTGTGCTAAATCATCCTTTATTATGAAAGATATATAGAGGATTTTGTAACTTTAAAAGTTATACAAAGCTGGTATTAATAATCATGCCCATTGATGGCATAGGTCCAAGCCATCAAAGAGTAGGAAGGTGCCACCGGCCCATGCCAGGATTGGGGTTATGTTGCATAGATGCAATCTAAATAATATAAATGCATAGGCTGCCAAGACCCTACTATATCAGCCAAAGCAAGAAAGATACAAGTCTACTGATGTCACTTCCCAGAGCCATTAACCTCATGAGTGCACACCCTCCAAGATCTGTCATGAAAGGTCTCAACTGCTGTTATCAAGATAGACAGGGAGCATGTACAATATGCAACTTGTCTGACCTGAAACAGTATAGGGAAGCACAGAGGCAACCTTACATCCTGGGCTCAGTCCGTACAGTAAAACAAAGCTGCCCATTGAGACCTTGGAAAGATTTCATAGCTGACAAAGGTAAAAGTACCAGCCGTGCCAACTTGCAATGTATGTATCTTTAATACGGCAGGTTTTAGATTACTAGTATAATGGATTTTTAGGCAAATATGTGTGTCAATTAAACATTAAAGGACCACTGTAGATTAGGAAATATTTCAGATTGGTGAAATAGTCATTTCGTATCAGTCAGTCTAAATATGTTTTGTTGTTCCCCTTATTTACTGTGCTCCAGCTCGATGGAATATGTTGGCACATATTACGAAATAGCGTCTCGTGGCTCGCAGCCCTTCTAATGTAATAGCGACATGAAAAGGCCACATTTCAATCACGCAGCTCATACATGCTACACGTTGGATTTAAGAGGCTGGAATTTAATATGGCCCTATGCATGCTTGGTGGGTGGATCAGAAATGATGATTGACAGGGAGAGAATTGCAAACTTTAAGGGGATAGTGGTTTGAATACTGGATTTGTTGGAAAAATGAGCAATCGTACTGTAGGGACATATGTAGAGAGACCACCAGCTGTTTATATGAGGATCTGTTGGTCATCATTGTTAGAGAAGTATATGAAAAGTATCTCTGAAATCTTACATTTTAAAGTAATATATTTTATAACACTAAGGTAAAAATGCATATGGGCAACATGGTAAATGGATTGCACATATTAAGCTACTTCAATGTGTGATACTGGGTGATGTGTGTTAGTTGTTAGTAGAGATGCTTGTCAGGTAATATTTAGAGAAGGTGTAAATGTGGGGTGAGGGGTCTTGTTTAGGAACAAGTTGGGGGTAGGAGAAAAAAATAGAATGTTGAGTGAAGCAACATGGAATCTGGAAGATCGTGCCTGCTTCTGAAAATTAGCTCAAAAGAATACTACAGGAAATCAAGGCAAACTGTTCACTGGAAGGTTTGATCATGAGGCTAAAGTGCAAATATTTTGGCCATATCATAAGAAGACAGGATTCCCTAGAGAAGACTCTGATGATGGGAAGATTAAAGGCACACAAAGACGGTGCAACAGAGGCAGAGATTGATAGTTGAGGTCATTGAAGCAATGAAGATGTACTTGAGGGGCAGTGGGTGACCCATAGGGTCATGGAGAGTTGAATGATTAAACAACAAAAAAGCTACTGAGTGAAGAAAGAACAGCGCCTCATTGGAGAAGAAGAGCTGGGGAAAAGTGTTCTTGCATCCAGAGTATAAACCAACCATTATTTGATTTACGCTTATGGTAACAGAACCCAAAACAGTATCCCAAGTGATAAATCATGTAACTTGAGGCCCAAATGTGTTCTCTCATTATGTTTTGTAATATGTTTTCTTGTTATAAGCTTTGACAAACCACATTAACTGGAGAGTAGAGAAATAATTTGATTTATTCATTTTACACCTTAGAGGTTACAGCTTAACATAAAGGCACAAAATCCATAACGGGCTAAGAGTTCTTGGAAGCAGCGTGAGACAAGAGTGTGAAGGGGACTCAGGGTAAGGTTATTCCTGCAGTAACTTTATCTTTTTTTCATAGACACATTACAAATACATATTGTACATATAATACAAATACAATAATAATAAACACAGATATGCAATTATTCTCAAGAATAGAATAGAGCAACTATACAATGCATGTTTGAAATGTTATATAAATATATAATGGCTAAGGATTGAAGAGCAAGGCATTTGTGGGCAAATTTGCATGTCCTGCCTTAGCTTCCCAGAATGCAGTGTAATAACTGTTTTTCTCGGATTCTGAGCTGGAAGCAGGTTTTTAAACTTGTTTTACACATTCAAATGTGAACACATATGTACTATTAATTTATATACACAAACACACACATCTATAGACATACTGCCCCTTATGGATCGGTACCGTGTTGTGGCAAAGGGGCTTATGTATCTCAGTGAGGCTGTGAGCTATACCATGTGGGTTCACCCAAAATGGACTGGCCATAGCAGATAGGCCAGACAAATCATGGTCCACAGGAGAAGGAACGGGCAACCCACTCCAGTTTTTGCCAAGATAACCTTATGGATAAGCACAACCAGAGACATATCGATAGGTGTGCCTGGAGTGCTGCGGTCCATATGGTCACGGAGAGTTGTACCTGACTGAACAACTGAACAACAAATAGACATACTGCATTTGTACACACATACAAATACCTACACACACATAGATATGTGTATCCTTAAAATATTACATAACTCATCTGTATACATATTTTATCACAGATGATGATTTATTACATTACTCTCTATACTGAGTTTTAATCTACATCATGTTAATAATTACAATCTAATTTATTTATTTTAATTTAGCCAAAGTGTTTAAATGTTCTTATATTTATCTTGTTGGTTCAGTATGGTCATAATACCTCTTTCTTTATCTTCAATATTGTTTATTGTCTCACAATTTAGCAGTTGTTAACACTGTTAAAATATATTTGACGTTTATTTAAAGTATTTGGTAAGACACATAGTAGAAAAAAAAACGTCATATCCCTAATATTTTTTTTTTCTTATTTTTAATTCTTGCCTTATGCAAAGACATAATAGCTATAGATACCCTTTCACGGGTGCTATGGTTGATAACCTTGGTCAGGAGACTAGATAATAAATAATAATGCAATGTAAAATAATGTCTCCAGTGGTATTATTGTAAGTTGGTAATATAGGAGGCATAAAAAAACAATGTTAAGCAACAAGTTTGTTAACTTAAAGGACCAATGTGATAGAAGAAAAAATGCACTTGTTTGTAAAGTATGTTTCAAACTGACGACATTGGCAGCTGTATAGGCCATGGACAAGCGTTTTTTTGGGAAAATCTGATTTTTATGAGTAGAAGAATATATTTTGGGCCTCATTCAATTGTGATTTGGCAAATTGAATAGGGCTCTATATAAGCCCTGAGCATATTTTTTTTACAGACGTTTTGGCCAAATCGCAATTGAATGAGGCCCATTGTCTTTGTTACATAACTTCCCAAGAGCTGGATCATGAGGGTGTGTTTATTTATGAATCAGTGGAGGAGGAGAGAACAGAACATTTTGTTAGATAATTGAATCTGACCAAAATTGACACCGCATCTTTCCTCCTCACAGATTCAGAAGTAGGCTCCTTGCATCAGGTACTGCAAGCATTGCTCCCCAGCCCTTTCACACTTCCACAAACATAGATTCCCTTGAAGTCCAACCGAGGCAACAAATGCATTTTATTAATTAAGAACTAGCATTTTGACTTTTATTATTATTAACCTTTATTTCTGAATCGTCAACATATTCCATAGGGCTAAACAGGGTAGATACAAGTCATAAACTATTTTAACAAAAAAAAATGGAGGGCCCTATTATTGAGTTTAAAACCAAGCGTACATAGTACTTTCTCTAAAGCACCAAATAAGATTGAAAACTCACAAACTTGCTGTCTAGAGGGTATACGTGAGGTATAGAAAGGTGAGATACTATATATTGTGCATATGTGATATGCTTTTTCCTGTATATATTTATTTATTTTATTTTTCATTGCGCAGTGGTTGTTTAATTGTTAAACAGTATATCATTTAACCCCTCACTGCCACTGAATCAGTCCATCATGGAATCCTACTCCCAAATAATGTGGCCCAGATATAATTTATAGATTATAAATATTAGAAATAACAGGAAGAGTTTTTGTTCTCGTAAATCATATGAGAGCATTTTACTGTAATTCATATTGCACTGGTAAATATTTCTGATGGAGGCACCAGCTCTGTATGGAATGTCACATGTAGCTGCTGGTCTGTACTGCGAAACAAACCTGCTAATGTGAAAGGAAAGGTTACTGGGTATATATGGCACATACAAATGAACTTGTGGGAAACTGCCCTCTGCCCATTGCTTCTGCCAAAAACTGAACGGTAATCTCAGCTGCTTCAGTATTGCGTTGCAACACCCAAAATCGAGGGTGAGGAACGCTTTCTATAGGGTGTCCACAACTGTGACTTCTTAATGTTACTGAGCTGGTGAGAGGCACTTACAGTTGTTATGAAATCTAACATTGCAGAAACATTATAGAAACTTTTTCACAAGACCCTTATATTTTTGCTAAACAGTTTACCCCTTAGCAGAACAAGCAGAGGTTTGTTATATTCAGCATAGAGATAATATGCGGGATAAGATTTTGAAAGCCGAAAAACGTTCTGCAGTGTTGTATAGATAGAATATTGTCACATATACATTCAAGTAGTGCCATGGTTTCCATATAAGCCAGGTCCTGACATATAATCACAATTTAAGGGTTAGTTAGTATTGAAGGCAATAGACGATTCATGTTTATCACAAAGTAGCCTTTTTAATTATGGTATATTAAGTGGTTTATCTCAGATAAAAGTAATTTAGGCGTATACAAAAAGTTGTTGGAGTGGGTCAAATGTTGATTCAGGTGAGTTGTCTGGTTTTGAGAGGTCTATAAATCATTGCAACTTTATTGGAGCCTTGAGAGTTATCGGAAAAATGTTAGGGGGAAAGTCATCCATCCTACCCCACTGTTGGGTTGTTGTCGAGGTTATGCTAGGTTTAATGTGAGTGTCACTTGTGAGTGGCTTCTGCAATGGTGCATAGGGGTCTCTGTGATATGTGTCAGCATCCCCACCTTGCTTTTTATCCAGCTCCACAGATAGGCTTGTGGAGGTATCCAATGGCCATATGGAAGGTACCCCATGCTCGAGACCTTGTCTGTTTGGGGATGATTGCAGACTGCAGAGGGATTTCGTCTCTTCCAAGCCTATAATAAAATTGAAGGGCATTCTTTGTCTCAGTAGTGTAAGGGAAAAGATTACCATAGCCAGGTGGGACTACCTTCACCAGTGTAACTTCAGATTCACAGATGGAGTTCTAATCTAATGGTATCTCCATCTAATTTCATTTTGCACAGAGGCTTAGGAGATGCTTAGGAGATTTTCCATCTGGTGTAGGACTGGCCCTGTGGACTAATACAGAATAGATGTTAGGGAACAGTACAATGCTGCTCTGGAGGTCTTGAAGAAGGCTTAGAGAGGTGTTGAAGAGATCTCACTAACCTAAAAACAATGGGATTTGAAAGATCCCTCATGACCTTTTTTTTTTACCGCCAGTGACCAATATTAACCTAAACCAATGGTAGCTGTTTTTGAAATAGGTTATTTTGAGCATGGCGTGGGTACATTCATATCAGTTTGTTTGACACTAATATGAATAAAGTACACCTAATTAAAAATAATAATAATTCTTTAACTAATAGCAGTAGCAATTTCAATGTGGTCCCTTCTCATTATTCCAATTGTTGCCCCCTCATTATCCTTCTTTTTCTCAATTTCTCATCTTTCTTTCTCCATGAGGACTTGCAAATTACATCTCAGGTTCAGGTCCTCCTTGGACCAGCGGTTGCGAACCATTGTTATGTTCCATTGTCTTTACTTGAAATATTTAGATGCAAAGTACATCTTTATAGTAAGTCCATAGTATTCAAGGAACCTCTTCTGTACAACACTATGGAAATTGCTGTTATTTTAAAGGATAATAATAAATTGCTGCTAAGAATTATTTCTCCCAAGGCTACTTAAGCAATATCTTATTGTTATGTGTGAATAATGTTTATATTTGTGTAATAGGTGTGTCTACCTAACCAAAACTTGGATCTGTTATATACATGTTATATATTTCTAATGCCACAATCATTTTGTAAGTAGGTAGAAAACATAGTGGTTCTAAAAACACGTATTATATTTTAGTGATTCATTTTAAATTCCAGTTAAAACATATTTATATATAATTTTTTAACTGGAATTTAAAATGACTAATGTTATTGGGCTCTCATTTAATAATTAACGGACAGTATTTTTTTCTTATTGTTTATTTTAGAAAATACTTATACAACAATAAAAAAGTAAAATCCATATGTGAGAAAATTAACTTAATACATTTATAAAATATACCTCCAATATAATATGAAAGGCAGAAAAAAGTGAAAAGGAAAGAAAAGAAAAAAGAACAGATATAAGAACTAGAAAAAAGAACACATATAAGAACTAGAAAAAAGAACACAGAAGGGAAAAAAAAAAAGTTTTCTTTTTATATGCATCTATTGAATAGCATTATAATACAGAGATAATACAAATTTAAATAAGCAGCATGTTGCAGAATGTCGCTGAGAGATGGTCCTTGATTGGTCAGTATGAGGCACTAGTATGAGGGCAGACCCTATCACTCAATATTTGTTTGATTTTAGGCAGTAAAAATAGAGCTGTCACTTTATAAAGTACATAAACCTAAATAGGTACACAGACACATTATACACTATATATATCAAATATGAACACAAATTTACTATCTATTTATGGACTTTTGTACAGTAGAAAGCTTCTATCGCTCTATTGCCAACCATAAATGAAATCTACTGCACAAACTAGGACATTTCCACTTAGGGGTGTACTTACTTTTGTTGCCAACGGTTTGGACATTAATGGCTGTGTGTTGAGTTATTTTGAACGGACAGCACATTTACACTGTTATACAGGCTGTACACTTACTACTTTACATTGTAGCAGAGTGTAATTTCTTCAGTGTTGTTACATGAAAAGATATAATAAAATATTTACTAAAATGTGAGGGGTGCACTCACTTGTGTGAGATACTGTATATATATATATATATATATATATATACTAGCGACTTGCCCGTCAAAAATGACAGCAATAAAAACTGAAGCCTGGCAATGCTGTTTGCCACACAAAGCCTCTCCCCCTCTACTTTACTGGCCTTCTGATGAGCGCCTTTGGCGCTCATCACAGGCCTTGCAATGAGCCCCTTTGGAGCTCATTGCGAGTCTCTCCCTCTGTCTACTTCCTCCCTCGTGTCTTATTTCCCCCCTCCTCTCCCTCCCTTGTGTCTCCTTCCACCTCGTCTACCTCCTTTGTATCTCCTGCCCCCCCTGTGTTTTTACCTCCCTCTCCCTCCCGTGTCTCTAAACCCCTCCCCTGTGTCTCTTTCCCCCTTCTCCCTCCCATGCATCTCTTCCCCCCCCTGTGTCTCCCCCAACCCTCCCCTGTGTCTGTTCCCCCCTGGCCTGTGTCTCTTTCCCCCTCCCCCTGTGTCTGTTACGGCCTTCCTTGTGTCTCCATTTCCCTCCCTTGTGTATCTTCCCCCCTGCACTCTCTCCCCTGTGTCTCTTCCCCCTCCTCTCACTCCCCTGTGTCTCTTCCCCCTCCTCTTTCTGTGCCTCTTCCTCCCTGTCTCTTCCCCCTCACCCTCTGTGTCTCTCCCCACTCTGTGTCTTCCACCCTCTCCCTCTGTGCCTCTTCCCCCGCCTCTCTCTGTGTGTCTCGCCACTGTGTCTCTTCACCCCTTCCTCTGTTCCCCCCCCCTCTGTGCCTCTTTCCCCCTCTCTCTGTACCTCTTCCCCCCCTTCCCTCTGTGTCTCTTCCTCCCTCACCCTCTGTATCTCTCCCCCCTGTGTCTCTTCCCCCCTCTCCCTCTCTGCCTCTTCCCCGCTATCCCTCTGTGCCTGTTCCCCCCTGGCCTGTGTCTCTTTCCCCCTTCCCCCTGTGTCTGTTCCCCTCTCCCCCCCCCATTTCCCTCCCATGTGTATCTTCCCCCTGTTCTCCCTCCCGTGTGTCTTTTCCCCCTCCTCTACCTCCCCTGTGTCTCTTTCCCACCTATCCCTCTGTGTCTCTCCCCCCTCCCTCTGTGTCTCTTCCCCACTCTCCCTCTGTGCCTCTTCCCCACTCTCCCTCTGTGCCGTGCCTCTCCCCCCCTCTCCCTCTTCCCCACTCTCCCTCTGTGCCTCTCCCCCCCTCTCCCTCCCCTCTTCCCCACTCTCCCTCTGTGCCTCTACCCCCCCTCTTCCCCACTCTTTCATCTGCTCTCGGGCCGCGCTGCGCGCAAGCGCGGCTCGCACCGCGCTCTGCGCATGCGCGACTCGCGCCGCGCTCTTCGCTTGCGCGGCTTGCGCCGCTCTCTGCGCATGCGCGGCTCGCGCCGCGCTCTGCGCATGCGCGGCTCGCGCCGCGCTCTGCGCAATGCGCAGCAGTTTAAAATTGTCTAACTGCGATTCGTCTGAAGCGTGACGACGAATCGCAGTTAGACAATTATAATATGTGATATATATATATATATATATATATATATATATATATGTAAAATGCAGTAACCTTCCATATCTCTATAAAGAGCCCAATTCAGTTGAGCAATTGTAACTTACTGGAGCCCGTAAGTGAGGCTGTAAGTTCATTTTTGCGAGCTAAAAAACGCTTACGGGTTACAGGCTTGAAAACTTTGCAGTTTTTAAACCCGGAACTTACAGCCTCCCGAAGCCTTTTATCTTTCAAGCCCGCAAGAGTTACGATGGCTAAAATTGCAAATCGCTATTCAATTGCTACAATTCCCCAAGCCCACAAATTTTTTCCACAACGGCAAATGTAAAAGAAAATCCTACGAGTACCAGATAGGACCCGCAAGGGGGTTTAACCGCTGTCCCCTGTGAATGCAAAGAAAAAATCAATACTGCACTGTAAATGATGGGGAAAGTGATGATAGACAATAATTAATTGCACCAGAGTCTCAAGGTGGCAAATCGGCAAAAAAAATGACATTTTATTATGTCTCATTTTGGTGGTATATCGATCTCAGGAATCAATGAGTTAATACATATCAGGCCACCCACATGGACTAGAACAGTATTGGCATTCATTTTGATTATTTTGTATTTAGCATTTTTGCAAGACCGGTTGCATATCGGCCCCCCAAACCTAATTGATTGTGGTTTTACCTCCATGTTTTACTGCCGTAACGATGACGGTCTCATTTTTTATTGGCTGTTTCTAAATGGGTTATTACGGCCTTGCTGAATTGATCATGTTCTTGTCCTGAAATGTTACGTATGCATGGTTTACGTTTTCGGCTTCGGCCTGTAACGTGCGGACTTGTTCAATTGAATAGCACTGGAATTGTAGCAGAGTTCGAGCCCGCAGCACGCCCGCAGACATACAGCCTGTATACCGCAAGATGCGGGCTTCTAATTGAATCAGGCTCCATATCTATATATTATTCTTAGAAACCAAACTCAAAAAACTGTAAGCAGCCTATATGTCTCCATTTTTAGCATCCCATAAAAGCCCATTTACTACCAGTTCACAATATCCAATTTATGATTGTTATTACAATGGCTTCCTATCCACATACACTATTTTATAACCTCTATCGGTAAAACCTTGGAGGTTATCAATTGCATTTTATAAGGTATGTTCAGAGATTTTAAAGATTATATTTTTACAATTTAAGGGAAGGTTGTATCATCTAACAAACCTCCTGCATAGACAATATTTTTTGTTGAAAGCCGTGTTACTCTATAGAGTCTTCTGTATAAATATAACTTCAGTCCTCAGAAGACTTCAAAGGCTTTCATGTTTACATGTGATATTGGGAATGTTTAAGGGTAGACGCCTGTCCTCGACTACTGAAGAAGCTTTATGTATCAAATACACTTTGCCAAGAATCATAACTACCTCAGTTATTATATTCCAAGAACTTGGGAATTTCTCCATTTTATTACTAATCGGCCTAGATTCACTAAGCTGAGCTAAGAAGGACTATAATAGGTAACTGCCTGTTGCTCCCCTCCATGACAGCCCAATTCAAGATCTTCACTAAAACTGTGGTCCATGGAGCTCCCTCGAAATCTTCTGTTACTGTATCACTTCACCATTGTAAAGATTGTAATTACATGTGCATGAAAAGTGGAGATGACTAGCAAAATCAAGTAGAGAAGCTGCAAAGTATTTTCATTTGATGGCTTTTCACTATATATCTAAAATTTCTTTTTAAATGGTGCAGTGTTAGATTTTACAACCCCTAAACTATTTAAGTACGTTGGTGTTATCCCCAGTTTACTGGACAATATATTGAGGCAAAGACTATGGAAGCTGTCAGATCCATGGGGGACCAAGAATCACAAGCTCCCTTAAATGCTTAAACTCCTCTTCACTGTCATAATTTTTTTTTATAATTGTACTTAGTACCTCTAGAGAAACCCAATAAAAAAGCTGAATGTATCTGTACCAGCACATTGGCATTTGCAGGGAGCATGTGATTTTTGGTCATTTCATTAACTGCAGCCATACTGAATGCTGCTGGGGCAGCTGGATAAATAAGAAGTTTATATAAAAACAGTGATATATGTATCAATTTTAAAAATGGAAGAAGAGTTCACAGTTAGTTTTCAATGCTCCTGATGTATTGTATAAAATATTATATAATTCGCACACATCTAGATGTAGAGCAAGTAACTATTATGTTGTGACATTCACTATTCATTTAGGGCCTCATTCTATTAGCGGCCGCAGCCGTTGCGGGGCCGCAAGGACCGGCCGCAAGCTATTCTGCTATTCTATTCCCTTACGGCCGGGGATTCCGGCAGGCTTGCGGCCGGTGCCTTGCTATCTCTTGCGGCCGCTCGCGCCGGAGGAAAGCCTTTGATCTAAAACGGCCGCAAGAGATTTCCAATTCAATTGCTCCGGGAAACCTCTCTGCAAGGCTAAAAACGAGCCGCAGCTTACTTGCAGGAAAGAGGTCTCGCTAGCACCAATTAAGCACATAAAATAGCTCAAATAAAGCCATCCTGCACTTTGAGAAGACTATAAAGGGATTTTAGGTGTTAGAAAAAATAGCACATAATTATCCTATACTCAAATCCGTAAAATATTTTATTTTTAATATCCGTAAAATATCCATGTAAAAAGTCCAGAGTGCTTGGAGCACCTCAGACATGCCCACGCCGCAGCCGGAAAATAAACAGTTAATTTGAACTCGGGTTTGGGCAGATGTGCAAGCTTGAGAGTGGGTTCCTTTTAATCCTCATGTCCCCCAATATGATCCCTAGCATTTACAGAGCTGTACAGTGCAGGCTTGAATTTATTTTTGAGTTTTTATATTTCAGAGCTTACGGCCAGTTCCAAGATATGCGGCCGGCCGTAAGAGGAGATCCTTGCGGGGCCGTATAATAGAATCGCGAGTTAACTGAACCCCCGCAAGGAATCGCAGCCTTACGGCCGATTTACGGCCGATAATAGAATGAGGCCCCTAGTCATTTGCCCGTCATAAATGACAGTATAATATGTGATGTGTCTCTACCCCCCTCCCTCCCCTGTATCTCTTCCTCTCTTGTGTTTCTTTCCCCCCTGTCTCTTCCCCCCTCCCTCCCCTGTGTCTCTCCCCCCTCTCCCTCCCCTGTATCTCTTCCTCTCTTGTGTTTCTTTCCCCCCTGTCTCTTCCCCCCTCCCTCCCCTGTGTCTCTCCCCCCTCTCCCTCCCTTGTATCTCTTCCTCTCCTGTGTTTCTTTCCCCCCTGTCTCTTCCCCCTCCCTCCCCTTTGTCTCTCCCCCTCTCCCTCCCCTGTATCTCTTCCTCTCCTGTGTTTCTTACCCCGTCTCTCCCCCCCTCCCCTGTGTCTCTTCCCCCTCTCTCCCACCCCTGTCTCTTTCTCCACTGCATCTTCCCCCTCTCCCTCCCCTGTGTCTCTTTCCCCCCTTTCTCTTCCCCCTCTCCTTCCCCTGTGTCTCTTCCTCTCCTGTGTTTCTTTCCCCCCTGTCTCTTCCCCTCCCTCCCCCGTGTCTCTCCCCCCCCGTCCTGTGTTTCTTTCCCCCTGTCTCTTCCCCCTCCCTCCCCTTTGTCTCTCCCCCTCTCCCTCCCCTGTATCTCTTCCTCTCCTGT
The DNA here is from genome assembly GCA_027410445.1 of Discoglossus pictus. Classification (NCBI taxonomy): domain Eukaryota; kingdom Metazoa; phylum Chordata; class Amphibia; order Anura; family Alytidae; genus Discoglossus; species Discoglossus pictus. Next base: position 410,426,482 of record CM050165.1, on the reverse strand, counting down.
GTTTCTTACCCTGTCTCTCCCCCCTCCCCTGTGTCTCTTCCCACTCTCTCCCACCCCTGTCTCTTTCTTCACTGCATCTTCCCCCTCTCCCTCCCCTGTGTCTCTTCCCCCCTTTCTCTACCCCCCTCTCCCTTCCCTGTGTCTCTTCCTCTACTGTGTTTCTTTCCTTCCTGTCTCTTCCCCCTCCCTCCCCAGTGTCTCTCCCCCCCGTGTCTCTCCCACTCCTCCCTCCACCCCTCCAGTGCGCAATGTGCGGCTAGCTCCAGGCACTGCGCACGCACGGCTAATGCTGGCGTGTCCGCGAAATGCGCACGCGCGACTAATGCATTGCTAAACGCATTGCTTTTATAGTTTCCCTTGTGCGCACACACTAGAACAGTGTTACATACATACATAAACTATGTTAGTGATTACATTCAGTATTCATCTTATTATATCTGTTATAATTTAAATGAAAAAGTAAAAATATTTTTGTCTTTTGACATGTATTCAAATTTTTGGGTATAACTGTAACGTGATAGTGGCTAATGATTTACTTACGATAAGTAAATGTGATGAAGTTAATAGCAAATATAGCTCAGTAAATAATGAGGTGACCACTATTGAGCCTTTTTTTCAAATGAGTTTCCAATTTGATAAATAGTCTGCATGGAATAACATATTAATGACGTTATGATCATCTCTATTTTTTTATTACACTTTATTAACCTATTACCAATGTTTTAAAGGTCAGTGTGGTCATATTTTTGAAATCTCCCATTTTAAATAATCACACATAAATATGTAACATGTTTTTATAATGTAAAATCTTTTACATACTTCACAAACATATGATTTTTTTTTCTAAACCACAGTAATGCAATAACTTTCTTTATCAAGTACTGCTAACTTTGGGCCATATTCTATTGGCCAAATCATACATTTGTACACACTTAAAACTGCTCTTTAAATTGCCACATATTCTATTAACTACTCGCAATCCGATTACAAGTTCCCCACTCACTATCACTACTGCCCAGCCAAAGATGGGCTTAGAACTCCATTGGTTTTAGCACAGCTTGAATATTACAAGCTCTAAATAATTAAAGTTACACAAAATCGATACTCAATTAGACCCATAGCTCTAGATCGCAAATAAAGTCTAACCCGCAACTGAAAAAAGTATCACTTTTCTGTCAAAAATATTACGAGTAATAAATAGGACTCGCAAGGGGTTTTTCTAACACTTATTAAAGCTATAGCTGCAAATAAACACACAATACTGTAGTTTACTCCAAGAAACAAATATGCAAAAAAAATAATAATATTATTTTGGACTGGTCATGTATATGTTAATATTAAAAGTGTTGCTGAAAGATGCATAAAGCAATTAAAGACACAATACATGACTAAATTGCAATAAAAAACATGTAACTGCCTTAGAAATGACTCATAATACTCAGAGAGGCTTTACAACTATATATATATATATATATATATATATATATATATATATATATGTATACCGTATATATATATATATATTCATTTACATTTGCATATATCAATATATCAGTCATCATATTGAAACAAAAACTATTGGCAATATATCACCTCCACATGACATATATCAATTACCAGAGGAACATAAACCACAGTACGCAAAAGGTTAATACCAATCTGGAAACACACAGGGATCACAACAGATGCTCGAATGCAATGATAATTAAAGGGATAGATACACCTCAAATAATACTCAGAAACACTATTGATCGGCACCACACCACACTACTGACCCAGATCATCTACCAACATCCATGGGAAGGTATGGCATTTTCACCAGAATCTTAGCTCAAAGAAAATGGGATAGGAAAAATGTCAGCATGGGCAGCCTCAGCCCTTAAACACAGGAGGGGTTGACATTGGTGCTGCCTACATGGGTATATCTCTACATAGCACAGGCCAGGCACTGCCTTGTTCCAGGGAACATGTAAGGTACAAATTAGAACAAGGGGGATTACACTAATGTGATCAAGATGTTCAAGAAGGCCAACAAACACACAAGGAGACTGTGGAGAGGCACATGGAGCAACAGTAAACTCACTTCCATCAGGGCCAATCTTGGGTGCACCCATCCTGTAAATTCCCACGCCATTGCTGTTGGCCATGTCGCAAGATGTATACCAATAATATTTATGTGAAATTATAGCAAGTGTTCTTGTATTAATAAATTATTAATAATATCTGTCATTTAGTTAACAGCCCTTCAGGGGAATGGTAATACTGAACAACAATGTATTATTTTCCTGAGTATTAAGTCACAAACATCACCAATAGTGTTGTTCATGCATGATATAAAAAATTGTGATAATAACACATAAATAGTGCTTGAACACAGCTTGGAAATATTAATACATGTGATCACTTGGAAACCATGCCTGTGTAACTGTAATGGGTTGGAATGTTCACATAACAATGTTATGGACAGTAAATAGGGATAATAATTTCAGAAGGTCGGCAAACATGCAGATTTTAGGTGTTATGGGGACCAGTATTTAAAATGATGTTAAAAATGATACACATTACATATTATTATTATTATTTATTATTATTATCCGTTATTGATAACGCGCCAACATATTCTGTATTGCTATACAGGGGTTATATACAAGTCAAGAACAATTTCAAACAGTGCAAAGGATGGCCCTGTTATTGAGCTTTCAATCAGATATACACTGTGCTTTCCCTAAAGCACCTAGCGAGATTGAAAACTCACAAACTTACATTCTAAAGGGTGTGGGTGGTGTACAGGAGAGTGATAGATTAATAGAGCAAGTAAAGGCTAAAGATGATAGGCTTCTTTGAATAGATGCGTTTTTAAAGCGATTTTGAAGGATTTGAGGCATGAGGTTTATAGGGGAAGAATGAGAAAAGTCCTGTAGGCGGGAGTGAGAGGAGGTGACGAGAGAGGAGGAGAGAAGAAGATCATTAGCAGAGTGAACAGGGCAGGTGGAAGTGTAATTGAGAGCAGAAATGTAGGAGGGTGCATTATTGTGGAGGGCTCTATATGTTAGGGGCATAATTTTGAATTTTATTCTGGAGGCTATGAGAAGTCAGTGGAATGCCTGACAGAGAGGTGCTGCGGACACTGTGCGTTGGTTTTGGTAAATGAGTCTAGCGGATGCGTTTAATATGGATTGGAGTGGAGAGAGACAGGTGATAGAAAGGCCAGCGAGGAGAGAGTTGCAGTAGTCAAGGAGAGATATGATGAGAGAATGAATTAGAATTTTTGTTGTGTCTTGTGTAAGGTAGTGACATATTTTGGAGATATTTTTAGGTGAAAGTGACAACATTTTGAGAGTGATTGAATGTGAGGAATGAAAGAAAAGGCAGGGTCCAATAAAACCCAGTAGAAAGCAGGCCTGGGAGGTGGGAAAGATGATGACATTTTCAACAGTGAAAGATAAGTGAGGGGTGGGAGCTGAGGAAGAGGGTGGAAAGACAAGGAGTTCTGTCTTAGAAACGTTGAGTTCAAGTTGACGGGCGAACACCCATGAGGATATGCTAGAGAGGCAACTGGCAACATGAGCTAGCAGAGAGGTTGATAGTTCAGGTGCAGAGAGGTAGATTTGAGTGTCATCTGCATATATTTCATAGGTGATGGAAACTTGCCAGTGTTTAGGGAAAGGTTGAATAGATGTGTTAGAGTTGGGATAAGAGTGGTAGAGAGGGGAGGGATCAGCTGTGATGGAATAGGATCATATGGACAGGTTGTAAGACGACAGATTGAAAGAAGGCTAGCAACTTCATCCTTAGTTGCAGGGTCAAGGGAGTTCATATTGGATATAGGTTTGGGGAAGGGTGCGGGTAGGATGCTATTGGTAAGTTGAGGGGAAGGTGTGATATGACTCTGGCCACGTTGAGAGGAGAGTTACATTTGAATATTTCTAATTTTACTGTTAAAGTGGCTATCAAAGTCTTCAGCTGTAAGACAGGTAGAGGCGGGAGGTGGGGGAGGGTAGAGAAGCATTTTTAAAGTGTAAAATAAACGTTTGAGGTTGGAGGACACATTTGATATTAATGTGGAGAAGTAGCACTGTTTGGCAAGATTGAGGGCATAGTGATAGGAGCGTAGGATAAACTTGTAATGGAGGAAGTCAGCTGAGGTGCGAGATTTTCCACTTGACCATGACAACATCATATCCAAATTAACTTATGATTACAGAACTCAAATGCATGAAGGGATGTGATATACATACAAAACATGATATACATACAAATATATGATTGTTACATGCAGTGGGGGGGAAATAAGTATTTGATCCCCTTCTGATTTTGAACGTTTGTCCACTGACAAAGAAATTACCAGTCTATAATTTTAATGGCGCCCGCAATGGCCTGTGCTCAAGAAAGCACATGTACAGGCCCGTCTAAAGTTTGCCAGTGAACATCTGGTAGGTGTATTTTAACATAATATAATTGTTGAACTACGAGACGTCGTCACGCTTTGGAGCACTTGGGCGATGAGCGCGAAAGGCTCTCATTGCCGGTGAGCCTCGCATAGCGAGGCGAGCTGTTAAAGCACTAAAACTTCCAGCAATTGGGCGCTTATCGACGGCGAGCCGTTAACTTGCAGCACTTGGGTAATGAGCGCCTAAGGCGCTCATCGCCTGCGAGACTCGCAAAGCGAGCCACTAAGGCACTAAAACTACCAGCACTTGGGTGATCTTCGCGAGCCTCACGAAGCCAGGTGAGCGGTGGAGGCAATGAAACACGCGGGACTTAGCCTGCAAACACGTAGGAAACGCGGGATCGCCTTAGGCTGCAAGCATTTGACAAACGTGGGACAAACGTGACCCAGACACCTCTGACAGGCCAATGATTTGAATACAAGCACCTTCATCATAAGCATCTTCATGTGATTGGATCAGCTAACCTGTAAACTGATCCTTCAGTGCACAGGAGTGGGAACGCATTATGTAGCATTGAGAATATGTTCCTTTTAGATATTATACATGTTTATATATAAATATAGACATTCCTATAATGTTAACCAATTTAATGTTTCATATTTCTTAAGCTTATATTTAATTTATGTTCTAAATATAAAGCTAAAAGTTAATTCACAGTAATGTATGAGTAAGTAGTCCAGTGGTCAGGATTCACTGCTTTCACTGCTGTGACCTGGGTTCGATTCCAGTCAGGGAACCAAGAGGTCACACCCCCCTGAAGCTAAGTAGGGTTGGGCCTGGTCAGTACTTGGATGAGAGACCACCTAGGAATACCAGGAGCTGTATGCTGTGGCCCACTAAAGAAGGAACTGGAAACCCACTCCAGTATCTCTGCCATGAATACCAAGTGGATCAGCATGGTGTGATGTTGTCCATGAGGTCATGGAGAATTGGACACGACTGAACGAAACACACACTTGGGTAATATAGCTTAATTAGTTGCTTCTACCTCCTTTTTTATCTTTGTTTTTGTTTTAACCGATATTTACTCTTTCCTAATTGAGTTTTTGGAGCTGAAGCCAACACCTGCAACAATGAAGGGAGTTGAACTTTACAGAAGAGCTATCAATTTGGAAGAAGCAGATTCTTTTTGTTCCTGTCTTTGCTGTCAAGATCTTCCGTGTGCAGACAGTGAATAGGAAATCACTACCTACCTAAGTGTAGCACAGGCAAGATCTTTCATGCAACGTTTTCTATGTAAAGGCTTTCTGAGAGCAACTTACATACACCTAAAATGACCCCATGTTAAGTGGGCTAGAGGCAAAAGGAGGTAGATTTTGAGCTTAATTTGCATATCACTACCCATAATCCTTTGTGACAATGTAATCTATGATTATTGATTAATTCCAAGCCAAAACACTTCTCCTGGCTTGCTTGGCACATGTAGGTGCACTCAGAACATGTTTTCCCCAAACTAGATCTCTCATATGAATTCTTGAAACAAGAATGTTGTCAAAGACCCCTTTTTCTCGGCCTGGGTGTTGGCCCATTGAGCCACCATAAAAGCACAGACTGCTTGGCTCCAGCAGTGGATTATCTGCATAAACACCTCTGTTGTAATATGATCTGTTTTGTCCCATTATTTGCCAGATAAGCTGATTACATCTCTGTTGCCAGACAGCCAGAGACAACGTTATGTGTGTTGGAGGTTGCCTTATTGTTCACAGACAGGATGCCAGACTATCAGACCCCATGTGGTGTTAATCTCGTCTGTTTGTCAGCCACTCCCTGTCATTGTTGTGTGGTATACACCCCCCTGTATCTAACCATATATATATATATATATATATATATCTACAGTATATATACTACTTTTCAAAAATAAAACAGGTCACTTCTGGAGACATATAGAAACCGTGTGTCTCTTATTTTGCTCCTGGTGGCTGCGATACTGAACCTTTCCACACCCTGCAAGTAACCTGTCCTGGTCACTACTATAGGAAGGTTACTGAAACTCCTGGAAGTGCTGATTCCTGATGGAGAGACTCTGACTGATACAGAAGCCAGATATCAGGGTGGTGCCGAGATTTCCAAGAACCCAAACGGTCCTTGTTGGTAGTTAACCTGTAGTCTATAGCAGTTAGCCCTGGGCTTGTATAGCCCTTAACCTCGGATGGTCACAAATGTATAAAACCAAAAAAGAAATTCTATTTTTGTTATATATCTCTTAAAATGACTAATGGTATTAATTGTGTAGACATATCAATTGAAATATTTTAAACAACTTGCAAGTGAACCATTATAGTTAATCATATCCATTTCACATTATTTCATTGACTTACTATTACTTATTATTCTTGGATCTGTAAAATTCCACCAGCTTCAATTATACAAAAGCATTAAATGCACATCTTCATTTAAATTGCTTTGCCTATTAAGAAAGGATTTGTAATGGAAAAACTAATAAAGTCATTGCCATAACAACGACACAACACAGCTATCATATAATACACAAAATAAGTGGACAACATTTTGCAATCAAGCAGTGTTATCCTGAATAAGGAGATTAACTTAATTAATTCTCTGTTGTTACAGCCAACATAGAAAGAGATTAAAACTGGAATAATGATTTATGTGTTAAAATGTCAATACACACTTATATAGAGAATAGTCTGGTGGCATAGAGCCATATTGGTTATATCTACACATAAGCTTCAAATGGGCAATTGACTGAAGATTTTGCATATTCAACTAAAATATAAGCTATTGTAATGAACAAAGAAGAAATGTCAATGTTTACAACAGGCTTCACTGTTTTCAAATATATTTTTCCTGTTAGTTTGGCATGCCTCTCTAGTTTAGTGGAACACAAGATTAAGGAAATTGTGGATATAAAGAATGTGTTAGAAACTTTGTAAACATATTATTACAATCATTATGTGTATTCCCTTCGGCCTTTCTCCCACCCAACCACTTTTTTTCACTGTTATACTTTTTGTGAATTTAAGTTAAAATTATAATATAATATATATAAATATAAATATATAATTTAATCTTAGAAATATTTCTGTTGAATCTTATATTGAAATATTTACTAAAAAATATGATAAAAATATTATATTGTTGTATATAATATAAAAACAAGAATCTTAATAAAATAATATATTCTCTTGCTCCCTCTTTCCATCAGGTGCCATGGGAACATTATTTTGCCTGCCTTGGATTTGTATCAGAAGTGGCTGGTGAACATTTAAGTTGGTGGGGTAGAGGACTACTCCTTCTCACAGACTCCACCCCCAAGTCTCCTCCCAAGATTACACACTTCAGGACCCTTTCCAGGAATATTTTTTTTTACTTTCTAGGCACTAAACTGCATTGCTCTTGATAGCCTATATCAATAGAATTTAACTAATATATAGTTGAGGGCTAGAGAGAGGATAAGAACACATTTTTAAGTGAGGACAGAAATGTTGAGGTGGAACCCTTTGCTGCTGGTCCCAGATATCCTGTCGTCCTAGACCACTGCTTTAATGTTCTTTTTTTATCCTAACAGCTTGCAATCTATTTAAAATCTTACAATAAAAAAAACCTGCAAAATGACATTCTTAGCACCTTCACTAACATCCGTGTAAACTGGAACACTAAATGTACAGCAGCATTATAAAAAACAAAAAAAACAAAGGAGCTATAATCATCCAGCACCAAACATCCAAACCTATGATTGTTTTTTCACAATGAGGAACACAAACATTATTCATAAATCTAGTAAGATTTATACTTGGGGGAAGACCTGAAGTGGGTAGCATAAACCAGGAGGGAGACAGTGTTATTTATATAAGCAGACTGGGAATCGAGACAATGAGCAAGTCAGAAATATAGGTTGGATTTCCTCTGCTCCAATAGCAAGCTGGTATACAAGCCCAGGAAATGCAAACTAGGCCAAGTACTTGTATTTCAAGTTATTACTCCAGGGAGTGATTTAATTAATCAGTCTAGATAATCCCTGGACTTTGATCATGCACAGTCTGGGTCCCAGGGGAAAATATGAGTTTATTGATATTGATTTGCCATAAGCAGGAGATATCAATCTGATCCACTTTAGATATCAAACTGAAGGCCAAATTAATAGGTAAGAATTGCAAACTTCAGTCTAAGTTTATTGCAGGAATTTGCTGTTTTTAATAATTTTTTTAAAATTATAAAGTACTTGTTGAACTGTTCTATATCTGGATTCTCTACTATGTCACTTTAGCGTTACTTATCGACATGTGATTTAAACATTGTAGATGTTCTCCCTACATATCCCATAACACAAGGCAATTTATTTACATAAAATAGAATTACATGCGCAGAGAGATATAATGAGAATCTGAGTGAACAGCCTTGAAGGGTATGTTTTAAACATTACAATTATTTTTCCATTTCTGATGGAACAATAGTTTATAAATGTATGTTAAAGTTACTTCTCAAGAACTTCAGAAGTGAAGCAAAAGTGTATCCTTTCAACGTGGCTCACATAGTAAGAGAGAATGAAGTATCCAGTCTACTATCAGCCTCTCACCTTATTGCCTGTCCTCCGGACCCTTTTCCATCATAGCTTATCCGTCCCCTCTTTACTACACTTATCTCAAATCTCAAACATCTCTTCAACCTTTCCCTAAATACTGGTACATTTCCATCCTCTCTAAAACATGCTATAATTACACCCATTCTTAAGAAACCCTCACCTGGCTCTAATTCTGCATCTAACATGTATCTCCACTTCCCTTGGCTGCTCAAGTGACTCATCTACAATCGTCTTACCCAATTTATGTCCTCCAACTGCCCCTTGACACCTTCCAATCTGGCTTCCGGTCCCAACACTCACAGAGACAGCTCTCACAAAAGTCACTAATGACTTGCTCACCTCCAAGTCAAAGGGTCACTTTTCTGTTCTATTTCTTCTGGATCTCTCTGCTGCTTTTGACACAGCTGAACATCTTCTTATCCAAATTCTCTGCTCCCTGGTTCACATCATACCCACAAGATCGAACATTTAGCGTCTCCGTCTCCTACTCTGGCACCTCTTTTTCTCCTCACCCTCTGTCTGTTCAGTCCTAGGCCGTCTCCTCTTCTCTATCTACATATCTTCACTTGGTACCCTAATAAAATCTCTTGGATTTCAGTATCACCTCTATGCAGACGAAACTGAAATCTACCTGTCTATCTTCTAGCACGTGTTTCCAACTGCCTCTCAAGCATATCCTCCTGGATGACCACCCACCATCTCAAACTTAACATGTCCAAGACCAAACTCCTAATCCTCCCACCCTCTACTACAGATTAAATTCCTCACATCTCTCTCACTGTCAACAATGCCATCATCACTCCCACCTTCTAGGCCCATTGTCTTGGGGGTCTACTGGACCCTTACCTCTCTTTCATTCTTCATATACAGTCACTAACAAAATCTTGCCCTTTCATCTAAAAAACATCTCCAGAATACATCACTACCTTACACAAGACACAACTAATATTCTAATACATTTTCTCATCATTTCTCCTCTCGACTACTGCAACTAGCTCCTTGCTGGCATCCCCATCCTCCATCTATCCTCAATTCAATCCATAATGAATGCCTTCGCTAGACTCATCTACTTACTCAACACTCACTGTCTGCAGCTCGTCTCTGTCTCTCTACTGGCTTCCCATAGCCTCCAGAATAAAATTTAAAATCATTAACCTAACTTACAAATGTATAGCGCTACAGAATATGTTACAAATAAACAATAATAAAAACGATAAACAATAATAATACTAATAATAAAGCTATCTTTGTGTTACATTCATATTATGGTTTTAAACTTGAAGTCATTTATTAATGATTCCCATTTTTTTACAATGATTGTAACACAGATGATCTCTCAAGCAACCTTTTGCATACCAGGCTCCTTTAAATGCATGATAGAGAAGTTTAAACTAGTACCCCTTTAACAAAATTGCCTAATTCTGTATTTTTCAATATTCCAGTGCTAGTACTTGTTTTCTCTAATTATGTCAGAGTTAGTATTTTAATCTGACAAAGACTTTACTGTTACATTCTTTTTTCTCTTTAACCACATTACCACCCAGAAGTTCATTATGTTTTGCTATTTGTTAATACTCAAATTAATAATGGATTCACTGTATCTTATCCTTTAGAATTTCAATGTCATATGATCAGTGTATTTTATACATGGCACAGCTCCACACCCAATCATTTTCACCCTTAAAGGGACACAATATAATAAATGCAATAGCAGCGGACATAACAAACAACTTTTAAATGTGAATTGTTTAAAATAAATACCATTTGAAAATGTTTTAAATAGTACTTTAACTGTATATATAAACTGAGCAGTTCCTCCCTTTTGCAAGTTAGTGGTTTATTTCTCTTATTCCAATAAAGTTTGGTCCCAAGGTAGCGCATTTAAGTGACATCAGGTGCTGATCTAGTTTTATGGATTATCTCTGCATCACTGTTTAAATTCAAACTGAGGGTTTCATCTCATATCACTGTTTTTGTGTTCTTTGTGCCTTATCCGTTTTCTGTCATTTAGGTATTATTTCAACTACCTTTCTTCAGTATAGATATATACTTTTGGTGGTGGGATTGTCATGGTCTGGGCCTGCATGAGCGCTGCCGGCACTGGGGAGCTACAGTTATTGAGGGAACCATGAATGCCAACATGTACTGTGACATACTGAAGCAGAGCATCATCCCCTCCCTTCGGAGACTGGGCCACAGGGCAGTATTAAAACATGATAATGACCTCAAACACACCTCCAAGACGACCACTGCCTTGCTAAAGGTAAAGGTGATGGACTGGCCAAGCATGTCACCAGACCTAAACCCTATTGGGCATCTGTGGGGCATCCTCAAATGGAAGGTGGGGGAGTGCAAGGTCTCTAACATTCACCAGCTCAGTGATGCTATCATGGATGAGTGGAAGAGGACTCCAGTGGCAACCTGTGAAGCTCTGGTGAACTCCATGCCCATGAGGGTTAAGGCAGTGCTGGAAAATAATGGTAACCACACAAAATATTGACACTTTTCCCCAATTTGGACATTTCCACTTAAGGGTGTACTCACTTTTGTTGCCAACGGTTTAGACATTAATGGCTGTGTGTTGAGTTATTTTGAGGGGACAGCACATTTACACTGTTAGACAGGCTGTACACTTACTACTTTACATTGTATCAGTGTCATTTCTTCAGTGTTGTCACATAAAAAGATATATTAAAATATTTACAAAAATGTGAGGGGTGTACTCACTTTTGTGAGATACTGTATGTGAAACAGCACTCTGTGCCAGACCGACAAAGCATAGTGAGGATCTCCCACCTCCACTCTCCTGTTCCTAATGCTTTGTTCCAATCCCCTCCACTATCCTGTTCCCAATGCTTTGTCCCAATCCCCTCCTCTATCCTGTTCCCCCTCCTCTGTCCCGCTTCCTCTCCTCTGTCCCTTTATTATCTCATGCTCTACACATCTGTTCTGCTCCCTGTCCATTTTCCCCTCCTCCGTACCGCTCCCACCATCTGTCTCTATCAGTTTACCACCACCCTCTGCCCTTTTCTCCCCTTGTATCCTGCTCCCCTTCGTCCTTTCCTGCGATCGCTTTCCCCCTCCTCTGTTCCACTCCCACTGTCCAGATCCCCCCACCTCTGCCCCATGTCCCTCCTCTGTCCCTCCCCCCTATTTTCCCCCTTATCTATCCCTCACTCCTGCTTTGTTCCACTCTGCCTACTCTTTCTCACTCTCTACTGTCTTTTACACTCCTTCTCAATCTACCCGTCCTTCTCGTCCTCCACTGACATCTCTTTCTGTCCCCCTCCATCTTCTCTTCACTCTTCCTCGATCCCCACTCCCACTACTTCTGTCCCTCTCTCTCTTCTCTACACCCTCTTCCTCTGTCCCTCCCACTCCCCCTATTCATCCCCTCTATCTCTCCCATCCTCTGTTGGTCCCTTTGTTCCTTCTTCTACTTCGCTGTCCCTGTCTCCCCCTCCACCCTGTTCTGTCCTTCTCCCCGTAGTTGTGTTCTACTCCTCTCTCCTTACTCTGTTCTCTTCATCTGTATCTCTCCCTCTCCTCCTCCTGTTGTTTCCATTCCTTCATATGACAGGATATCATGTTCGTGGACAGGTTATAACTGGCATTGAATTATCCTTAAAGGGAAAAATAGGATGGTATCTCTTTCTAATGAGCCAATAATTGCCAATTACTACCTGTGACTGTATTATGTTCAATCTAAAGCCATAAAAAAATGAAAAACTGAGCCGGCCCCGACCCTAAAGAGTAATTAGCCTAATTAGCTCAGATACACCCTATGGTGTGGGAGATTCCACTCTGTCGTTGTTTGGTGCATCAGAAAGGCTGATTGCTGATTCAACTGATTAAATAATATTATACATAGTTTTAAATTACACCATATTGTGAACCTGTCTTATGTGACTTTAACCTTGTAAATCTTCCAGATATCACCTGAGACTTTGAGACCAATCACCAGAACAGACTATATGCAAATTTCGAACAATACAAAATAAATATTTAATCTATTAAAGCCATTCTTCACACCCTCTGTAGATTTTATTTGCTGCTGTGAATCACTTTCTGTAATCAGTGGCCCTGCAGGCAGTTGTGAGTCAATAAGCCAAAACTCAGATGTATTTAATGTTTCAATGCTGCATTTCCCACATGATTATCTCTGATTTTCTGATTGACACATGAATCACCGGCAGATTGTGTAATGACTCAGCAGTGTGGGAAATAATAAAACTGGATTAATAAAGCAGAGTCGATTGGATCGGCTCCAATCATGGCCGGCATTGTGTGTTCAATCCAGGTACAAGGAAAGTCATGAGGAACCGGGGTGATTGGCCTCTGTACTTACTGATAATCAAGACAAGTACACGTCTCACTTAAGATTTACAGATTAAAGAGCACAGACAGCTGGGATTAACAAAAGCGATGCATATTTAAATATGTACAAAAAATGGACACCATATAAATATTTGTTGTTTTTTAGTCATGCAGTTACGTCCGACTCTCCATGACCTTATGGACCTCAGCATGCCATGCACAACTGTCAGTCACTAGCCTTCCAAGCTCCATGAAGCTCCTGTTCGTTGCTTCAATTATCTCATCTATCCATTTCCGCCTCTGCCATCCCCTTCTTGGTGTGTTTTATCAGCATCAGAGTCTTCTCATGATATGGCCAAAATATTTGAGCTTCAGCCTCATGATCAAACCTTCCAGTGAACTGTTTGGCTCAATTTCTTATTCCTTAAATAATCACATTATCAAGACATATTAAAATGGCTGACCATAGACTCCAGCATTCCTATGCAAGTGCTTATGTGTACAAGCACTATGCTGGTGCAACTATCTAATGCAACCTTGAGTTCAAATATAAGGGGTTAGTAAGAAATGCTATAAATACTGCCAGAAACCAACATACAATTAAACTACATGCAAACAATAAAGTAGGGCCTGCCTCTTTCATAGATAGAAATAATTAATCACATGAGACGGCAAAGTGCAGGGCAATTATACATTTTATTATTATTACAAAAAATCGGCTATATCCATTCATAACGAAATGCAGTTTTAATTGGAAGACATTTTTCAATTATTCTTCCAAGCAAAACAAATTTACAATAACTTAGTTACATTTTAACAGTTACAATCAAAATGCTTTGGCCAGCCCAAATGTTTCTGTGTATGCTGTCATGCATGTTGCCATCCTTCCCTTTGTATAGTGTATCAGGTCATTGCATTGACATACTGTTGTTCATTGGGATGCTTTAAAAAATCTTCATAAAACTTTCATCTACCAGAAACAGATTTTAGATCTCTTCTGTCACCCATGTTTTTAGGTAAGGTGCAGGTAAGACAGAGCATGCCCACTGAGGCTAAAGAAATGTAAAATACGGTATCTAAATAATTTTCCCTAAAAAAATCATCAAATGACACAGTGTGATTCTTTCCCCTGGCATATTTTATTTTTGAATCTTGTCACGGTAAAGAGATTGCAGCAGTTCCAATTTAATAATATAATATGAAGTCGTACATGCCACCAGTGACTTGTATGTCATCATGGTTGCAAAGTACAAGAGCATGTTCCTCAACATAGTCTCTCATACTCTTGGACAGATGGACATGGGTTAGAATTGAAACATACAACAACAAAAAAACATCATTTTAAGAATGGACAAATATGTTGGTTTAATTTAAAAGAATGTATTTTAGAGAAGGATAATAGGGGTTTAGGAGGTGACAAACACTATGAAGCAATAGAAATTCACAGCTGTATTCAAATGGCTGTTGGTTTATGCGCAGATCGGACATCTCTATATAATTCACTCTTTAGTACATAAGAGTCCAAAATACTTTAATTGTCAGACTTTGTTCTGCTCAATAGTGACCTTTCGAGAACTAGTTTTCCCTGTTTTGGGCTTTTAGACAAGAATACACTTGCACATGTTTCTGAAGTATGTAATACACTAATAACATTAGCAGCATTGTAAGCCTTGAACATAAAACATGTTTAGGGGGGAAAAAAAATCATAAAAGAGTTTTAGAAAAAAAAAAGAAAAGTTTTGTAGACTCATATGTATAACATTCCATATTTCATGAGAGCTTCACACCTGAGGTTTGTACTTAGCTATCAGTGGAGGAAGAGGTGAAGGTGGAGGGAAGAGGGAGAGGGGTAAATTTGGTAAAATAATAAGATCTTTAGATTTGCTCACCTTTCACTTCCCCCACTCATTCCAAGAAGCGGACATATTGCAATTATAATGGCAAGTCCTATTGCTGAAGAAATGTAAACTCCCCTCTCACACTCACAACCTTCACCAAACTATCATTGCTACCTCCAGGGATATGCAGTCATGTACACTACATTTGTTTTCTAATTAAAAACTAATTTTATGACATTTTGTCTGCATAATTATGCCCTATGTCAGACATTACATGTTTTAGACATTTTTCTTTTTCTACATTAGCCCTTTAAAGGGCAGCTGAAGGCTTAAAAGTCAATATAATTGAACACTTTTTAACAACATTGTCAGAACCCCCTTCCTTCCTTGGCGTTTTTGAGAGATATGTAACTCTCTCTCTCCACCCTTGGCACTGCTAGGTGCTGATAAGTAATTGGGATGAACCAGGGCTCACTGTCTGTTTGAATTGGTGGCACGTCCTTCGCGCGCAGCAGATTAGCGCACCGTCATCAGGGCGCCAAGAACTGCTCTCTGATGGCGCTCTGCGCTCCAGCCTTCTCATGCGCGAGCGCCCCATAAGCTGACAGTGTGCCATATGTGCACAGAACCACCTCAAGCTGCCCATCACCATGTCCGAACTCATTGACCCATGGAAGTTCCAGAGCATAAAGAAGGTAGGCACCTCTGAGACCAAGATCCAACTGATCCTCCTAGCCGACATCCTGGAGCAGCTGCAAACAGGATGGGCATCATTAGTTGGGATGGTCAGTCGACCAGGCACAAGCATGGATAAGAAGATGGAACTTCCATGGGTCAATGAGCTGAGACATGGTGATGGGCAGCATGAGGTGGTTCTGTGCACATATGGCACACTGTCAGCTGATGGGCGCTCGCGCATGAGAAGCCTGTAGGCTGGAGTGCAGAGCGTCATCAGAGCGCAGTTCTCAGCGCCCTGATGATGGCGCGCTATTCTGCTGCGCGCGAATGTCAGGGTGCCGCTTGAATTAGATACTATAGGCTGCACATTATGAGTTGCTATCATCCCATCTAATTAAATTACCAACATTACAGTTCCATCTCACTTTTTTCCTCACATTATATTTCTTCTAACCCTTATGACATTATATCAACCTTATAACATGCACCACTATCCCATCTTATCTAATCCTCAATATATACATCATCAGTTTTCATACATCCCCCATTTCTTACCTCTCTGTTTAAGTCACACTTCACTTCTCTTTACATTCCTACCAAAAAACTACATTATATCCACATTTTATTAAATAACCTTCATTACAACCAACCTCATAACCTCGTCCTTAGTTAGCAGCCCTGGGTCATCACCTAATACTACTTATGATTCTATGCAGAACTACCATGTGTGTCCTCTGAAGTGGGAAACCAACTGCAATCAAATAGTGTTCATCTGCAACAAAATCCGCTTTGTTCCCTTGAACTCCAGGTTTGTACATATTCCAACATTTTTTTCCACTCCATTTAGTGGGAAATCCCCTACAGATTAAGTCAGTTTGAAAACATCAATTATTTTCATTCCATCTTGTGACAAAAATTACACAAGACAAACTACACCTCTAGCAACTCTTTGTGCTGCCTGGACACAATGCAAAGTAATAAACTATAATTATTTAGGTTACACATTTTCTTAATGATATGTTCTGATCATGGGTGTGCTTATACCTTGGGCTAATCCCTAGCAGGCATATTTAGGAGTAAGCATAGTCTTGAAAAAGAGATAAGACACTGGACAGAGCCTTGACTACATGATTAAAGATAGTGTGTGATGGGAGTTGGAAGGATGATAACCAAATAGGGTTAAACCGGGAAGGGCACATAAGTGGACATAGGGCAGTACAAAATATAAATGCATACCTGTCTACTATCATATGCTCCAATTTTTAAGACTATACTATGTATGACATAAAGTCCCTTTCAACTGCCATTAAAACATCAATTATGGTAATATTCACATAGTCTTGTCTTTGATGTTCAATAGCAAGCTTTCACCTACCCAGTGTGAGAATGTGGAACACCTTAGATAAGTCTGTTGTCCCTCAATCGTATTCAATGAACATTGTTTTATCCAGGCTAGTAACATAAAACTGAGGCTCACAATGTACTACTGACGGGCATATAGACCACTCAACATTAGATTGATAGAACCTCAAGATCTCCAATATGGCTATTTTCTAATCCAATAACTTCTTCATAGGAGCACAACATGGCTCTCCATAATACAAAATCATTCCTATATCCCAATGTGACAACTGCCACTTCGAATTTCCCCCTAACCTACAGTATAGTCCTCTCTTAGACCTTCCACAGTGGCTTAGGTGTACTAGAGAGAAATTATATTAGGATATTTTTCTTGAGGAATCTCCATTCAGAATAAAATGAACCCCAGACATCCACAAAACACAATTTTGGAAAAACTGGAATATAGATATTTCCATTGTGCCCAAGTTATAGCTGAAATTAAGGCTAATAATGTACTAAAATATTTCATACTTACGGATACTGTAGGGGAGACAATTATTTTGGAATAGGTTTCCAGTGGAATGACAGTGACAAATATAGTAAGGAATTGAAGAAGGCTTGTGCTATGAATAAACTTATAGCAAGGTTTAATTAAATCTAAACATTTAGGTATAGTAGAATAGGCAGACTATATGGGCCTATCGGTTCTTACCTGCCATCAAAATCCATGGTTGTAAAGACAATTGAAACTAAAATGACCTTTTCTAGGGGTTAAGGTTAGGGTTAGATTTAGGGTTGGGGGATACAGGTCAGGGCATACAGGTTAGGGCTTAGGGTGGTTAGGGTTAGTGTTGTATTTAGGGTTAGGGGATACAGTTTAGGATTACAGTTAGGTTTTAGGATTAGGCTTTAGGTTAGGGGTTAAGGGTTAAGGTTGGAGTTAGGGGTTTTGATTGTTATATTAGTTCTGATGATTAGTAGCAGCACAGAACTGTGTGGCAGCCTGGTGCCGTGCTGCTCACAACCTTAATGTGTCGGGAATGGCACAGCGGCAACCCAACTGGAAAAATCCATAATTTGGGACCCCCCTCACAACTTCTCTACACAAGGCAGGTGTTCCTATTGGTCATAAAAAAAGCCACAAATTACATGTAAGTGGTCAGATCACCCCTATGGTTATCAGATCTTTCTTTTAAAATTAGTTCTCTATGCTCTTATAAATTTACTCCAGTCTGCTGCTGGTAGCAGCAAAGCCATATTCTGTTGTGGACCCCAGTGCTTTGCACCTACTGTACCAGCAGTAGCTCCAACACTGTGTTGGAATATAAAACTGCAGCTTCATGATAATATTTTCTGCCCAGTCTTTGGAATAACTAACAATAACACAACCTTTACATTTTTAACATTTATATGTAACTAGCGACTTGCCTGTCAAAAATGGTGGCAATAAAATTTGAAGCCTGGCAATGCTGTTTGCCACACAATGGGAGCCTCTCCACCTCTACTTTACTGGCCTCACGAAGATCGCTTCTGGCGCTCATCACTGGCCTCGCAATAAAGGCTTTCGGTGCTCATTGCGAGCCTCTCCCCTCCTCTACCTCTCCCACCCTCTACTTGACGGGAGGCGCTCATTGCGAGCCTCTCCCCTTTCTATTTTACTGGCCATGCGATGAGCGCCTTTGGTGCTCATCACAGGTCTCACAATGAGCGACTTTGCCGCTCATCACGTGCCTCGCAATGAGTGCCTTTGGCTCTCATTGCGAATCTCTCCCCTGTCTACTTCCTCCCTTGTGTCTCATTTCCCCCCTCCTCTCCCTCCCTTGTGTCCCCCTCCCACGGGTTTTTACCCCATCTCCCTCCCCTGTGTCTCTTCCCCTGACCCCTGTGTCTTTTCCCCCTCCCTTTCATGTCTTTCCCCCCTCCCCTGTGTCTGTCCCCCCTCCTTTCCCTCCCCTATGTCTCTTTCACCCCCTGTGTCTCCTACCCCCTCCCTCGTGTCTCTTCCCCCCATTTCCCTCCCCTGTGTCTCTTCCCTGCCCCCTCCCTCCCGTGTCTCTTCCCCCTCCTCTCACTCCCATGTGCCTCTCCCCCTCCTCTGTCTCCCCCCTCCTCTCCCTCCTCTGTGTCTCCCCCTCCTCCCCCACCTCTGTGTCTTTACCCCTCCTCTCCCTCCTCTGTGTCTACCCCATCCTCTCCCAACCCTGTGTTTCTCCCCCCTCCTCTGTGTCTCTTCCCCCTCTCACTCCCCTGTATCTCTTCCCCCTACTCTGACTCCGCTGTGTCTCTCCCCCTCCTCTCCCTCCCATATGTCTCCCCCCTCCTCTCCCTCCCATATGTCTCTCCCCCCTCCTCTCCCTCCCCTGTGTCTCCCCCCTCCTCTGTGTTCCCCTCCTCTCCCTCCCCTGTGTCTCTTCCCCCTCCACCAAGGTGTCTCTTCCCCCTCCGCCCCTGTGTGTATTCCCCCCTAATCTCACTCCTGTGTCCGCAATGCCTTCGCCTGCAGCGCGCATTGCGCACGTGCTACCGTCGCACGTTGAACACGCGCTAGCATTGTGCATTGCGCACACACTACCGTCATGTATTGCGCATGCACTCCCGACGCGCATTGCACATGTGCGGGAGTTGGGTGTATAGTAGTTGTCAAACTGCGATTTGTCGCAAGTGTGACGACGAATCGCAGTTTGACAACTATTATATGTGATTATTATTTACTGTGTGATTCCATTTTGTTTTCTGAGCAGATATGTTTTGTTTCCTTCTCAGGGCCGGATGCTGTTATAAACGAATATGATTTCCATTAGTGCTATTCAAAAACACTGGTAGTTTAAGTTACCAAATTCCCATTGTAGAGATTTAAGCTCCCTGTGTATTCAAATACTTTCCCCTCATCAGGAAGTGTATCATCAGAAAGCTAAATGGGAGATTCCACTGCATATAAAAGACAATAAATTAGGTTTTTGTTTTTCTAAAATAAATATTTAGTATTTTAAAATTTAATACCAAATTATTCTTTACTGCAGGCAACCATTTTCTTTAGTCAGCTGACTCTGCCTTTTACTTTCCTAAAAGGGTGTGTCCTTGTAAACTAATGATATTCACATGACTGCTACTGAAAGCTTTGGCACTTCCTGATGCCAGATCCCCATTGTGGACATATAACTTCCTGTGCAAGTCTCTTCCTATTTCAGAGATCAAAATGTCATGTGTCACTGCAGCAAAGTGACATATAAAAGGTGCTATTATTAATTTTCTATTCTAAAACAATTTTCCTTATCTGCAAGTGTAGTTCTTCAAAATAGTATATTTTTAAAATATATAAACCTCTAGTGTGTTCACAATGCAGACCACCTAATTATATCTGTGTTTTTAATTTACCATATAATGTGGGCGAAATGTGATATAGCAGGTGAGCAAATACCTTGAAAACAGTGTGGTCAATGGTTAAAAAGCTTTGAAAGAAATATCACGCACTGTGCTTTTAATCTTTTTGTCAGTAAACATTAGGTTATTAAGGTCATAGGTTTTAGGGAGTGCCTTATGGAAAAAACTGTACTATTAAAGGGACACTATAGTGTTATATCCTCTTTACACTATGATATATATATAAATAAATATACTAGCGAATGGCCCGTCAAAAAATGACAGCAATGAAATTGTAAGGTAGCTAATGCTGTTTGGTGTGTAATAATGAAATATATAATACATTAATAAATGAATATACTTTACCTATTTTGAAGCATTGTGTTGAAGAGCTGGCAATCTGTATTGATGTTGCTGGAGCATTAGTGGTGGAGAGCTGCTGTGTCTCCTCTCCCCCTCCTTTCCCTCCCTTGTGTCTCCTTTTCCCCCTCCCCTCCCTTCCTTGTGTCTCCTTTCCCCCCTCCTCTCCCTCCTTTGTTTCTCATTTCTGCCATTTTCCCCCTATTCTCCCTCCCTTGTATCTCCTTTTTCCCCTCCTCTCCCTTATGTCTCCTTTTCCCTTCCCCTCCCTCCCTTGTGTCTCCTTTCCCCCCCTCCTCTCCCTCCTTTGTTTCTCATTTCTGCCATCCCCTCCCTCCCTTGTGTCTCATTTCCCCCTCCTCTCCCTCCCTTGTGTGTCATTTCCCCCTCCTATCCCTCCCAGGTGTCTCTTTCCCCACCCTCTTCCTCCCCTGTGTCTCTTCCCTCCCTCCCCTGTGTCTCTTTTTGCCCTCTCCCTCTGCTATGTATTTTCCCCTCCCTCCCGTTTCTCTTTCCTGACCCCTCTTCCTCCCCTGTGTCTCTTCCACCCCCTCTCCCTCCCCTGTCTCTTCCCCCTCTACTTCCTCTCCTGTGTCTCTTTCCCCCTCTCTAACCCCCTGTGTCTCTTCCCCCCACTCCCTCCCTCTCTTTCCACCCTTTCCCCCCTCTCCCTCTCCTGTGTTCCTCATGACCCTCACCGTGTCCTGGGGGCCCTGGATGTCGGGCTCGGCCCTGTCCCTGGGGGCGGGGTTCCCAGCCTCCTCCGTGGGTGTCGGAGGCCTGTCCGGGTGGCTGGTGGACTCCTGTGTGGTGGGTTGTGGGCCTGGCGCGGGTCCCCGGGTCTAGATCACATCTCTGTAGAACTGAGGCCCTTGCCCGCAGCCCTCGCTATGCGAGGGCCGCGGCTCGCGCTCCATGAAAGCAACCGAGGCCCTCGCTCTGCGAGGGCCGCGGCGCTCCATCCCAACAACTGAGGCCCTTGCCCGCAGCCCTCGCTATGCGAGCCCGCAAGCGTGAGCAACAGCCCGTACGCTCACAACTATATATGTGATATATAGGCAACTCGTAATAATAACTGCAAACCCTGACCTGCAGAAGTGTAAGAGCTGCTCTCACACATTCAACAGTCACTAAAGTATCATGGATGCCTTCAGGAACCAGCACAGGTTATCAGCGTTTTCCATTTTTATTCTATTAGAAACTAGTTTTATGATTTTTTTTCTGCGTTACTGGTCACTTAGTCAAATTTTCTAACTTTTATATTGTTTTCATCATATGATGGTTAATTTTGCAACTAATATATGTAATTATTCTTTAATGGAACATACAATCATCTGTATAAATTGCCCCATATAAGTTTCATTTGATTGAGTTTGTTATTCTCCAGGACTAATACACAAATTTGTAATGTTAAACTACATTCTAAATCAATGAAAGCATTAAAAAAGCAGACGTATCCAAATATATTTGAAAAATGTTTGAAAACAACATTAATTGCCATTAACATTAATCGCCACATAAGGGGCCCAAGTTTGTTGAAGTTAGGCCTTGGTGTAAAATGGCCTTTTCTGTTTGTGATAGTTTCTGTTTTTGTTATTTTCCAGAAAATCTGTTTAGGGGCATTCATCTGGCCATTTTGGGCCTCTTATAGAGTGGGTGTCAGTTATTGGAAAGAATTCAGATATTGTGGCAGCTCTCAGTGGCCCCATTCATTTGGGTAGAGGCATAATGTGCAAAGTCAGAATAATCACTGCCGGTCCAAATCTGACACACTGGGACTCTTTGATCCTGAGTGAAAACATTAGCAAATTAATGTTATCTGTATTCTGTAGACATTTTCTTGCGAAAATGATATGTACTGCTTTAGGAAAAAGTATTTTGACACTAAGGGTTTGAAAACATGGCTCCCATAGAAAATCTTGCAAATGTATTTTCAACAATGGGAGCTATGTGGCTATTACATTTCACCTACTTCAGTCCCTTATAAGTGATCGCTACATGTAAACTGTTCCTTGGTCTACAGCAGATTTTACATGGCTCCTGTAAGAGTTGCTGATGATCTTAAGTGTTCTTGTAAGGCTCTGCGAGCGTTCTCAGTGGGAAAAAACTTTACACAAGAGAATGTAAACCCCTTACAACACTTATAAGATACTTATGGAGCTATGAATGTACCAATATAGAAAAAAAAAGCCAAAATAAATATCTCCAGGACTCTAATGAAGTAAAATTTAAACTACACTTCAGTACAATCTCTACAGCAGGGATGGATTGCACCTTAATGATGAGGGAGCTTTTGTGCTAGGGGATAGGATGGTAGAAAGGCTGGAGGAGTTTTTAAACTAGTAGGTGGGGAGGAGGGACTAGATATAAGTAATGGGGTAGAAAGTGTAGAGGGTATAAGGGATGAATTAACAACTCATAGGGGAGGAGATGGGGGAGGGGTAGTATAGTCAATAGGGAGGAAGTACTAAGTAACTCAAGCACAGTGGCAGGCACTTCAGAACTACAGACTCATAACATAAGTTGTATGCGTGCTAATGCCAGAAGCTTGCCAGGAAAAATGGGAGAGTTAGAATTATCAGCAATGAATGAAAAATGGGATTTAATAGGCATTACAGAAACGTGGTGGGATGAATCTCATAACTGGACTGTTAATCTGGATGGTTATAACCTATTTAGGAAAGACAGGGGAAATGGTAAAAAAGGAGGAGGGATGTGTCTGTATGTTAAGCCTGAATTTAAGCCTATAGTCAGAGAAGATATTTATGGTGGACCTAGTGATAATGTTGAATGTTTGTGGATAGAGTTAAATAGCGGAGCAGCAAATTCCAAAATAATATTAGTAGGAGTATGCTATAAACCCCCAAATATAGCTAATAGTGAGGAAATGCAATTATTGTTACAGGTTGGAAAAGCAGCTAAGCATGGGCAAGTTCTAATAATGGGAGAATTTAATTACCCTGAAATAAACTGGATAAATGAGACCAGCAGTTCAGCTCAGGGGAGCAGGTTCTTGAGTACACTCAGGGATCATTATCTGGCCCAGGTTATACAGGAGCCTACTAGAAATGAAGCTATCTTAGATTTAGTTATCACAAATAATATTGATATAGTATCAAATGTTGGAATAGGGCAACCTTTGGGAAACAGTGATCACAACACAGTCTCATTTGTGATTGAATTAAAAAAACTAAATTTTAAGGGACCAACAAAAACTCTTAATTTTAAAAGGGCAGATTTTAAAGGTCTAAGGGCAGCAATACAAAGTATAGACTGGGACAGAGAACTGGCAGGTAAAAATACTGAGCATAAATGGACAACATTTAAATCCTTACTGAATATACATACACATCGGCATATACCGTGTGGGAATAAAAAGTAAAGGGAGTAAATCCCATCCTATGTGGCTTAACAATGATTTAAAGATCAAGATAAGGAGTAAAAGGAAGGCATTTAAATTATACAAACAAGAGGGGACAGAGACTGCTTTACGGGAATACAAGGAAATCAACAAGGCAGCAAAAGAGCGATTAGACTGGCTAAAATAGAAAATGAAAAATTAATTGCAAAATAGAGTAAGACTAACCATAAAAAAAATTTAAGTATATTAATGGGAAGAAGGCGAGGAAGGAAGCTATAGGAATATTAGAATGTGACACAGGCCATCTGATAATTAGTGACTAGGAAAAGGCAGATGAGCTAAATAGGTTCTTTTCTTTGGTATACACAAGGGAGGTACCAGTGGTTGGGACACTTCCTTTGTCAAATAATTGGTTAACACAGGAAGTAATCCAAAAGAGGTTGGAAACAATAAATGTTAATAAAGCCCCGGGTCCTGATGGAATACATCCACGGGTACTGAGGGAACTGCCAAACTATTATATTTAATTTTTCAAGATTCACTCAACACAGGGTCTCTACCAGATGACTGGAGAAAAGCAGATGTGATACCTATATTTAAAAAGGGAGCAAGAGCAAATCCGGGGAATTATAGACCAGTGAGCCTCACTTCTGTAGTGGGGAAGCTTTTAGAAGGGTTAATAAGGGATAATATACAAGAATATGTCTATTTGAACAGGATTATAAGTAGGAGTCAACATGGATTTATGAGGGATAGGTCATGTCAAACAAATCTAATTAGTTTCTATGAGGAGGTTAGTAGGAACCTGGATCAAGGCAACTCAGTGGATGTAGTCTTTTTGGATTTTTTTTTTAAGGCTTTTGATATAGTGTCACATGGGAGACTATTGTGCAAACTAAGAGATACAGGAAATGCAGTAAATATCTGCTCATGGATTGAGAGCTGGCTAAAAGACAGGAAGCAAAGGTTCGTTATATACTCCGATTGGACTAATGTGGTGAGTGGGGTTATTAATGACTTAGAGTTGGGATTGGAGTGTGGTGTCTCAATTTTTTTCTGATGACACGAAGTTGTGCAAGGTAATTAAATCAGATAGTGATGTGCTTTCCCTCCAAAGGGATTTACATAAAATTGAGGAATGGGCATCTAAATGGCAGATGAGATTTAATACGAATAAATGTAAAGTTATGCATCTGGGAAGGAAAAATATTTATAATCTTAATGGAGCAAATCTAGGTGTATCAGATATTGAAAGGGATTTAAGAGTGCTTGTGGACAACCACCTAGGTAACAGTGCTCAATGCCAAGCAGCATCTGCAAAGTCAAATAAAATATTAGCATGTATTAAGAAGGGTATAGAAGCCAGGGAAGCAAATATAATTCTGCCACTATACAAATCTCTAGTACGCCCTAATTTGGAATATGAAGTACAATTTTGGGCACCACTTCATAAAAAGGATATAAAATCTGCTGTTCGCTCACTGCCAGTACACCCTCTTCACTTTTTAGGCTGTCACATCAAAGGCCAGTTTTTTGTAGATCTATGTTTACCCATGGATTGAACCATTTCCTGCTCTTATTTTGAGAAATGTAGCTCTTTTCTCCAATGGGTTACCAATTGTAAGTCAGGTTTAGATTCGTTAGTTTGTCAAAATTTCAATTGTATTTTGGCCCTTAATTTGCGCCTGGGTCAATTCGGGATTCATTCCTTTAGAATAGGTGCACCAACTGAAGCTAGTTTAGAAGCTAGTGTGGTGCAAAGAATTGGGAGGTGAGAGTTGAATGCTTTTTAAATGTGGCTTTCTTTTAGGAGATCCTTTCTGGCGGTGGATTGTAGGGCATAATTTTATTTACTGGGCCAGAAGAGTGGCTGCAATCCAGGATAGAGCCACACAACAATTCAGACATTGATATCAAGTGGTTTTGTGTAAAAGACATGAGGTGGGATCAGTTGTTGCAGTTGTTTGTGCGGTAGCCTCGTAAATTCTGCCCCCGCAATGGGGTATTAGCTCACATTGGAGGTTATTACTTGGGTTTGATCCCTATGAAGGAGCTGATTATGGTTATAAAAATAAATTTTGTGGGTTTAGTTGACTTGTTTCCGGGCCTGGTCATTATATGGCAGGAGTACATCAAATCTATCATAACCAAATGGAACGAACATGGCACAACGGCAAACCTGCCAAGAGACGGCTACCCACCAAAACTCACGGACCGGGCAAGGAGGGCATTAATCAGAGAGGCAGCACAGAGACCTAAGGTAACCCTGGAGGAGCTGCAGAGTTCCACAGCAGAGACTGGAGTATCTGTACATAGGACGACAATAAGCCGTACGCACTAAAGAGTTGGGCTTTATGGCAGAAGAAAGCTCCCAAAATGTATGGAGGAAGGTGCTCTGGTCTAGTGAAACATGGTGGTGGCAGCATCATGCTGTGGGGATGTTTTTCAGCAGGCAGGACTGGGAAACTGGTCAGAGTTGAGGGAAAGATGGTTCGTGCTAAATACAGGGATATTCTTGAGCCAAACCCTGTACCACTCTGTGCGTGATTTGAGCCTAGAATTGAGGTTCACCTTCCAGCAGGACAATGACCCCAAACACACTGCTAAAGCAACACTTGAGTGGTTTAAGGGGAAACATGTAAATGTGTTGGAATGGCCTAGTCACAGCCCAGACCTCAATCCAATAGAACATCTGTAGTCAGACTAAAAGATCACTGTTCACAAGCGCAAACCATCCAACTTGAAGGAGTTTGAGCAGTTTTGCAAGGAGGAATGGGCAAAAATCCCAGTGGTAAGATGTGGCAAGCTCATAGATACTTATCCAAAGCGACTTGAAGCTGTGATTGCCGCAAAAGGTGGCTCTACAAAGTATTGACTTTAGGGGGGTGAATAGTTATGCACATTGACTTTTTCTGTTATTTTGTCATATTTGTTGTTTGCTTCATAATAAAAAAAAAACATCTTCAAGTTGTGGTCATTTTCTGTAAATTAAATGATGCAAATCCTCAAACAATCCATGTTAATTCCAGGTTGTGAGGCAACAAAATACGAAAAATGCCAAGGGGTGAATACTTTTGCAAGGCACTGTACGTTCCTTAACTTTGGGGAAAGGAGGGTGGGTACCTCTTCAGTTGCTGGGCATGGAGTACATCTAAAATGGCACCCGCACTGCTGGGAGGCGGATCGAGCCCAGGTCAAGGGACCCAAGCAGCGACAACCAGCATACTGGTTCCGCCTCTGGGGGTCCTTCAGGAGAAGCCTAATTCTAATGGTTAACCCACCCCTGCGCCACAACTGAACGAATAAACAACAAACAATAAATGTTAAATTAATATATAATGGGATGTGAGCAAACAGCAAAGTTCATGTGCAATAATAGGAAACCTCAATGTGCTGTCAACATTTGAGTGGGAAACACCTAGCTATGTAACCACATATATATAGTAATTACGATTTGTAGGTCACTCTATGTTAAAAGTGAAGGGCTTGCAAATGCACAATGAGCAATGAAGGCGCTCATAGTTACATAGTTACATAGGGCCTCATTCAATTGCGATTCGGCCAATTGAATAGGTCTCTAAATAAGCACACAGCATATTTTTTTTAAATAAGTTTTTAGTTTGTGAAAACCTTGCTTTTGGATAGATGTTTACTAGCTAAAAACTTATTTAAAAAATATATGTTATGTGCTTATTTAGAGCCCTATTCAATTGGCCAAATTGCAATTGAATGAGGGCCATAGTATTTAAGGTTGAAAAAAGACTTTCAGTCCATCAAGTTCAACCTTTTAAGATCTCCTCTGATCTGCAATATGCGGATTAATTATTAATTCATTAGTTGTTAATTAATTATTAATCAATTATTTAATGTTTTTTTTTTATTTTTTATTATTAATTAGTCCAGAGGAAGGCAAATAGAAAAAAAAAAAAAAAACACAAAAAAAAACCCACAAGCGAGACTTTTGTCTCAAGGGGAAATGTAAAAAAATTTGGATCAATACTGCCTCTCTAATTATCCATGATAACCCTGAATTCCCTTTTTAATTAGAAATAAATCAAGTCCCCTTTTAAAGTTATCTATCGAATCCGCTGTCACCACCTCCTCTGGTAGAGAATTCCACCGATTAACCACCCTTACTGTGAAGAACCCTTTTCTTTCTTTAAGGTGGAATCTTTTTACTTCTAACCTCAAGGGATGTCCTCTTGTCAGTTTAAAACCTCTTGGCACAAAAAGCTCCCCTGACAAATCTTTATACTGACCCTGGATGTATTTATATAAGGTAATCATATCTCCTCTTAGACGGCTTTTTTCTAGAGAAAAAGCTCATCGCGAGGGACCAAAAAATACGGGTTCGACAGGGGCTGCAATGATCGCCAAAGGTGCTCATTACGGGCCTTGCGATGAGCGCCAAGGTGCTCATAGCAAGGTCCGTACGTGACTGGCTTGACTGGGCTGCAATGAGGCCGTACATGACTGGCTCAACGGGGCTGCAATGAGCGCCAAAGGCACTCATCGCAAGGCCCGTAATGTAGAGCGGGGGGGAGAGGCTCCAAACAGCTTACGAGTTACAGGCTTCAAAAAAATTAAGGGTTTAATGGCTGCCAATTTTTTCAAGCCTGTAACTCAGAAGCCGTTGGGAGACCGCCAAAATTTGCCAATTAATTAGAAAAATAACTTAAACCTCACACACATAACAGGAGGAGAGGCAGGGAGCATGTAAGTGAGGTTGCAAGCTAGTTTGCTATTTTATTTGCGTTTTTGGGAGGTCTCAGAACAGCTAAGCGAGGAATAAAATGGCAGCCGTAAAGCCGTAATTTTTTTCAAGCCCATAAATCGGAAACACATTTCGCGCCTGGAGAAAATGATCATTCAATATGCTTAAAGAAGTGGATACATAATGCTACATTCATTACCGTGCAGTACCGCATAGCATCGCACATCTAATTATAATATATGAGATTTAGTAAGTTGCATGTACATGGGAGTCGTGATAATGCAGAATGCACTGTGGTAGATGGCAGATTAATGTATGTCCTCCTAGTAAATTCCCTCTTTAAAATCCACTAAAACGTACAGATCGAATTCTCCTTAGATAAAGAGTTAAGTAATCGTTTCCAGATATCATTATATCTTATTTGATTGTTTAACATAAAGATAACCCAATTTGATCAAGATATTTTTGTGAAGATTTAATGTTAGTTTTCTAAACTTCAGTAATGTCTAAACTTTTTTAAAGGGGTATTCTAGTCAAAAAAGAGTCCTAGAGTTAGGAAATATTACTTTTTTTTAACCTTTTTTTGCCTTTAAGGTGTTGGAATGTTATACAGCACCTCTTCGTCCATGCCACTATACACGTCCCTGTGTGAATGGGCAGCTACAAGCTATGAAGCTCCATATTGCAATTTCTAGTGCATTTAGTTGTCTCTTGGTCCTTGATTTGCTTAAAATATAGTGTCTTATGTGAGCATGTTCCACTACACCTTCTGTATCACTATGTATGCTTTTGTCATGTTTGTTTTATGTATTTACTGTATACCATGTAGGTAGTGTTACAGAATACATTGAATAATAATAAGAAGAATGTGTCATTGCGCGTGCACTAGCTTGCTACCCTCTCACACACACTCTGCATTACAGGGGTGAGAAAAGGTAGGGAGGCAATAAGTTTCCTGGGTTTCAAATGTTTGGTAAGAAACAGGCAGTGATTATCAGAAAAAGATGTGTTATAGATACGTTCCGTGTACTTACAAAATTATAGATAGGAAAGTAAAATACAGCTTTGCACACCCATAGAAAGGGTATATAACCAAGTACACACAGGAAAGCAGCCAGGTACAGAGTTTGACCTTTCCAAGGAAGTACTTGCTGCTGGATGGAATCACATGGTTGGATGGCGTCTGCGGTTACAACTGTATCAAAGCACAAGGATATATATTTTTTTAGAGACTACATATCCCAGGCTGCTTTGCAACACAGGAACCCCAGCGTATTATACAAAATGACCAAAACAAATTATGAATTGTATGCTAATCTTAGCAGGAATTTTCAAGGGTGTCAACTAACAAAGGCTGCATCTTGCAAACTGAAAAGATTTAGCAAACATCAGGGTGAGTTTTTAAATGATTACTTTGGTGTTTTTTCATGCAAACTTTTTTTTCATACTCTATCAGAAGCAATCATAATCCAGGAAACTTAGATATGCCTTTAAGTCTGTCTCTATGCAGGAAGCCACTGTGTGGTTACAAGACTTCAAAATGATATTTATAAATGATCTCTCGGCACTGCCTGCGGTTTGTGTGTCAGCCGTCACGGAGTATCCCACAACCACTGGCAGCAGGTTTGGTTTCCTTTTTTGACACATACAACTTTCTTGGACACCAACAAGTCCCAGAGGTGCCACACAGTGCCCATTTGTATAACCTGTGCCACTGAGCAAGAACTGTTGCAGATACAAAGTGTAATTATCACCCACGCAAATGCCAATCATATGTCGGCACCATGCCCAGTGTGGTGCAGTATGGGCTAGTTTACTGCAAAGGTCACCATGAAAATCTTTATATTTACTGACATGCAAATACAAAATATCCTTCCTACAATAACTCAGGACATATGTTCACTGTATGCTTTATATATTTAATCTATACCCTCAGTTATAACTAGGTAATAATAATTTAGTCAAATTTAATCAATCCTCAAACAAAGAGGAATTTTCTTTTATTATAAAAAATAAGCTTCAGGCAAATATTGTAGCCATGCAAACAAATTTAATTAGCTGTTTTTTACTGTTATTGGAAAGTGTTCAACGGTACAGTTTGGAAAACAAAGCCTCATTTTTTCTCGAGAACAAACACATACATCAGCACATTTAATTGGCAATCACGTATGCCACTTGTGGTTACAGCGTACATACAGCATTCTTTAAAGGGCCAACTTATAATCTGATTAATCAATATCTAACTTAAATCTAATGAAGTAATGGAATATGCTTTAATGTAATTAAGAATCACAAATCTAACTTAATTTAATTTTAGTTGTATTAGAATTTTGTTGATGTATCCAAAAAATGTTAAAGGGTCTCAAAAAATATTATTCATGAAATAAGATGATTGTAGGATTCTGCTTGAGGATCTAGCAGTCTAACCAATCACACTTTTTGACTTGAAAGAAGGCAAATACCTACAAAGTAGCTATAGTTATATACAGTAGATAATACTCTGAAAATGTATGTGCAAGTATAAATACATTTATTTTAACTTATATTTCATTGTAGAATTTTTTTATATATTTTTACCAATAACATAAATGATATGAGAAAGACATTATTTGTATTACTATTTATTTTTAAAGCACCAGCATTTTCTGTAGCGCTATTTACAAAGTAGAATAAAGTACATTGAGTATAATTAGCAAATTACAAGTACAGGTACAATACAATACAACGGTGATACAAATGGGTCAGCAGACATCTTGGTGCAAAATAAATGAGGTCCCTACTCCAAAGAGCTTACGATCTAGAAATCCCATGACTAAGTAGAATTGAATGGAGTGGCATTTGATAGATGGTGAGCTATGAATGGTGTGAATGATATTTAACCAATGTCATCCACTTTGCTACAGCGTCATACCATAGGCGGTAGTTTAAAGGGATATGTAAGTGAGCTGGATTATGAGTGCATTTGATAGAGAATAATTAGTAGTGTATGAAAACATTTTTTTGCATGAAACAATACCAAAATAGGCATTTAAACACTTACCTTGAAGTAAGCAAAATATCTGTTAATTTCTGTCAGTTGAAACTTTGGGTAAACACATTCCAAACCCAGGCTAAATTGGTATACAATTTGAAAAATAGTTTTGGCCAATCAGGAAAAAGTAAAGGCTGACACATTTGTATTGCAATCTGGCAGTTCCTCTCTGTTTTTTTTTCTCTCTGCCTGTCTTATGGGCAATTTCAGCTGTGACCCCACCAACCATCATTTCCTTTAGAGGTCACACACCGTACCCTGCAGGGTACACTTTATGTAAGCTTCCTGGGGCCGTGCACATCCATGTATCAGTATCTAACATATAAATATATAAGTACACTCAACTTTTTAATATAATATATATTTTTCTACTAATCAGTAGCTGTTTATTAGGAAACATTTGGAACCCAGAAAATGTACATATACCTTTAAATAAATTGGTGGAGATCCCCTTTTAATAGCCTGTGTTCTGGTCTATGGGAGCACTTTGCAAGTGAGCGACTCGTTTTGACACGTTTTTCCTGTCATTTCCTCTCAATTAGTTGATTGCTTGCCTGATCAGTTAAGTATGGTGGTTTGCTGGTGGCCAGTGCATATGGAGTAGTTCTCAAAGAATACATATTTTATATTTTGTTAGGCGAAATATGGTGAAAGTCTGGAGAAAATATGGAAGTGTTTATTTCTTCGTTTTCATAATACCCCTACAAATACATATAAGATAATCCTTTAAAACTATTAACCTTAGGTTGCTATGGATATTGACTTTCTTGACCAGCTGAATGTACTTGAAGGCTTGGAAAATCCAAGAGAGGTCACAAGTTCTAAATGTATGGAAACAAAAAATTCAAGGGGGGCAGACAATTTACAAATTAAAATACTTCTTGTACACAAGTTTGTATATATTGCATTCCCCAACCTATTTAGGGTTGTATTTAGGGTTTAAGCCATCCTTGGTCCATTCAGATATGTGTGGCCTCCCACTCCACCATTAGCGACTCTGCTAAATTGTAATGCTAAGATTACCATGCACACTCATGTATGAGTATTTATGTATAGATACTGTATGCCAGAAAATGTACAGACAGAAATGTTATTGCATACAGACTAATGATGGACAAACTGCTTCAATTGAAGGACCCCCTATGTAGCCCCTATAAAAGGGCCTGACTGTGCTTTACTACTTTTTATTTTACCGAAAGCAAAATGGTAAAATTGCTGCAGGAAAGAAGTTAATTGGTAATAAAGGCATGGATAAGGAGGAGAAAAAATAGGAGTATAATTCGGTAATATTTGCTAATTTTAGAGAGATATAATAGACTGTGTATTGCTGAAGAGGGGCATACTCTCCTGGAAAAGTCTGGGGGCTGCATAGGAAGCACCTGACAACCACAAGTGCCCCTGACCCGCCTTTTGTCCAGGACTGACATTATAGACAAATGCACACACTATTTCATATATAGAATCATGGATCATGATGATAACCAAATGGCCCATCCAGACTGCCCATGATCTCTCCCTAAAAAGCATGTTTTTTTAATAAAACAGTATGTTTATCCTGGGCATGCCTAAAATCATTCATTGTGTTAGTCCCTACCACTTTCATTGGAAAGATATTCTCCTTTATATACTAGTAATATTTTCCATAGTATAACCCTAAATCTTCTTCTGTCCAACCTCAAATAATGGGGAGAATTTACAAAGCATTTAAGTGCATGTCATGTCATCCCTTGGTTGCAAAGCAGCCTGGGATATGTAGTCTCATGTGAGAAAATGCTTTGTTAGTCATGAAGTCCTTCCTTATACATTTAGACCATTCACCATTTAGCCACTCTTTTTAATTTTATAATTTATTAATATTATTTTAGATATACAGTCTCCAGAAAAGGATACAGTGTTCTAATTGCTGCTTTTTTAAAATGTTCTACCCTAGGCCTGATCATTGTGATATGAGATGTCCAGTAACATGTATTTACCATTTATATATTTATTAAATTCCATGAGAGGTGATGCATATTTTCACAGACAATATAAAAAAATAAAAATAAAATGTGTATATGGATATAGATATTGAAAACCTGAGTGGTTTAAATACCTTAGCAATCTGCAATGTGTTACATCTCCATCTGACACAAGACCTGCCACCTTTGCTCAGTATAAAATAGGCAACCTTTGACCATGTCAGGGTCTTGTCAGATTTTTTGTAAAACAGTTTTTTCTCACTGATCTGCTGGTCTTCTGAACTTTATGATCAAAGGTTAGCCCCCTTCTGCCAGAGCGCCTGCAACACATCAAAATCAACTTAAATACACGGATGGCATTTATTCTGAGGTCTTAACATGACTTCCTGCCGAGAGCCTGAGAACAGGCGCACACTGTGGAATTTCTCATTTCTTGAATACAGATAGTAAACTGCTTAGAAGTATACACAAGAAAAGTTGTAAAGGTGTAGGCAGACTGAAGAAAATTCAACTTTATTTTACATGTATTTATTATTTATTTATTTTTATTTATTTAAAGAATGGGTACCTAATAAATAATGTGTAAGGTATTGCAAACAATGTAAAGATAAATAAATAAATAATAATAATATAACTATAAATTATTAATAACAAAGTCTAAATATATATACAGTAAAGCCTCGACATTCTTGGATCCAACATTTCTTTTTTTTTTCCTTCTATAATCACCCAAGATCTGGCCAGGGAGCCCTGCGCTGAGGTGCAGAGGGGGGCGCTAAAACCCAACCCCCTTGCCTCAAAGGAATGCTTAGGCCCTAGAAAACATCTGAATGCAGACTTACCCCGCTGAGTGCCACCCAACACCAAGACCCTTTCCCAAGAGACAAAACAAGTGATAGTTTACCCATGTTTCTGTTATTCGCAGTTTTTTGACATTCGCCAGGAACCCAGGAACGGAACCCCCGCGAATGTGGAGGGTCTACTGTACATATATAAACTACCAGTGGAGCTAGTTGTTTCAGTTATGTGTTGGTCATGAATGTAATTCATGGATAATGATTTAAAATAGCAATATTAAATATTAAATTCAGCATCAACCACCAGTTGAGCTTATCGTCTTCACCCTGACATGGTAATTAAGGGAGAAGAGTTGGGATTAGATAAGCAGTCAAACAATTATTCATAAATTGACTTCACGTTTTTTTGACAAGGAAGACCATTGTAACAACAGCAAGTCTCCAGCCAAGAAGATCTTAGTGTTGATATAACTTTGTGCCTGAAAATGTAGCACATCCCATTGACCATATAGTGGGCGGAGACCAGCAGCAGATTAATTTGATCTTTAAAAGTTTAGTAATTAATATTGTTTTTTTAAATAACTAAAAATGAATTTTATTAATTGGCAATGCCTAGTAAAAACATCTAGCTAATGCTTTTAGGACATTAATATGGATGGGGAGTCAGGATGAGATCAATGCAATTTTATCCCAAAGACCAGGATGATGGAGATGCAGGTTTGAGTGGATAATAATGTCCATAGAACTAATCTATTAAGAGCACCTCTATTTTTGTTGTTACTTATGCAAATGGCCCTTATGGCTTAGTCTCTCTAAGGGTGATAGGGGACTCCAGACATGGACCCCTTGCTCATTGTTCCTTAGGGAGTTCAGCTACACTCTATTGACGAGGCCCAATGAAGGCCGAAACATACATCTGGGGTTTGCTCTTTCAGGGTAGAGTTGCCTGGTATTTTGGGGCTGGATCACTCTTTTGAATGAGCTTAGATTGATAAACTACAGGGCACAAGTAAACTAAAAGAGGCTACGCTCAAAGTAGATTATCATATCCATAAAACTAAGGAAGGTTAGTTTGTTCTCTGATTGAGCGCCTCTATTTCTGTTGTTAAATTAAACCAAGCCCTCTAAATGATATCATAATTTATGTATATATATGTAGATTGTATTACAGGATGTGATCGTTGTTCTTTATGTTTTATAGTTTCTTGTTTATTCTTATATTTTATATTATAAACATTGAAGCTAAGGCAATGTCTGAGTCATAATGCCTGTGACATATAACAGACAAGTCCTTAGGATGTGGGGCAAGAGCAAAGTGAAAGTGGCCAGAAAACATGGAAGTAATTACATCGCTGGGAACATAATACAATGCATACTATAAATATGCCAACATATCTAATCAAGATCTTAGAACAAAAGCCTATTCAGTTTCTGTTATTTTATTTAATTTTGGCAATAACAAGTAAAATACAAAAAAAAAAAAAAAATACTCGATACTTTACATGCAATTCCATACTTAATTAACCTCATAAGTGGCCATTGCATGGAAAGTCTGACAATGTATATGGGTCCTGACCTTTACAGCTGGGTCACAGCTGGGACTGCTTCATTTTGCCTTGTGATTATAATCCTTTTATAATGTTCTTGGCTTTAAAGTCACATCAATAGATTCTGGTGTTAGAAACAGCTTTGGTGTAAAATGTTGAGTTTTTTAAACTTTAGTATGACCCTGCAATACATCTTGAGAGATAATGTTCTCACTTTTTTTCCTTGTATATTTTTTATTTGCATCAATGTTACATTTATTTATTTACCAAAAATGGTTATTTGTCTGTTTCTATTTGAACAGTGTAATACCCATATTTATATATTTTCAGAGAGCATAAATAAATAAATAAATAACAACCTTTGAAAGACCACTGGAAGTAAAAAAAAAAATTGCTTGTCAAGTATGTACTAAAAAATTAATACTATCAATAGTGTAAACCATGGCCATTTGTAGGAAAATCTTAATTTTTGAAGGCTCTGCTTATGTACAGGAATCCACTTTGTGTTTGTTACATCACATCCTGAGAGCTGGATGATTGGGGTGTGTGTTTGTAGTTATCAATGGAGGGAGGCATGGGAGAGGAGGGAATAGACAGAAATACAGCGCCTTGGCTTGATAAGTGGACAAGATTGAACTTGACACCATACCCCTTCCTCTTTACTAGCCGATAAGCAGGACGTTGTATCGAAAGATGCAACCATAGCTCTCAGGAACACATTTAATCCTTCCAGGGCCCTAATTTATTACTAGCCGTATGGGTTTTTCCCTGTTTAATTAAGCTCTTAGACAGACAATATATATTGTTTTCATTGTCCTTTAACATTTACTTAAAAAGTCGCTTTAGTGGTTACACAACAAGGTCCAATGTGTTTATTTATTAATCAATTAACAATAAAATCAGTGTTTAAAGAAAATAAATGTAATTTGCCTTTCACAATTTACATTTAAACATTAGTGTTTCAAGGACTAGCAGAGCTCCACCCACATTAGGCATTTGTTTTTTTTTGGGTGGGGGGACTGTCTAGGAGGCTGTCCTAAAATCTTTTCTACAAGTTTGGCAGATAAAGACGGTCTCCTGGACAGCGCTTCTTCCATTCCTCAATCACACTCTAGCCAGCAGCCATGTTGGTCTCTATCACTCAGAACTTACCTCTATGTGAGGTAGCATGCTATACATCTAATTTGGTAGAGTATGCAGTTGTACATATTAAAAGATTACTATACTATACAAAAATGGCTGCTAAAATAAAAGTAATGCATAAGTATAATTGATT
Organism: Discoglossus pictus; assembly: GCA_027410445.1. Taxonomy (NCBI): domain Eukaryota; kingdom Metazoa; phylum Chordata; class Amphibia; order Anura; family Alytidae; genus Discoglossus; species Discoglossus pictus. The sequence continues at coordinate 410,388,907 of CM050165.1, read as the reverse complement.
GATGATGTTTAAACTTTGTAATACTAGTAGTTATACTTTAAAGCTCTTACTCTTATAGGTTTCTGTGCGACGTGCTGTGCTGCTGAAACAGACTTCTTGCTGTGTGTACTGATGTCTGACTAGTAAGATCAGATCAATAATACTGTAAGTGTAGGTACATTAGAGGGGAGAAAATGAGGGCACCAGGCAGCAAAAGAGGATGGTCCTGGGGGGCGATACATCACAGCAACTCATAGAAGGTTAGAAGAGACATATAGTGTCTCTCAGGTTGAGAATTGAGGAAGGGAGCAGGGAGTATGCAGTGATTTTAAGTTTACAAGTTTTCTATCTTGTAAGGTGCTTTGGAAACAAGCACTATGTTTGATTTTAAGCGCAAAGACAGCGGCTTGTACCATGCGTGGCTTTAGCCGTGGCTTTGGGAGGAGGGCAAAGGAGAAGAGAAACAGGGGAGGGGAAAAAACACAGGGGAGGGAGGGCAAAAAGACACAGGGGAGGAAGTCAAAAAGACACAGGGGAGGGAGGAGGGGGGAAGGAGACACAGGGGAGGGAGGAGGGGGAAGAGACCTAGGGGAGGGGGGTGGAGACACGGGGGAGACAAACGGGAAAGAGACACAGGAGAGGGGGGAAGAGATACAGGGTAGAGAGTGGAGGGGAGAAACACAGGGGAGGGAAGAGGGGGAAGAGACACGGGAGGGGGGCAGAGACGTGGGGGGACAATCGGGAAAGAGACACAGTGGAGGGGAGAAGAGATACAGGGTAGAGAGTGGGGGGAGGAGACACACGGGAGGGAGGAAGGGGAAGAGACACATGGGAGGGGGCAGAGACACAGGAGGGAGACACACGGGAGAGGGGGTAAGAGACATGGGGAAAGAGATACAGAGGAGAGGGGGGGGAGAGACAAGTGAGGGAGAGGGGGAGGAAAGTGACAGGATGGGGAAGGCCGGAGGAAAGAGACAGGGGGGGGGGGGGAAGGGGGGTATAAGAGTCACAAGGGAAGGGGGTGGGGAAAATATATATATATATATATATATATATATATATATATATATATATATTATTCAATCTTGTATGATGCGCAAACGACTAGTTATAATAATAATAAATATGCAGCGTTCCCTTTCTTCCCCTTTCTTTGCTGTATTTCCTCTCTAATTACCTTCCAATTAGCATTTTACCAAAGCCTTGCTGTAATATTTGCCCGGTAATTACTAATGTTGATCTTATTTGCTTATACAGACAAAACAGTATGTGCTCTGTAATACAGCATCGCTTGCAGTGATACTGTCTCGCTATTGTCTGCACGTATCTACCTCTGTATATATTTATTTAGAAACGTCATGTTTGCCATTGAAAATTAACTCTGTATCTCCTAGTATGTGCTGCGACAATTGCATTTGTTCAAATGTAGTAGTTAGAAATATAATCACATATAATAAGAAAGAAAATTAGTAGTTTACCTGTAGATGTGCTAGTTTACGCCTAATTGAAGATATCACATATCAAGCCGTAGTATATACTAGAGTAGCACAACCTTGACGTTAATGTGATATTGTGTATTTATTACAGTTCAGAGACTGGGGCAAGTAGTGACCTCGCAGTAATAATATTCTCACACTTTGTATAGTCAGAAAAGCTAAATAATACCTAGACATGGCACTATGTAAAACTAAGTCACAGCCGCTCGGGACGGCTATAAAACAGTGCAGCTCGGGATTTTAATGAAGCCATAAAAATGTGTTACTGAGCAGATTGACGATGGAAAACATGAATCTTTTACACTATCACGTTACATAGGAAATATATTAATATGCAGAAAGGTTGTTATTAAAACCTTTAACCTCTTAGTTACCAAAGGTGTTCACCTGTATCAAAACTAGACCCTGAAACATAAAATATAATGATAAAATGGGCTTCTGTAGACATTTATTTCAAATATAGGGGGGTACCTTGTCACTTGTCTACCTGAAAACTGGGCGAATTTGGTATTCAACCAAAAAATGCCTTATTTGCTTGGTATTTGACTTGACCTATATGAGTCAATTTACATTACTCCTTATGGGACTTTGTTACAAGATGTTTTTATCCACTCTTTGTGCCTTCTGGAACCAATTAATGGATAGTACCAAGGTAATGCCTCTAATTTATTATCTTTTACAGGCAATATGCTACTGTGGGATCGTCCATTTTGGTTTCTGCTGATCAACTGTCTGAGGTGGGAGGAGACTTGCTGAATAAGCTTCTTTGTTTACAATGCAACTAAACTGGCAGTTTTTTTCATCAGGACTTATGGAAAGCTAATTTGAAAACATGGACACACACGCCCAAAAAAGTAAGGCAGAAACAGCTCAGTAAAAGAAAATGGTAACAGACAATAAATAATAATTGTATAGACAAAATTGTAAAGGTTGTGTTGATATTTTACTTTCTAAAAATGGAAAACAGTGACTTTTTGAAGAAAATATTTTAACATTTTAACGATTTTCTGTCCAAACATTTACTGCTTTTTCTTTGAAAATAATGGTGAAGGCTGACATTTGAATCTCTATATACAGTAGACCCTCGACATTCGCGGCTTTCACATTCGCAGATTCCACATTCCCATTTTTTTTTTACTATAATCACGCAGGATCACGAGGGGACACACAAGATCTGGCCAGGGAGCCCTGCACTGAGGTCGCATTTCCCTGTGAGGTGAGTGCCACCCACCACCTAGACCCCTTCCCAAGAGACAAAACATGGGTAAAGTGATAGTTTACCCTTTAGTGGATGGTCGCCTATATTTAGCAGTATAATGAGAACCAACACAGTAGATTTGATAGTTTGGTTTAATAATTTTCAAAATCAGCAAATAAAAGTACAGACAACTGTACCCCATACCTGTACCCCTGTGTACCCCATATCCTCAGTGACTAAATAGGGATTTATTTGTAAGAAGTCCCAGAACCAATATATTTATAAGACAATTGATGTAACATATTTATACAGTAGTTTGCTATTTTGTAGAACTTGGTTTTATAGTGGGCCAAATACCGGGTAGTTTTAATGGTTTTTGTTTATTTAAAATGAACAATTATAGTTTTTCATTTTTAACAATTTTATTTATTTTGCTTTGTTGATGACTGCCATATTGTTTTTGTTTATAAAAGGATTAGACAGCCGGTAAGAGTGGGAAGAGAGGGTTCCCTGGTGGTCCAGTGGTTAGGATTCGGTGAGACCTGGGTTCGATTCTAGTTAGGGAACCAAGAGGTCACACCAGCCTGAAGCCAAGCAGGGTTGGTTGGGCCTGGTCAGTACTTGGATGGGACACCATTTTGGAAATCAGGAGTTGCTGTGGCCCACTGGAGAAGGAATTGGCAACCCACTCCAGTATCTCTGTCATGAAAGCCAAGTGGATCAGCATGACTATGGATCTTGTGTTTTGTGGTCCATGATGTCAAGGAGGTGGGATGAACAGACCATAATTAAGAAGGAGTGGGAAGAGAGGGTTCCCTGGTAGTCCAGTGGTTAGGATTTGGGGAGACCTGGGTTCGATTCTAGTCAGGGAACCAATAGGTCACACCACCCTGAAGTCAAGTCAGTACTTGGATGGGAGAACACCTTGGAAATCAGTAGTTGCTGTGGCCGACTGGAGAAGGAATTGGCAACCCACTCCAGTATCTCTGTCATGAAATCCAAGTGGATCAGCATGACTATGGATCTGGTGTGTTGTGGTCCATGATGTCATGGAGGATGGAGGGACAGACCATAATTAAGAAGGGAAAAGTCATGAAGCTAGCCTCAATTAGAATAGAATAGGTTTGATGCCTTTGCTGTAAACTGGAGGCATCCATAATACATTGGTGGAAGTTGAGGGGTGTTTATATTTCTGGAGAGCAGTGCTTTCATCTGTTGATGGAAGCAGCCTGCTTCTGGCCTATTAGGGGGAAGGGGTATGGCATCAATTTCAATAAGATTCAATTATCTATTAAATACTAATACCTTCCTTCCTCCCCACCACCCACCACTGATTAGCTCTCAGGAAGTAATGTAAAAAGAAAAGTTCTGATTTTTTCTATAAAAACATTTTTATGTGCTTGGTTTAGATTGTTACTTACAAACAAGTGCAGTTTATCTTGACCTACAGTGGTCCTTTGAAATATTAGCTACTGTAAACATTTCTATTGTTCCTTTAAGAAGCAATATGATATTAGAAAAAGTAGCAGGACAGGCTGAGAAATGAAATTATAGCCATCTATTAACTGTATGTTAAACTGGAATTTCCTGGTTCAATGAAAAAAGTACAAACAAACATCAAAGTAGTCGGACAATCCACTGCTTCTGGTTCATTCACCTTCAAAAAAAGAGAATTGGACAACAAGCTAATGAGTTATGTAAAGCTGCTGAGATTAGTAATGTGATCTCTAGGGAGGAGCTGGTACAGACGATGACTAGAGTAAAATACATGTCACCTTCTCACCGTCCTGTTTCAGTGATTAAGCAGAAATCAGATAAACTTAATTCGTTTGTGAAAAAGAAAGTGATTTGAAATGATATCTCCAAAGAATTAGCAGAGACATCTAAACTAATGGTGTACTAAAGTAATCTACAAAAATCTAAATATTCTCAACTCAACTTATATTTGCGCCATAGGAGGTCAGGTACAAATGTTTATTTCTATGGCCAGTTGTCTTATTCTATGAGAATCACATGATGGCTTCTCAGCCAATCACATGTGACATCCCAGGATGTTTTGTCTCTTATGAATCCCTGTGGTTGGCTGAGAAGTCTCTTTCACAGTAAAGGAGTATTGGTGGGGGGAGGAGGAAAGATCTGGGTGAGTTTAGAACATCTTAATTTAAAAGTTGGATTCACTGGTGATCCAATGGTTAGGGTCCGGTGCTTTCACCGCTGCTGCCTGGGTTCAATTCCAGTCAGGGAACCAAGAGCCTGGTGGTCCAGTGGTTCGGGTTCGGTGCTTTCACCGCTGCTGCCTGAGTTCAATTCCAGTCAGGGAACCAAGAGCCAAGCAGTGCTGGGCCTGGTCAGTACTTGGATGAGAGACTACCTAGGAATACCAGGAGCTGTATGCTGTGGCCCATTGGAGAAGGAACTGGCAACCCACTCTAGTAGCTCTGCCATGAATACCAAGTGGATCAGCATGACCATGGACATAAAGATGTCCTGTTGTGTTACGGCCCATAAGGTCATGGAGAATTGGACATGACTGAATGAAAAAAAACATTACAATAATTTATGTTTACTTTAGTATAGGGTTCCCTTTTTTTTTTAATATATATTTTACTGATTGTATGCGGAAATAAAAGTATTATAGATTCCCGATAAAGCACTACAGAGATAATTAGAGAGAATGCAAATTATGTTCTACAGGAAAAGTTGAAAGAAACCTTTCTGATTGGCTGTCAGTCAGTCCAATTAATCCTTGCCAGTATGGACAGACAGTAGTGTTGACTATTTGAAGGTTTCCCTATATGTATTACATGTAAGCCTGCAAGTCTTCCTCTGTAGCAAGCTTAGTGGGATCCTTGAGAGAGAGAGAGAGAACGGTTATTAGATACGAGGTGAGATTTTGAAGTCAGTTTTAAGGTCCCGAGCACTTATTTTCTAAGCCATTTATTTAACATGTTGCGTCCTTTGGCTGGCGCGGGAAGGTTGGTGAGGGATGGGATCGGAAGCTGCCAGGCATTGGACCAGGAGCTGCTCAGGGACAGGGGGGCTGGGCTGGCACCTGATGCAGAGCGGTGAACATATAGAATGCTGGGACCGGCTGCTGGCGGCGCCCACGTGTGGCCGCGAGAGTATGCTGGAGTTCCTCGTGCTCAAGAGAGGTGGGGGTATGCAGGCATGCCATAGCAATGCAGGGTTGTCGGCAGCCTGAATTACATTACAAATGATACTTTAACTTTATAGCTTCTGTACAGAGAGTCCAATAATGTTAAATCTTTCCTCAAATTTGTATGGGGCCTCTATAGTCTATTGTGATCAATGTAATGTCTTAGTGTCCCCCTTCCCCCAATCTAAATGAAGAACATTGCTGTAGAGCATCTTATATAGTACAGTTGCAAGCAAAAGTATGTGAACCCTTTGGAATGATATGGATTTCTGCACAAATTGGTCATAAAATGTGATCTGATCTTTATCTAAGTCACAACAATTGACAATCACACTCTGCTTAAACTAATAACACACAAAGAATTAAATGTTATCATGTTGTTATTGAACACACCATGTAAACATAAGTATGTGAACCCCTAGACTAATGACATCTCCAAAAGCTAATTGGAGTGAGGTGTCAGCCAACGGGAGTCCAATCAATGAGATGAGATTGGAGGTGTTGGTTACAGCTGCCCTGTCCTATAAAAAACACACACCAGTTCTGGGTTTGCTTTTCACAAGAAGCATTGCCTGATGTAAATGATGCCTCACACAAAAGACCTCTCAGAAGACCTACGATTAAGAATTGTTGACTTGCATAAAGCTGGAAAGGGTTATAAAAGTATCTCCAAAAGCCTTGCTGTTCATCAGTCCACGGTAAGACAAATTGTCTATAAATGGAGAAAATTCAGCACTGCTGCTACTCTCCTTAGGAGTGGCCGTCCTGTAAAGATGACTGCAAGAGCACAGCGCAGACTGCTCAATGAGGTGAAGTAGAATCCTAGAGTGTCAGCTAAAGACTTACAAAAGTCTCTGGCATATGCTAACATCCCTGTTAGTGAATCTACGATATGTAAAACACTAAACAAGAATGGATTTCATGGGAGGATACCACAGAGGAAGCCACTGCTATCCAAGCAAAACATTGCTGCACGTTTACAGTTTGCACAAGAGCACCTGCATGTTCCACAGCAGTACTGGCAAAATATTCTGTGGACAGATGAAACTAAAGTTGAGTTGTTTGGAAGAAACACACAACACTATGTGTGGAGAAAAAGAGGCACAGCACACCAACTTTAAAACCTCATCCCAACTGTGAAGTACGGTGGTGGGGGCATCATGGTTTGGGGCTGCTTTGCTGCGTCAGGGCCTGGACGGATTGCTATCATCGAAAGAAAAATGAATTCCCAAGTTTATGAAGACATTTTGCAGGAGAACTTAAGGCCATCTGTCCACCAGCTGAAGCTCAACAGAAGATGGGTGTTACAACAGGACAACGACCCAAAGCATAGAAGTAAATCAACAACAGAATGGGTTAAACAGAAGAAAATACGCCTTCTGAAGTGGCACAGTCAGAGTCCTGACCTCAACCCGATTGAGATGTTGTGGCATGACCTCAAGAAAGCGATTCACAACAGACATCCCAAGAATATTGCTGAACTGAAACAGTTCTGTAAAGAGAAATGGTCAAGAATTACTCCTGACCGTTGTGCACATCTGATCTGCAACTACAGGAAACGTTTGGTTGTAGTTATTGCTGCCAAAGGAGGTTCAACCAGTTATTAAATCCAAGGGTTCACATACTTTTTCCACCTGCACTGTGAATGTTTATATGGTGTGTTGAATAAAATCATGGCAACATTTAATACTTTGTGTGTTATTTATTTAATCAGACTGTGATTGTATATTGTTGTGACTTAGATGAAGATCGGATCACATTTTTTGACCAATTTGTGCAGAAATCCATATCATTCCAAAGGGTTCACATACTTTTGCTTGCAACAGTATTATATAGGTATGGTATGGCGTCAGGAAGCTAGGGCTTTTCCCTTGTTTATGTTACATTGCTCGTGTTTGTTTTTTTCTAGTCATCCTGAATGGAGAGTTTATAACCCATTCCCATACCATCTAGGAGGGGGTTAAACCCCGCTTTCCTATGTATTTGGCCATCAGGGCCATATTTCGCCATAATTGGTTTTATATATATATATATATATATATCTATATATATCTAGCCGTTGCTTGTGTAGAGTATTACGTAATATCATTGACTCTGTGCATGAGCTGCACAGTACTTGGCCAGGGAACTGGCCCTCCTCTTAGTTTATCTGCCATGTATTCCTAGGGTTAGGCCTATAGGTCATGTTAGGTCAAGGTTAGAAGAGCAAGGCATTTGTGGTTACATGGGCCCCTCATGAATTGCACATCAGTCCCATAAAAATGAAGCACTGGAAGTCATCGGGGGGACCCGGAACGGCTTCAGGCTTAGAAAAGGGCTGAGTTACGGTGTTTTAATGAAAACCTTTCAAGCTCGGGTAGCCGCGAGTTACGAGGGTGGGTAGAAAGCCAGTAGCCCAGGACGGAGCGGCATATATAATTCCAAATCTAGGAGTGTAAGTATGGGGTGCGGCTGGGCCCACGTTAGACGTGCTGGCTAGTGGCTCGTGTCTGGCTTGGGGACCGATGCCCTTACATACTTGGCGTCGGTTTTGATGGCCGGTCCTATGGTGTTATAATTTTAGGTGTCCCGTAGGTCCTGGGAGGGTCATGAACTATAGTGCGTAGTCAAGTGGTATAAATCTGTTGACGATTCAGGGGGTAGACAATTCTCCATAATACTAATGGCGTGTTTCAGGATAGGATGTACGTCGGGCATTGGTGGGTGCTGCCGTGTGCAGGGTGGTGGTTATTCACCTAGAGAAGGGTTTCGCCTTGGCCCCGTGGTGAGGGTCAGGCCATGGGTACCCTATTTGGGTGTGGTTTCCGGGTTGGTCGGGGATCCATCGCAGCATTGCATTGCTACGGGGAGAAAAAGGGGGAAGTCACAGTTTCTCCAATTTTTGGCCCCAGGGTATCAGAGTAGGTTACGCTTGGGCGCAGTACCGGTAATGGAGCTTATCGCTTAAAAGAATACAGGTACCAGGTTTCAGGACAGGTGGCTGACTGGTCCTGTTAATGGCGCACGTAAAAAATTGATGGGAAGGACGGTATGGTGCGCCCGGTGCGCGCGTTTATCCGCGATTGGAATGGGCAAGGATGAGGTTTCTTGGTTAAGGCCAGGAGGAGGGTTCCCTGTAGGTGGGACGTCGGGAGGAGCCGCCGCCTTTCAAAACGGGCCGGACCAAGGGACTGACGAAGGAAGTATTGGTATTACAAGTGGAGCAAGGTTTCACAGAAGGTATGGCAAAGGGATGGAAGGCAAGTGGTAGCCTTTCCCAAGAGCCGGAGATACCACTGTGTGGAAAGAGGTCTGTGGAAAGCGTGAGGCCTTGCGGTTCGGTACAGCCATCTCTCCTTTCGGCAGATAAGCTGGTGGTGAGAGGGCGTAAACAGACAAGGCATTGGTGACCTCAGGTGTTTGGTTGTGGGATCCTAAGGTGATCAGGTGACCATGAGGCCGCGGTGGTCCGAGGGAACCAGGTGGAAAAGGGAGGTAGTTACAGTGTTGGAGGTACACTGATCGCTCTCCTTTTGTGGTAATACGGTTCTTGCACCTCAACGTGTGATTTGGTTGGTGCTATTTCTTACAGGAAAAACGTAAGGAACAGCACCAAACAAATCCCCATGATGCACGATTCTGCAAATTGGTGACGTGTGATCAGAGCTGGGTACACTCCGTGGTAGAACATGGTACCCACTGGTTTTGTGCATGAACAGACACTCTGACAGCCCGCCGGGCCGTGTATCCCAGGGGCTTGGAGAAGGTAAAGTCGTAGTCTGTGATGATGGATCATGGGATATTCGGACATTGGACCAAGCAGGCGCTTCGCCTCAGGTGCCGATCCATGGCCACAGCCGGGGTGTGTGGCCCAGGTTAGATGGAAGTACGATCAGTCTGTTATGGAGATGGGAATGTCATCAGTGGGATGAGTAGGTGGCGAGTGGCACTAGTTGTCGCCTAACTTGGAAGTGGTCCAAGTGTTCGTAACATCCCTGGTAATACACCCGGGTTACAGCAGGTTTTATCGAGGGTAGAAAAGGGTCACGCTTGGCAACAGCTGCCAAATGGGCTAGCTTGCAGGATCGGTTGGCGAAGGGCCAGGTAAGACCCATAGGAGGAGTAAATAGGCAAGTGTAGCCTTGCCCAGAAGTAATTTGCTGGAGTAATGGTAAGCTAAGGGCTTCAGGCTTAATTATTCATGATTTTAGCTGGTTTAAGGTTTGTTCCAACACGGTAGGCCCTGGACGAGGGTTAAGGGCGGAGAGTGTAATGTCTCGGGTCAGGCTCCTCCCCTCACTTGTTTATGTTTAAAGTAGTGGCCAGGATGTTATCCCAAGTGTCTTGTGTCTAATCATTTATTCAGTGGGCTCAGGAAGTGTTTCGTGTCTAATCATTTATTCAGGGAGCGAGTTGTGCCCAAAGTGTTATACGGACATACCCACTGGGCCATGCTCAGGTCATGTGTCTGACAAAGACATAAAGATTGGGACAGAAAGAGAAATATGCCTGAGGGAGGGAGAGTGTTACTGTGCTGTGACAATGAAAACTATTTTAACTTTAAATATCACTGCACAACATTTTTTGGGGAAATGTGCATGAGGATATTGCCTAAACCTCAATATATCAACACAAATAATGTATTTAATAATTTACTTTAATCACAGTATGTTCTTATATATAAATTGAAACTAATTCCATATAAATGTGATAATTTCTAAGCTTATACTGTAACATTTGAGGTACAAACTTATACTTTTCCTTAAGCACTAACAGGGGGAGTATGCCTGTTTATTCAGTTGGTATATATATTTACATTCATTCCCCTGTTCACACCTATGTATAAAGGTCTCCCAGCAATCAGTGTATATACACATTGTATGTGTGTATATATATGTGTGTGTGTGTATATATGTGTGTGTGTGTGTATATATATATATATATATATATATATATATATATATATATATAAACACAAATGAACTATTTATATATTGTACTACTATACGGTGGAGGGCTTCTATTGCTCGTTTGCCTACCATATATTAAATGATTGTTGTGGTGAACTACCTACTCATAAGGTCCACAACACAAGCTCGGATCCTGCCCCACACTGATGATAGGCAGTAACCTTGAAACGGCTGTCCGTGGGTAGGATTCCCAGCTTGTGTATAATCCAGCCTTGGCTTTGCATAAAAGCTATGTAATGCAGCGGACTTTAGCTTAAAGGAAGCCATGTTTAGAATAATCATGGATTGAAGAATGAAGCATTTGTGGGCACATTTGCATGTACCTGCTCAGCTCCCCAGAATGCAGTGTAATAACTGTATTTCTTGGAATTCTGAGAAGGAAACAAGTTTTTTAACTTGTTTTAGACATTCAAATGTGAACACAAATGTACTATTTATATACTATATATATACATATATATATATACAGTGGCTTGCAAAAGTATTCACCCCCTTGACTTTTTACCTATTTTGTTACATTACAGCCTTAAGTTTAATGTTTTGTTAATCTGAATTTTATGTGGTGAACACAATAGTCTAAGTTGGTGAAGTGAAATAAGAAAAATATATACATAAAACTATTTTTTAGAAATAGAAAATCGGCACGTGTGTATGTATTAACCCCCTTTATTTTGAAGCCCATAAAAAGCTCTGGTGCAACCAATTACCTTCAGAAGTCACATAATTAGTGACATGATGTCCACCTGTGTGCAATCTAAGTGTCACATGATCTGTAATTACATATACACAGCTTTTCTGAAAGGCCCCAGAGGCTGCAACACCTAAGCAAGAGGCACCACTAACCAAACACTGCCATGAAGACCAAGGAACTCTCCAAACAATTAAGGGACAATGTTGTTGAGAAGTACAAGTCAGGGTTAGGTTATAAAAAAATACTGATCCCAGGAGCACCATCAAATCTATCATAACCAAAAGGAAGGAACATGGCACAACAGCAAACCTGCCAAGAGATGGCCGCCCACCAAAACTCACGGACTGGGCAAGTAGGGCATTAATCAGAGAGACAGCACAGAGACCTAAGGAAACCCTGGAGGAGCTGCAGAGTTCCACAGCAGAGACTGGAGTATCTGTACATAGGACGGCAATTAGCCGTATGCTCCATAGAGTTGGGCTTTATGGCAGAGTGGCCAGAAGAAAGACATTACTTTTAGGAAAAAACAAAACGGCAAGTTTTGAGTTTGCGAAAAGGCGTGTGGGAGACTCCCAAAATGTATGGAGGAAGGTGCTCTGGTCTGATGAGACAAAAATGTAACTTTTCGGCCATCAACAAAAACGCTATGTCTGGCGCAAACCCAACACATCACATCACCCAAAGAACACCATCCCCACAGTGAAACATGGTGGTGGCAGCATCATGCTGTGTGGATGTTTATCAGCAGCTGGACTGGGAAACTGGTCAGAGTTGAGGGAAACATGGATGGTGCTAAATACAGGGATATTCTTAAGCAAAACCTGTACCACTCTGTGCATGATTTGAGGCTAGGATGGAGGTTCACCTTCCAGCAGGACAATGACCCCAAACACACTGCTAAAGCAACACTTGAGAGGTTTAAGGGGAAACATGTAAATGTGTTGGAATGGCCTAGTCAAAGCCCAGACCTCAATCAAATAGTAAATCTGTGGTCCGACTTAAAGATTGCTGTTCACAAGCACAAACAATCCAACTTGAAGATGCTGGAGCAGTTTTGCAAGGAGGAATGGGCAAAAATCCCAGTGGTAAGATGAGACTTATCCAAAGCGACTTGGAGCTGTGATTGCCGCAAAAGGTGGCTCTACAAAGTATTGACTTTAGGGGGGGGGGGGAATAGTTATGCACATTAATTTTTTCTGTTATTTTGTCCTATTTGTTGTTTGCTTCACAATAAAAAAAAAAAAAAACATCTTCAAAGTTGTGGGCATGTTCTGTAAATTAAATGATGCAAATCCGCAAACAATCCATGGTTACTCCAGATTGTAAGGCAACAAAACACAAAAAAAAGGGGTTGAATACTTTTGCAAGGCATTGTATATAATATATATATATATATATATATATATATATATGCAGTCAGGTCCATAAATATTGGGACATCGACATAATTCTAATCTTTTTGGCCCTATACACCACCACAAAGGATTTGAAATGAAACGAACAAGATGTGCTTTAACTGCAGACTTTCAGCTTTAATTTGAGGGTATTTACATCCAAATCAGGTGAACGGTGTAGGAATTACAACAGTTTGTATATGGGCCTCCCACTTTTTAACGGACCAAAAGTAATGGGACAGATTAACAGTCATAAATCAAACTTTCACTTTTTAATACTTGGTTGCAAATCCTTTGCAGTCAATTACAGCCTGAAGTCTGGAACGCATAGACATCACCAGACGCTGGGTTTCATCCCTGGTGATGCTCTGCCAGACCTCTATTGCAACTGTCTTCAGTTCCTGCTTGATCTTTGGGCATTTTCCCTTCAGTTTTGTCTTCAGCAAGTGAAATGCATGCTCAATCGGATTCAGATCAGGTGATTGACTTGGCCATTGCATAACATTCCACTTCTTTCCCTTAAAAAACTCTTTGGTTGCTTTTGCAGTATGCTTCGGGTCATTGTCCATCTGCACTGCAAAGCGCCGTCCAATGAGTTCTGAAGCATTTGGCTGAATATGAGCAGATAATATTGCCCGAAAAACCTCAGAATTCATCCTGCTGCTTTTGTCAGCAGTCACATCATCAATAAATACAAGAGAACCAGTTCCATTGGCAGCCATACATGCCCACGCCATGACACTACCACCACCATGCTTCACTGATGAGGTGGTACGCTTTGGATCATGAGCAGTTCCTTTCCGTCTCCATACTCTTCTCTTCCCATCACTCTGGTACAAGTTGATCTTAGTCTCATCTGTCCATAGGATGTTGTTCCAGAACTGTGATGGCTTTTTTAGGTGTTGTTTGGAAAACTCTAATCTGGCCTTCCTGTTTTTGAGGCTCACCAATGGTTTACATCTTGTGGTGAACCCTCTGTATTTACTCTGGTGAAGTCTTCTCTTGATTGTTGAATTTGACACACATACACCTACCTCCTGGAGAGTGTTCTTGATCTGGCCAACTATTGTGAAGGGTGTTTTCTTCACCAGGGAAATAATTCTTCGGTCATCCACCACAGTTGTTTTCCGGGTCTTTTGGTGTTGCTGAGCTCACCAGTGCGTTCTTTCTTTTTAAGTATGTTCCAAACAGTTGATTTGGCCACACCTAATGTTTTTGCTATCTCTCTGATGGGTTTGTTTTGTTTTTTCAGCCTAATGATGGCTTGCTTCACTGATAGTGACAGCTCTTTGGATCTCATATTGAGAGTTAACAGCAACAAATGCAAATAGCACACTTGAAATGAACACTGGAGCTTGTATCTGCTCTTTGTAAATGGGATAATGAGGGAATAACACACATCTGGCCATGGAACAGCTGAGCAGCCAATTGTCCCATTACTTTTGGTCCCTTAAAAAGTGGGAGGCACATATACAAACTGTTGTAATTCCTACACCGTTCCCCTGATTTGGATGTAAATACCCTCAAATTAAAGCTGAAAGTCTGCAGCTAAAGCACATGTTAGTTTCATTTCAAATGCATTGTGGTGGTGTATAGAGCCAAAAAGTTTAGAATTGTGTCGATGTCCCAATATTTATGGACCTGACTGTATATATATATATATATATATATATATATATATATATACAAGCTTAAAGCTGTGTAATATAGCAGGCATAATATGCCTAAAAGGAGCCATGTTTGAAATCGTATTGGGCACATTTGCATATCCCTGCCCAGGTTCCCAGAGTACAATGCGATAACTGTATTTTTTTGAATTCTGAGCAGGAAATAAATTATTAACTTATTACAGACTTTCAAATGTGAACACAAACATTCTATTTATTTACTATATATATGTAAATATATATATATATATATATATATATATATATATAGTATCTCACAAAAGTGAGTACACCCCTCACATTTTTGTAAATCTTTTATTATATCTTGTCATGTGACAACACCGAAGAAATGACACTCTGCTACAATGTAAAGTCGTAAGTTTACAGCCTGTATAACAGTGTAACTTTACTGACCCATCAAAATAACTCAATACACAGCCATTAATGTCTAAACCGTTGGCAATAAAACTGAGTACACTCCTGAGTGGAAATGTCCAAATTGAACCCAAAGTGTCAATATTTTGTGTGACCTCCATTATTTTCCAGCACTGCCCTAATCTCATGGGCATGGAGTTCACCAGAGCTTCACAGGTTGCCACTGGAGTTCTCTTCCACTCTTCCATAATGATATCACGGAGCTGGTGGATGTAAGAGACCTTGCACTTCCCCACCTCTAAATGTAAATGTCTAAATTGGGCCCAAAGTGTCAATATTTTGTGTGGCCACCATTATTTTCCATCACTGCCTTAACCCTCATGGGCATGGAGTTCACAGAGCTTCACAGGTTGCCACTGGAGTCCTCTTCTACTCCCCCATAATGACATCACGGAGCTGGTGAATATTAGAGACCTTGCACTCCCCCACCTTCCATTTGAGGATTCCCCACAGATGCTTAATAGGGTTTAGTTCTGGTGACATGCTTGGCCAGTCCATCTCCTTTACCTTCAGCTTCTTTAGCAAGGTAGTGGTCGTCTTGGAGGTAAGTTTGGGGTCGTTATCATGTTGGAAAACTGCCCTGCCGCCCAGTTTACAAAGGGTGGGGATCATGCCCTGCTTCAGTATGTCACAGTACATGTTGGCATTCATGGTTCCCAAAAATAAACTGTAGCTCCCCAGTGCCGGCAGCACTTATAAAGGCCCAGACCATGACACTCCCACCACCAAAAGTATACATCTGTACTGAGGAAAAGTAGTTGTAATGATCCCTAAATGACAGAAAACGGATAAGTCACAAAGAACACAAAAACACTGATATGAGATGAAACCCTCAGTTTGAACGTAAACAGCGATGCAGAGAGAGTGGAGGCAGCATCTGACATCATCAGGTAAATGCATATAGAGGGAATCAACACAACATTTTATAGAAAATATATATACACACATAGACATATGTGTATAATATATGTTTGGTCTGGGCTTGCATGAGTGCTGCCGGCACTGGGGAGCTACAGTTCATTGAGGGAAGAATGAATTTCAACATGTACTGTGACATACTGAAGCAGAACATGATGCCCTCCCTTCGGAGGCTGGGCCGCAGAGCAGTATTCCAACATGATACCCTATTTACTGCATACTAATTTTTTTAATTGCCTTTGCAGCTGCTGCCTGGCATTGAGCACTGTTATGTAGGTTGCTATCCACTTGTGCAATGCAGACAGTAGGCTACCCACCTCATGTGAACAATTGAATGTAGGAGAGAGGGAACACACAAGTCTCATGTAATGGAGCATCTCTATAAAAAAGCTATATTAATCTAAAAAAGTGAGTAAAATATGAACCACTTTCTGCGTATCATACTGTGGCTTTTAGTTTTACTATTCATTAATGTTTGAGATAATGCATGGGAAAAAACTTTAATTCTAGTGTCCCTTATCCATTAGTAATAACAAATAACATGCAGGAGTAGTAGAGAACATAAGCATACATTCATAAGCATACAATTGTACATTCTATCTACTTTTTAGCCAACTAAACTACATTTTTTTAAATTACATTCAGTTGTATAATTGCTTAATTTTAAATGTAGTATTACATCATACCAAATTTAGGACCTATTCTGTGTCCTTTAAACTGTGTTTGCTGCTACACAAGACTTCCCGTTATAATAGTTAAGGCGTGTAAGCAATGGGAGCAGCCTTGAGACACAGGACAGGTAATCCTGGATCAGTGGCAATGCTAAAAATACCAGGAATTACAGCCACTTTATAAGTATTATTTCTAAGTATTTAAAAAGCATTTCTGACTAATGGGAACCTCCAGGAGTAAATCTAAACCATTAGAACCGTGGGCAGATGAGTTGTGTACTCTTACTCATTAGTGGCAATTACATGAAAACATACACTGATCTGCATCAGGTATATAATTATACTAAAAGGATGTGCCTCCCAGCTGCGAGTCACTGGTGCATTATACACTCAGGCACCAAAGTTAATTATTGGTGATTATTATGATAATTTATCTTCAATATTATTTATATTTCTTCCTTTTTTTGCATGACACATTTGCAAGAAACAAAGAAAATGATCCTTCTGACTTTAGGATGAGTTTAGTGTAATCATCTTACAAAGTATTTTTATTTACACATTGGTTCCTTATTTTGCTAGATCCTTTTACTCGTGGCTGGTTCTATGGTTAGCAGACTGGTGGCAATAAACCCCAAAACTGTTCATTTAAACCAAACAGTTTAAAGTTTAAATTATGCAAAAATATAATGGTAACATGGAGGCTCATTTAATTCGAGGCTGTTACTTGCAAGTAAATTCCCGATTTGCTACTTTTGCGCTACTTGTACTAGCAGCCCTACTTGTACTTAGCTATTCAATTGGCTGACGCCGCAAGTTAGTCCCCCTTCCCGATAATCGCAAACCCTACCGTCGGAAGTAGCATCTATGGGTCTGAACATGAAGCCTGTAACGCCCACTATCTAAACGGCTAATGGAAACAGAGATCCTCATTATTACATCAATGTTTCCAACCTTCAAGCCCGTTGGACTTGGTAAAATGCAGCCTGCAACCCTGCTGCTGTGTACCCACATTAACCCCATGATGCAGTGGAGTACCGATCGGGAACCCCTGCAGGGTCCACACATTAACCCAGATTAACCCCTTGCTGCAGAAGTCCTGATCGGCACCCCTGCAGAATTTAACATTTTTATATTCCCAACCGCGGATCCTTAAAGGGCCTGCGGCACACTGATGGTTACCCCCATGCTGTGGGGATACAGTAAGTACCCCTGCGGCAACTAACATTAACTCCCCTGCTGCGGGGTCCTCATTGGGACCCGAGGAAGGTCCCCACATTAATCCTTGCAGCAGAGATCACAATCGGGATTCCCTCTGCATTAAAAAATTTAACCATCTGGCCGCGTGTCCTTAAAGGGCCTGTGGCACACTGATGTGCAATCCCAGCCGTGGGAATACTGTAAGTACCCCCGCAGCACCTAAAATGAACCCCCCAATCCTGGGGGTCCCCATCGGGACGTCTGCAGTGTTCCTACATTGACCGTAGCAGCTGTGGTCCCCATCGGAACCCCCGCTACATTTCAAATGACAAAATCTGGCCTTGTGGGTCCTCAAAAGACCTTAAAGGACATGCGCTAAATAAAAAAATAACCTATTAACCGCTACACTACCTACCTAACACCCTATTAAAACCTCCAACACCCCGCTAATTACAAAAAACAATAATCCCCCACTAATTACAAAAAATAAACAGAAAATATTACATAACATTACAGAAAATAAAAAATAGAATAATACAGAAATAAAAAAGCTACATTACAGAAAAAAAGAAACACTAAATAAAATAAAAACACCCCACTACGTACAGGAAAATAAAAAAAAGCTACTTGCATAAAATAATTCAATTACAACCTAAAATAAACACATCCCTAGCACAATAAAACAAAAACCCACACCCAGCAATAAAATAAAGTTTAAATTAGATTACTTACCTTGCCAAAATGCCAACAATGGTTTTCTTTGCTTCGTCCCTAGTCAATGGCCCATCCATAGATGTCCCCAGATCCGTCACCCCTACAAAAAAAGAAACATTACAATTAATAAATACATACAACATAATACATTCTAAATAGTACACCTACCTGTCCCAAATGCCCATCCAGCGATGCCCCCATCCTCCTTGAAGTTTTCGGCGGCAGGAACCCTCCAAAAAAACAGACGAAGCTCCTCCCTGGCGCAAATGAGAGTTCTTGCGCATGCTCCAGTAAATTGTTAGAAATGGTGCCTTCTGATTGGATGAAAACACAGAAGGCACAAAATTTGTTGTATGTATTTATTTATTAATTGTAATGTTTCTTTTTTTTGTAGGGGTGCCGGACCTGTGGACATCTATGATGGGCCCTTGTCTAGGGACAAAGCAAAGAAAACCACCGTCGCTGGAGGGGCATATGTTGGCAAGGTTAGTGGTATAATTTAAACTTTATTTTATTGCTGGGTGTGTTTATTTTAGGTTGCAATTGTATTATTTTATGTGAGTAGCTTTTTTTATTTTCCTGTAAGTAGTGGGGTGTTTTTATTTTATGTAGTGTTTCTTTTTTATTTTTTGTATTGTTCCAATTTTTTTTTTTTTGTAATGTTCTTTTTTATTTTCTGTAATCAATTTTTTCTGTGTGTAATTAGTGTTTTTTTTTAATTAGTGGGGTGTTGTGGGGTTTAATAGGGTGTTAGGTAGGTAGTGTAGGGGTTAATAGGCTAGGATAGGTGTTAGGTAGATCGTGTAGGGGTTAATAGGGTTGGAGGGGGTTTATAGGATAGGGTACATTTGGGGTTAAATAGGACTAGATATGGTTACATAGGTCTAGATGGGGTTAAATTGAACTAGATAGGGTTACATAGGTTTAGATGGGGTTAAATAGGACTAGATAGGGTTACATAGGTCTAGATGGGGGTAAATAGGACTAGATGGGGTTAAATAGGCCCAGTTAGGGTTAAAGGGGGACAGTTGGTGTTGATGGGGTTTGGTTAGGGTTAATGGAGTACAGTTAGCATTAATGGGTTAATAGAGGAGGACCCTCATGGCACTAATAGTGTTAACATGGGGGTTAATAGTGTTCTATAGGGGTCTATATAGACCCCTATTGGACTGAGGGGGTTAATTTTAGTCTCATGAGGGTCTATATTGACCCCCATGGGTGATTGGGTTGCTTTTAGGTGCCGGGGGGGGGGGGGTACTTGTAGCACCCCTACGTCAGGGGTTAATTTTTTATTTAGCGCAGGGCCTTGAAGGACCTTTATGGCCCTTTCAGGACCTGTGAGGGGGTCCCTCTTGGAGGAAGGGGTAATCTGAGCAATTGAATAGCGAAGTGGCGATTTTTGCACTCAGGACTCTTGAAGCTGTGAAAGATCAAAGGCTTTGAGTGAAGTAACTTGCGCTTGTAAGGAAAGTAAGGGGAAGTAGCGCGCAGCAAGTAACCCGATCGGATCCTGCAAATAGAAGGTAAGAACAGTGCCTTGCAAAAGTATTCACCCCCTTGACTTTTTACCTATTTTTGTTGCATAATAGCCTTAAGGTCAATGTTTTGTTAATCTGAATTTTATGTGATGGATCAGAACACAATAGTCTAAGTTGGTGAAGTGAAATGAGAAAAATATATACATAAAACTATTTTTCAGAAATAGAAAACAGAAAATTGGCATGTGCGTATGTATTCACCCCTTTTGTTATGAAGCTCATAAAAAGCTCTGGTGCAACCAATTAACTTCAGAAGTCACATAATTAGTGAAATGATGTCCACCTGTGTGCAATCTAAGTGTCACATGATCTGTCATTACATATATACACCTTTTTTGAAAGGCCCCAGGGGCTGCAACACCTAAGCAAAAGGCACCACTAACCAAACACTGCCACGAAGACCAAGGAAATCTCCAAACAAGTAAGGGACAATGTTGTTGAGAAGTACAACTTAGCGTTAGGTTATAAAAACATATCCAAATCGTTGATGATCCCCAGAAGTACCATCAAATCTATCATAACCAAATGGAAAGAACATGGCTCAACAGCAAACCTGCCCACCAAAACTCACAGACCGGCCAAGGAAAGCATTAATCAGAGAGGCAGAACAGAGACCTAAGGTAACCCTGGAGGAGCTGCAGAGTTACACAGCAGAGACTGGAGTATCTGTACATAGGACAGCAATTAGCCATATGTTCCATAGAGTTGGGCTTTATGGCAGAGTGGCCAGAAGAAAGCCATTACTTTCAGTAAAAAACAAAATGGCACATTTTGAGTTTGAAAAAAGGTATGTAGGAGACTCCCAAAATGTATGGAGGAAGGTGCTCTGGTCTGACAAGACTAAAATTAAACTTTTCGGGCATCAAAGAAAACGCTATGTTTGGTGCAAACCCAACACATCATATCACCCAAAGAACACCATTCCCACGGTGAAACATGGTGGTGACAGCATCATGCTGTGGGGATGTTTTTCAGTAGCCGGGACTGGGAAACTGGTCAGAGTTGAGGGAAAGATGGATGGTGCTAAATACAGGGATATTCTTGAGCAAAAGGCTAGGACGGAGGTTCACCTTCCAGCAGGACAATGATCCCAAACACACTGCTAAGCAACACTTGAGTGGTTTAAGGGGAAACATGTACATATGGCCTAGTCAAAGCCCAGACCTCAATCCAATGGAAAATATGTGGTGAGACTTAAAGATTCTGTTCACAACAGCAAACCATCCAACTTGAAGGAGCTGCAGCAGTTTTGCAAGGAGGAATGGGCAAAAATCCCAGTAGTAAGATGTGGCAAGCTCATAGATACTTATCCAAAGCAACTTGGAGCTGTGATTGCCGCAAAAGGTGGCTCTACAAAGTTTTGACTTTAGGGGGTGAAAAGTTATGCACATTGGCTTTTTCTGTTATTTTGTCCTATTTGTTGTTTGCTTCACAATAAAAATAAAAATAAAAAAAAACATCTTCAAAGTTGTGGGCATGTTCTTTAAATCAAATGATGTAAATCCTCAAACAATCCATGTTAATTCCAGGTTGTGAGACAACACAACACAAAAAATGCCAAGAGGGTGAATACTTTTGCAAGGCACTGTAACCTGCGACCTCTACTTACTACTACTTTTTGGATATAAGTAGCAATTGAATGATGCCCATGGTAAGTGAGGTTGAAAAAATATTTTTAGTCCATCAAGTTCAACCTTTTTAGATCTCCTCTGATCCTTGTAATATGTGAATTGTTAATTGATCCAAGAGAAGGCAAACAGACAACTATTGAAAAATTGGCAAT
The DNA here is from genome assembly GCA_027410445.1 of Discoglossus pictus. Taxonomy (NCBI): domain Eukaryota; kingdom Metazoa; phylum Chordata; class Amphibia; order Anura; family Alytidae; genus Discoglossus; species Discoglossus pictus. The sequence continues at coordinate 410,367,120 of CM050165.1, read as the reverse complement.
TGCCTCATAAAGGGAAAAAAATCCTCCCTGACCCAGATACTGGCAATAGGATTCCTCCCTGGATCAATACTCATTTTCTAGTTATCCAACGTATGCCGTATTTATTCAAAAATATATCCAACCCCTATATAAAGTTATCTATTTTTTTCTGCTGTAATAACCTATTTTGGTAGAGCGTGCCATAGCCTGACTGTTCTTACTTTGCAGTACCATTAAATAGTTACATAGTTACATAGTAATTGAGGTTGAAAAAATACTTTTAGTCTATCAAGTTTAACCTTTTTAGATCTCCTCTGATCTGAAATATGCAGATTCATTGTTAATTGATCCAGAGGAAGGCAAAAAAAACAAAAAAACGAGTGAAACTTTGTCAAATCTCTCAAAACGGGGAAAAATATATAAAATTCCTTCCTAACCCCAGATACTGGTGATTGGATTCCTCCCTGGATCAATAATCCCTCTCTAATTATCCAGGATAACCATGAATGCCCTTTTTATTTAAAAATATATCCAATGCCTTTTTAAAGTTATTGAATCCGCTGTCACCACTTTCCTTGGTAGAGAATTCCACAGATTAACCACCCTTACTGTGAAGAACCCTTTTCTTTCTTTAAGGTGAAATTGTTTTACTTCTAATCTCAAAGGATGTCCTCTTGTCAGTTGTAAACTTCTTGGCACAAAAATTTCCCTTGACAAAGCCTTGTATAAACCATGGATATATTTAAATAAGGTAATCATATCTCCTCTTAGACGCCTTTTTTTTAGAGAAAATACGTTTAATTTAGTTAGTCCTTCTTCATAACTTAGCCCCTCCCTTCCCCTTATTAGCTTTGTTGCCCTTCTCTGTACTTTCCAGCTCTAAAATGTCATTTTTATGAAATGGTGCCCAAAATTGTACTCCATATTCCAAATGAGGGCATACTAGGGATTTGTACAGTAACAGAATTATATTTGCTTCCCTTGCTTCTATACCCTTCTTAATGGTAGCACAACTTTAGTGCAACATAAAAAACCTGCAACAACATATGGGCGAGAACAGAAGCTCAAACATACCAACGCGCACACAACAGATGCGTCATGCACCTCTCACCATCCACTCCAGAGCTCCTAAAGAGGCAGCAATGAGGTGAAGAAACATTAAACAGGTATTTATCCAGCAGGACAGGCAGAGGGAACTGGCCAACACAGATGGGTGTAAGGGTTAGGGTAGGGCTGTAAAGGTTAGGGTAGGAGTGTAAGGGTTAGGGTAGGAGGGTAAGGGTTAGGATAGGCGTGTAAGGTTAGGGTTAGGGTAGGGGTGTAAGGGTTAGGGTAGGACTGTAAGGGTTAGGGTAGGAGTGTAAGGCCTAGGGTTAGGGTATTGGTGTAATGGTTAGGATAGGGGGGAAGGTTGGGGTTAGGGTAGGGGTGTAATTGTTAGCGTTAGGGTAGGGGTGTAGTAGGGCTGTAAGGATTAGGGTAGGGTGTAAGGGTTACGTTTAGGGTAGGGGTGTAAGGGTAGTGGTGTAAGGGTTAGGGTTGGTGTAGTGGTGTAAGGGTTAGGTTAGGACTGTAAGGGTTAGGGTTTGGGTTAGGGTGTAAGCGTTACGGTAGGGGTGTAAAGGTTAGGGTAGGGGTGTGGGGGTTAGGGTAGGGGTGTAAGGGTTAGGGTAGTGGTGTAAGGGTTAGGGTAGTGGTGTAAGGATTATGGTTAGGGTAGGACTGGAAGGGTTAGGGTAGGGGTATAAGGGTTAGTGTAGGGGTGTAAGGGTTTGGGTGTAAGGGTTAGGGAAGAACTGTAAGGGTTAGGGTAAGGGAGTAACAGCTGTGTGTTACAGCGCTGCTCAGAAAAGGGCCATGGCGTGAATCGCACAACTCAGCTTGGGTCTTAGGTGCTGAGGAGACTGAGGGTCTCGTAGTCTGTGGCGTCTGAGGAACTGGGGAGCTGGGGAGTTTAGGAGTCAGGGAAGTTGGATAAGCTGTTGAGTCTGGGGAACTGGGGAGTCAGAGGAGCTAGGGTGCTGGAGAGCTGAGGATGTAGTGAGCTGTACAGGATGAAGAGCCTGGGGAGCCAAGGGGTCTGAGAAGTTCAGGCGCTGGAGAGACTGCATGGCTGGGGCTCTGGGGAGTTTTTGGATCTGGAGAATTTGGGCTGGAGAGTTTAAAGAGCTGCAGGGTTTAGGGGTCTGGACAGGCTGATGAGTCAGGGGAACTGGGGAGGCAAGGGATCTGGGGTGCTGAGGTGGGAGTCTGAGGAGCTGGGATGCTGGAGCGCCTGGGGTGATGGGGAGTTTGGGGGTCTGATGATTGTGCACTGCTCTTCTGGTTAAGCTGATAGCGATGTCGACCTTACATCGGACACCCATTTCTTCAGAACTCAACAACAGCGCTCTATTATTGGCAAGCTGCTGACGGCTCCGTTTTGACAGCTCGCATTTAGAACTCGCCCAGAAGTCGGCGTACCATTCTTAATAAATGCTAATATTTTATTTGCCTTTGCAGCTGCTGCTTGGCATTGAGCACTTTTGCCTAGGTGGATGTCCACAAGCACTCCCAAATCCCTTTCAATATATGATACAACTAGATGTGTCTCCTACTTATAATCTTGTTTATAAATTGTTATTAACTCAATATACCACTGTGCAATAGTTCCCTGGGGCTTAACACCTTATTATAATATTCAAGTAATTGTGGAAAATAAGGGAACAGAAATAGCCTATAGTATAGTTACTCTTAAAGAGCTATTAGCATATAATGTCCCATATTCATATCACATTAAATCTTCCCTCATATGGCAAAATTACTTTGCTAATCCTTGGGAAGATATAAAAATGTGTTTATATATTAGCTCAAAAAAAGTTTAAATTTAAAACCAATCTAGAAAAAAGCGCACCCTTAGTACTCTTATGGTTATCAAAAAAAGTTTTATAATTAGTTGTTATATAATTATATGTGAGGAGTATATGGGGAGTACCTAGAATAACTTCTGTAAAAGTTGTTCAATACTACACTCCTTATTGCCTTAGACTACTATATGTCATTAAAGCAGACTAGCAATTCAAAGGAGTCAAAAGGAGTCAAAAAATATATCCCAAAGTTCACCATAATAAATAATACTCCCTTAATATCAAAATCAACATAACCAGAGTACTTGCGCTTCTGTAAAGATAGTCCCGACGGTCCCGTTTCGCCCTTCTTAGGGCTTACTATTGGGCTACTGAATTTTGGTTTAAATGGGGCTTTTATAGCCCTTTTCCATCCATTTACGCGTAATTAACACAATTTACATCCTTACATCACTGCGTGGTGACGTAATCAACGTGAAAACGTCACCACGTTTTCTTCCCAAGTTGTTAATTTGCCAACCATGCGTGATTTGCCAACCGACTCCATTATACTCTATCTTGCCAACCATACGCGATTTGTCAATCGGCTCCATTACGCTAGTACTGTGTGATTACACTAATAGGCTGTCTAAAGGTCTATCTATACAATATATTATCTTATGAATATTTAGAATATTTAGAAAATACAAATCTTGTTCTCCTAGCATATTGTTCATATATATCCATCCTTACTATTAATATATATATATATATATAGATGTTTATTATATATATCTAAAATATAAAGTTGATACTTTGGACTCACAAGTATTTTGGGGATAGTGATGCACTAAGTTAACGCTAATTCAATTTTAAGGATCCTTTGCTGTATCTCCATATATTATCCATATAGTGAAACTTAAATAGTCATCGGTTGCTTTAACACAGTGTTATATTGAAAAAATATATCATTTAAATGTGTTGTAAGTGGTAAATTTTATTATCTATCTCTTTTCATCTCTTAAATGGGAAAAGGTCACATATACAAATTTTGTGTGTGTATAGTAAATTTAAAAAATGCTAATAGTGTATATGGAAAAACTGTGTGCAATTAATTGGAGAAATATATATTACTGAATTTTCAGTGTTAGAAGTTAAATCTCTACATGTGTTGTGATTTTTATCAAATATAATATAATAAAAAAAAATATATATATTTTTTCTTTTAGTGATTTTTCTATTCTCAATTATAGAAAAGCCGAATATGAAAACGCTTCATTAAGTCCTTGTGGGCTCTGGGTGTTCAATAAAAAGATCCATTTGCTCTCTAACTTTAAAAGCTCTTTATCAAGGTCCCCTCCTCTTGGTCTCTGTAAAATTTGGTCAATTATTGAAAATTTCATTGCTTCAGGTTTATTACCATGAAATTGTTTTATGTGACGAGACACTGACGTGTCCATTTCTTTGGTCACAGTGTAAGTATGCTCCAAAATTCGTCTCCTCAATTGGCGTGTAGTTTTGCCTATGTACAATTTGGGGCAAGAACACTTTATTATATAAATAACATGTGTGGAGCTACAATTGATGAAATTCTTAATCGGATATTTGATATTAGTGTTTGGATCAATAAATTCTTTGCTTGGGAGAATAAACTTGCAGGCTTTGCATTTTCCACATTTGAATAGTCCCTTTGTGGATGATAACCATGATGTTTCCATTTGTTTAGATGGCTTAAAGAAACTATTCACTAATTCATCTCTGTTGCTTTAAATACATATTCTTGTATACTATCCCTTATTAACCCTTCTAAAAGCTTCCCCACTACAGAAGTGAGGCTTACATGTCTATAATTCCCTGCATTTGCTCTTGCTTCCTTCTTAAATATAGGTATCACCTCTGTTTTTCTCCAGTCATCTGGTAGAGACCCTGTGTTGAGTGAATCTTGAAAAATTAGATATAATGGTTTGGCTGTTACAGAACCCAGTTCCCTCAGTGCCCTTGCATGTATTTCATCAGGAACTGGGGCTTTATTAATATTTATTTTTTCCAGCCCCTTTTGGATTTCTTCCTGCGTTAACCAATTATTTGGTGAATGTAGTGTAGCCCCATTACGTTGCAGTGTCCCAACCACTGGTACCTCCCTTGTGTATACCGAAGAAAATAACCTATTTTGCTCATCTGCCTTGTCCTGGTCTAGATAGAAGTGATGAAGTAGTAAGTGTAGAGAGAGGAGGCAGAGAGAGAGAGAGACGGAGAAGGCAGAGAGAGAGAGAGCGGGGAGGCAGAGAGGGAAATGGAGGCAAAGAGAGAGGAAGGGAGGCAGAGGGAAAGAGGAAGGGAGGGAGAGGGAAAGAGCAAGGGAGGGAGAGGGAAAGAGGAAGGGAGGGAGAGAGAAGTAGAGGGAGGGAGAGAGAGGAGGCAGAGAGAGAGAGAGAAGTAGGGGGAGGGAGAGGGAGGAGGGAGAGAGAGAGAAGTAGGGGGTGGAAGAGAGACGAGGGGGAGAGAGAGAGAAGTAGGGGGAGGCAGAAAGAGAGGAGGGAGAGAGGCAGAGAGAGAGAAGGCAGAGGGAACAGAGAGAGGGAGAGAAAGTGAAGGAGAGAGGGAAGGGATGTAGTCTTTTAGATTTTGCAAAGGCTTTTGATACAGTGCCACATGGGAGACTATTGTGCAAACTAAGGGATACAGGAATTGCAGTAAATATCTGCACATGGATTGAGAACTGGCTAAAATACAGGAAGCAAAGGGTTGTTGTAAATGGAACATACTTAGATTGGACTAATGTGGTAAGTGGGGATTTATAAGTAGTATTGGAAAGTAGTGTCTCCATTTTTGCTGATGATACTAAGTTGGTAGTTAAATCAGACAATTATATACCTTCCCTCCAAAGGGATTTGCATAAATTAGAGAAATTGACAAATAAATGGCATATGAGATTTAATACAAATAAATGTAAAGTTATGCATCTGGGAAAGAAAAATATAACCATGCAATTTATAAACGTAATGAAGCAAATATAGGGGTATCAGATATGGAAAGGGATTTGGGAGTGCTTGTGGACAACCACCTAGGTAACAGTGCTCAATTCCAAGCAACAGCTGCAAAGGCAAATACAATATTAGCATGTATTAAGAAGGGTATGGAAGCAAGAGGAGTAAATATAATTCTGCCACTATACAAATCCCTAGTATGCCCTCATTTGATATATGGAGTACAATTTTGGGCACCACTTCATAAAAAGGAAATTTTAGAACTGGAAAAAGTACAGAGAAGGACAACAAAACTTTAACAGAGTTGGAACACGCATCCAATATCTCCGCTGGTATACGGTAAAATACCCAAGAAGCACTACAGTCTCACCATTCCCAACCTCCCATATTGGACGACACTCAATTGGGAGTCAAAAGAATACTGACTTTATTTTGTTGTGCAGAGATATATATATATATATACAAATCTCTTCCCACAGGCAATACACATCCCCATAGTTGGCCACACAATACACATAGAGGGACAATAGGTGGGTCACACCTCCCTGAGGCTACCTGGCAACTTTGATACAATCAGACATTGATTAGATCATCCTTCCCTTTGTTCTTATGTCTCACAATGAAAACACTTTATACAATAGACTTCCTTATCTTATGAGGAGTCTCTGTAATAGGATTATCTATTAGCCTAGTAGCTGTAATATTCTGAGCCAATATATTCTGTAGAACATAAACCAACATATCTACAGTATAGCAATGTGATCATATTTTAACCAAGAATTAAATAACCATAAAATAGGGTAAAACAGTGATGGGTTTCGTTACACACCTCCCCCGTGACCATAAGCCGGCATACACGGTCTGATCCCAACGGATCGGCCTGTGGATGTCCGGACAAAAGTATTTGTTGGTCAATTCTCTAGTTTGACAACCCATCAGCATTACTGCAATTCACACAGTTCAATTGCCATGTAGCTAAAGTCTTTCCCATAGTCTTTCATTATATGAATGGGCTCCATGGCATGGCATAGGTATACACACTGCCAGTGGGGGGGAAGGACGACACCTTCGGCCCCCTGGGGTACACACTGCCGCTGGGGAGGAAGGACGGCCCCTTCTGCTCCCTGGGGTACACACTGCCGCTGGGGAGGAAGGACGGCACCTTCTGCTCCCTGGGATACACACTAACGCTGGGGGGGAAGGACGACACCTTCGGCCCCCTGGGGTACACACTGCCGCTGGGGAGGAAGGACGGCACCTTCTGCTCCCTGGGGTACACACTGCCGCTGGGGAGGAAGGACGGCACCTTCTGCTCCCTGGGATACACACTGCCGCTGGGGGGGAAGGACGACACCTTCGGCCCCCTGGGGTACACACTGCCGCTGGGGAGGAAGGACGGCACCTTCTGCTCCCTGGGGTACACACTGTCGCTGGGGAGGAAGGACGGCACCTTCTGCTCCCTGGGGTACACACTGCCGCTGGGGAGGAAGGACGGCACCTTCTGCTCCCTGGGATACACACTGCCGCTGGGGGGGAAGGACGACACCTTCGGCCCCCTGGGGTACACACTGCCGCTGGGGAGGAAGGACGACACCTTCTGCTCCCTGGGGTACACACTGCCGCTGGGGAGGAAGGACGGCACCTTCTGCTCCCTGGGGTACACACTGCCGCTGGGGCGAAAGGACGGCACCTTCTGCTCCCTGGGATACACACTGTCGCTGGGGCGGAAGGACGGCACCTTCTGCTCCCTGGGATACACACTGTCGCTCGGGGGGGGGGGATTAGTTGGAGTATTCATGTGGAGTGGTTTCTGTTTCTGGGACAGTCTCTCTGCATGTGGCCCTGCTGGTTACACGTGTGGCACCTGATGTACAGTGGAGGGTTTTTTGGTAGTTCCCACCACCTGGACGCCGTGCTGGGGGGGTTAATGGTGGGAGGTGGGTTAGCAGCTCCCAAGATGGACCGCTCCCGTGCCCGCTGCTTTTCCATTATGTATTTGTGGACATCTGTCATTAACCATTCCAAGGTTATTATGGGAATCGTACATGTGAAAAAGGCCAGTCTGCATTGGAGTTCTCTTCCAAACTCAGTCTGTGTGCTGTCCGTAAGAGGTGCTGTAGCCGCTGCCCGGTCTCCCTCCCTGAGTTCCTTTCTGTCTGCATCACTGTAGTCCGCGGCCGCCTCCTCCTCCTCATCATGGAACGCTGTCCGAAAACTAGCCGGTTCCATCCTGCTGTAGCCAGGGGCGCTGTACGGATACTAGCGTTGCCCTCAATTTGTAACTCCACGGAATGGTGTCTCCTGTAGCTGTCCTTCTGACTGTGGGAACAATTCCGCCACTTGCCACCAAATGTAACGGAGTTGGAACACGCATCCAATATCTCCGCTGGTATACGGTAAAATACCCAAGAAGCACTACAGTCTCACCATTCCCAACCTCCCATATTGGACGACACTCAATTGTTATGTTTTTTTAATTCAATCTCAAATGAGACTGTGTTGTTTCCCAACGGTTGCCCTTTTTACACATTTGATAGCATATCAATATTATTTGTGATGACTAAATCTAAGATAGCTTCATTTCTAGTAGGCTCTTGTATAACCTGGGCCAGATTATGATCTCTGAGTATACTCAAGAACCTGCTCCCCTTAGCTGAACTGCTGGTCTCATTTATTCAGTTTATTTCAGGGTAGTTAAAATCTCCCATTATTAAAATGTGCCCATGTTAACTTTATTTCCAATCTGTAATAATAATTGTATTTCCTCACTTTCAATTATATTTGGGGGTTTACAGCATACACCTACTAATATTCTTTTAGAACTAGGAACTTGCCCGTCAAAAATTACAGGAATAAAATTGTAAGGCTGGCAATGCTGTTTGCCACACAATGTGAGACTTTTGCTTCCTGGCTCTCCCTTGTGCTGTGTGTGAATGTTTTTTTATTTATTTTTGATTATTTTGGTTGTTTTTTGTGTTTTTCAAGTTACGCACTTTAACAAAGTTTGGCTGTTAAATTAGCAAACTGCGTTCCTCATGGTGAGCGAGAAAGTGCTAAATTTTTCACTGGCATCCCGCTAGGCTCGCATTACATTGAGCACCTTCGGCTCGCAGGACCTAAGTCGTATGTGCGTCAATAGATGTATGTGTCTCATACATCTATTCAACCTCTCCCTAAACACTGCCAAGTTTCCATCCTCTTTAAAACACGCCACAATTATACCCATTCTCAAGAAGCTCTCATCTGACCCAGCTTCTGCCTCCAACTACCGCCCTATCTCACTACTTCCCCTGGCTTCTAAATTTCTTGAGCGGCTTGTTTACAATCGCATCACTCAATTTATTTCCTCCAATTCCCTTCTTGACCCCTTCCAATCTGATTTCCGGGCCCAACACTCTACAGAAACAGTCCTCACAAAAGTTACCAATGACTTGCTCACCGCCAAATCAAAGAGTCACTACTCTATTCTAATTCTCATGGATCTCTCTGCTGCCTTCGATACAGTTGACCACCCTTCTTTTATCCCAAACTCTCCGCTCTTTTGGCATCCAGGACACAGCTCTTTCATGGTTCACATCCTATCTTAAAGATGGTACATTTAGCGTCTTCTTCTCTGGCACCTCTTCTTCACCTCTCCCTCTGTCTGTTGGCATTCCCCAAGGTTCTGACCTAGGCCCCCTCCTCTTCTCCATCTACACATCCTCCCTTGGCACCCTTATAAAATCCTTTGGATTTCAGTATCATCTCAATGCAGATGATACTCAAATCTACCTCTCTGCACCCAATCTATCCCCCTCTCTTTTAGCTCAAGTTTCCAACTGCCTCTCTAGCATATCCTCCTGAATGTCCGCCCGTCAACACAAACTCAACATGTCTAAGACTGAACTTCTAATCTTTCCACCCTCTACTACAGCTTTCACTCCTCAAATATCTCTCACTGTTGACAACACCATCATCACCCCTACCTCGCAGTCCCGTTGTCTTGGAGTTCTACTGGATCCCGCCCTCTCTTTTATTCCTCACATCCAATCAATAACAAAATCATGTTAGTTTCACCTAAAAAACATCTTCAAAATTCGTCATTATCTTACAGAAGACACAGCTAAAATTCTAATACACTCATCATATCTCAACTCGACTACTGCAATTCCCTCCTTGCTGGCCTCCCCATCTCTCGTCTGTCTCCCCTCCAATCCATAATGAACGCCTCCGCTAGACTCATCTTCAATACCAAACGATCAGTGTCTGCAGCTCCTCTCTGTCAATCACTCCACTGGCTTCCCATAGCTTCCCGAATCAAATTTAAAATCATGACCCTAACGTATAAAACCCTTAACAACAGTGCACCCCCTTATATCTCTGCTCTTGTTTCAAAATTCTCTCCCAACCGCCCCCTTCGTTCTGCTAACGACCTTCTTCTTTCCTCCTCTCTCATCACCTCCTCTCTCTCCCGTCTTCAAGACTTCTCTTGTGCTGCCCCTACTATTTGGAACTCCTTGCCCCGCACCATTAGACTATCTTTCTGCCTCAAAACCTTAAAAAAATTACTAAAAACACACCTGTTTAAAAAAATCTTATCACCTTCAGCCTTAACATGTACAACTGAACATTCCACAGCTTAATAACACAATCCACAGTACAACACACAGACACCTCCACTTGACTAAACAAATTGCTTTCACACCACCATCTTGCATTTGTCACTCTCTTGTATCACACCTAAACCCTTAGATTGTAAGTTTACGAGTTTTTCAATCTTGTTTCAGTGCCTTGGAAACAAGCTCTATGTACATTTGATTTTATGCACAAAAACAGGGCCCTCCATTCTTTACAAGGTGTTAAGTTTGTTTTTTGCCATGTACTCAACCCCTGTACAGCGCTACGGAATATGTTGGCGCAATATAAATAAACATAATAATAATAATAATAATAACAATAATAATAATATGTCAACCTGGGTTTGATTCCAGTCAGGGAATCAAGAGGTCACTCCACCCTGAAACTAAGCAGATCATCACAACTCTTCCCTGATATCTCCAACCTCTTAAACATCATCCATTACCTTTTGTTCACTTTACAATAATCCTAACTCTCTACTTACATTCCAACATTAGAAGCATATTATGTCCACTCCATCATCCTATCCATTAGATGACAAACAGACAAGAATAATAATCTCACCTCTATTGCTTGCAAGATTGTTATAATCACCATTGAAAGTTTGAGTTTGACCCTTCATATGAGTCATTGCCTTCAAACAGCTCACCTACTACAGCCAGCAGGAAATTACCCTCATAAGACAGCTACTTATATAGTGTTCAGGCTTTATGATGTCATCCACTGTGACATGTAGTGATGTCATCCACAGGGGAGCAGTATCAGCATCCAAGGAGCTTGTCTACATGTGTGACTGTGGCCGAAAGGGCCTGAGGAGCACATTACTTTATGTGGGTTTTCGTGCCTAAAGGCAGCCTTAAATCATATTCTTAAAAACATATATTTTTTTAATAAATACAAAATATTATAGAATACTATAGAATAAAACAATAAAAGCATAACTCCCATTTAGAGCTCATCTTACTTCTTGGCCACTCTCTATAAGTTGAGTAGCTAGGCCATTGTCACCTTACACATAACTAAAGATAACAAGTCTCCTGAGGCCACAGTCTTTCTTGCAGTGCACGTACAGCCTCCTATCTTGCTCTCAATTACAGTCTGTCAGACTCCCAGCTTGCACGCCATTGGATTCTTTCACCTTCGTGGTTTGCTGTCTCCTGTAACCTGCTGTCTATGCTTCCTCCAGGCCAAACTCTCTTGCAGTCTACACCTGCAAACTTTTAACTGTATCTTAGCCTTTCTGCAGCTTGACAACACTCAATTTCTGGTCTTGCCACATCACATATCAATATCTCTGGAGATATAAATCTAGTCTTCATAACAGTTTCTTACGCGTTTCAGCTTCTCTCCAAGTTTGATACTATCATAATGTAAATCCTTCCATCCAGATAGCCCAGGGTTGGGCAAAGTGAGGAGGGTAGGCTTTGACCTGGCTAGGATTATAGGATGAGAATTGGTCAAAACAACTGATTGAGTCAATTAAGGGGTTGGGCTTGTGTAGCAGTTAGGTTTGATTTACATTATACTTCCCCTCTTGTGATTATAATAGCTACCCCATTTGTTGATCAACTTATCTCTTAGCTAGGCCCTGAGTGATTGGCTTCACTTTTGCCAGCAGCCATATCAATCCCTTTGCAGGGTACTTGTCAATATTCTAGCCCATCTGTTGCAGCTTCATCACTTCCACTTTTTAATTCCATAATCCTTACTTATCCCTTCAAGACCGGTGTGTAGATTGAGGCCTTCATATAATCTGAGCCCATCTGCACCTGCTCCAAGGAGAATTGAAATTTTGGTGTTACCTGTGCTATGTTTCAGCACTGGAAGGCCTTCACGTGTTGTCTGCAGATACAGAACTCCGACGATGCCGCCCATTTCAGCTGTCCACTGCCCACTTCCACCGTCATCTTCTTCAACATCTAGCATTGCCCAATGCTTCACTTCTGCATCTGAGGCCTCTGGTCACTGAGGCTCCTATTACTGCTTAATTTGTCGACTAAGTGATGTCATGCATGCATGGTGATGATGTCATTGCCAGCAATGTGGAAGCAGGTCGACCGTACTCAGAGATCTGAAGATCCAGCAATCAACGAAAAAGGAGGCATCATGGGGGTTGCAAAATACAAGCTAGGAGAGTAGAGAGGAGGCAAAAGAAAGGCTCCAAAGCGGCAAACAAAAGGATCAGAGGCTGTCACTGGCACAGTCTATGGGAAAAGATAAACAAAGCATAAAAGGAAAGGGGCAGTATCACATAAGGTAGGTCCTGCACTTAAACAAACGCTTCAGGCAGTTGGGGTCTTATCTGCTAACCAGGAGAGCCCAAGGCCTATTGGAGTTACATCTGAGTTACCTATTAGGCACTTAGTTTCAGGATACTGCTTTATTTCCTTACTTCCAACTTGATTCATCTGGGCATCATATTAGCACAACATCTTTTTGACAACATGGGCAGCAATTTGTTACTACCGCAAACATACATGTTATGCCTTCTATTATGCATCATGTATATCAAGCCCCATTAATTAGGTGGGTACTTAAGGGTCTGGCTTTGGTAATGGCCATATTTTAGATAATAGGAGGCCTACATTACATCATGTAACTTGTCTCCTCTTTCTATCTTATACCAGCCAGCAACACACCTTCTTCACAGGTCTAAATGGGAATATTGATGTTTGTGAAATTTCAACATATAGGGACAATGATTCTATGATTAGAATAGGAGAATATTGTCATAACTCAGGTTGGCCACTAGTTGTGCTTACCAGGAGGGACTGGATTTCAGTAGCAGCCATATTGTACTGGGGGTAGCCATCTCTGTACATATTGCAACACATAAGGAGGTCAACCATCTGGTCTCCCAGGTTATCACCCAGGTAAACACACTTGAGTTATAACGGTCAGAACAAAGGGGTCTTTACAGACATTGAGGCACCTCTCAGGGGTAGATCTGACAGGGGTTCCTGGCCTTCACTTGAGGGGCTAACTATCCATCTGGGAGATGTACACAAGTCGCCAGTCAATCTTCAAATGAGCCCCTTAGCCACGCCCAGGGGGCCGGCTTTGGGAACAAGGCTGGCCGTTCCCAGGGATTTCCCAGTCTGGCTCCTGATCAGTAAAAGTACGGATCATGTCCTCAATGTTAGCCACCCCCAGACCTTTGATGATGACTGCATATAACCTGTCCAATGTAAAATAAAGGGGTCTTCATTTTTCCATCATGATTATGGTGTTGGAGTGAATTATTGTCCAAGCTAGCAGTCTGCTACAGTAAGGTCTGATCCAGACGTACTGTAGATCTCCAGAAGCATCTCTGGGCACTGCTAATGATTGGGAGAGCCCTGCCAGGGCTGGCTGCATCCATCATTCGGTCCAGAGTCATCCCAACAGAGCTATTCCTGCAGTAACTAGGGGTAGTGGGTGCCTTTCATATCCCACTCAAGGAGCAGGTTGTGGCAAATATGACTAAAGAAAACAGTTTATCCCCTTCTTTGAGAGTGGCATTGTTTAGGATCTAGGAAGAATGCTTACTGTGATCACAGAATGCAAGAATTAGGGAAGCTCCAGCATCTTAAGAGACATCAGAATTCCAGAGACATTTCTAGCAGAAGCAGAAATCATAAATCTAACTTCAGAGAGCACAGGGTTAGGTTTAAGTTAGGAGAGAAAGGAGTGCTGATATTTCTTCTTCAGGTCTTGTTTTGCGTGTCATATGGAGAACAAATGGTGGGAACAGCATGACACCTCTTCTTACAGATCCCAGGCTTTAAAGCAACAGGAGAGAGTGCCAATTCCTTAGGTGCCAGCACAATCAGCCAGGATGACATCCACTACAGTTCTTGCCGTGGGACCTTCAGTTAAGTTAGAATCTGCTAATAGTGTTGCATTGATTGCTAACTTCATATTAAAAGTAGGGGAATCTAATGCTTTGTCTATGGATTCTGTTATTCTAAGGTTAAAAGTGTTATTTTCTCATCTTGAGAAGAGGGGAATACAGGGGATAGCATTGTCCTTCACATTAGGGTGTTCTTTTCCTCCTTCTTCCAAAGCAGCATTAACAGCTGTGTCGGCGTCAGGCTCTTCTGCCTTAGTACACTCCAGTTATGACGTCAACTTCATTGGTTATCTCTTCATCAGTTCAAACAACATTGCAGAAAGAATCAGTAGATAGGCATGCTCCAAAATCAGATACATTAATACAGTAGAATCCCGGTTATCCGGCACCCAACTGGCACCGGCATCAATTCCCCATTTTAAAAAACTCCTGCTAAACCGGCATAACGGCACAATTAGGCAGTTCGAGACTGCAAAAAAAACAACTTTTTTTTCTAATAGTTTTTTCTGGACCTAAATTGCCCAGTTTAGGTGCTAATGCCTTTTTAAACTCATTTTGATTTTTTGGGGGGGGGTTTAAGGTTCATTTAGACCGATTAACCGGCAACTACACTTATCCCTGTGTCCCCGTGGGTGCCGGTTGCCGGTAGTTTACTGTAGTAGCAAATACTGCTCACCCAAAACCTTGCCAGCTAGGTCCCTTTGTCATGTATGTACCTTGGAGATTGAATATAATCTACGGAAGAGGAACTTATAGAGTTGTGCTTGTTATTGCCTTTAGACAATTAGTTTGAGCTTGAGATGATGAGGAAAAATATGACTAAAAGAAAGAAGATTATTTGCCAGTATTATTGGAAAAAAGATCCTGGAATATTAGTTGTCTCTTTATTGCTATCTTTATGAGACTAATAGCATTCATAGGGCGTACAGAGTAATGGTGTGATACATACATTTTACTCAAAGGCGGTTACTGAATAAATGAGGTGGAATTATTGTTATATGGGAAATTGGATGAAGATTGTCACTCCATTGAGGTCAGGTATATCCTTTTGCGATGAAGTTGCAAGACCATCAGGATCCAGTAATACAGAAATAGTTCTGAAGGGATCCTGCTTCCTATATAACAAAAGCTTCTGTAGGAGTGGAACTTCAGGCAAGTTTAAACATGAATTCTAAGAACATGAAAATCAGCACCCAATGTTCCTCTGCATCAAGAAGATCAGAGCAGCTTCAAGATGCATTTTCATGAGGCAGCTCCACATGTATGCAGGTTGCCAACATGTCACATGCCAGCTTACGACACATGCCGTATGTCATTGGTATGCCCTGCTGACGTCAGAATTAGGCGGTGGCCATAATAATGTAACTCGACCCTGTAAAAATTTAAATTCTTTTTTTGGTTGCTTATGTCCTACTAAATTAAGTTTGGACCATAAATAATTTTGAACACATTATTTTCGTATAATGGTAGTAATGGAGGCAGCTAGATTGGTGTTAGGGGATGCATGGGTTTGAGAGGTGGGATTCTGCTAGATTTAGAATATAGGATTAGAATGAGTGAATTAATTTTATTAAATCCACAGGCCCCCTCTGTTGTTCTAGATTGTTGGATAATTATTGGGCAAGAAGATCGACTGCTACCAGAGACTCATAGTAACCAATCAGGGGCAACATTCTGCTTGAGAGACAGTGCTACTGAGCTGCTAGTGGCATTGGATGATTTTAGGTACAAAAAATAAAGTACATACAAGAAAATACAAAACATTGGTTTCTATATTCCTAGTGAAATACAGAAACCTTCCATGTCCCTTTAAGTTCTGCAAACTGGAGCAAGCAAGTTGTTGATATGTAAGTAAGCACACAAATGATTGTTTTCTTAGAGTATTAAATGGAGATAAATGAAGCTCATGTTAAGAATTACCCAAGCATTCTTTTTACATGATCATCCATATTACTTATTAAAATAGACTGCAGGGGGATTTTCTCATTAACAAGTATCCTTCAGATGGCTGAAGTCTGAGGTCTGTTATGGGAAAGTTAATTACGCCAGTATGTTTCAACCACCTCAACTGTTATTAAAGGTATATTTATGTTTCATGGAAACATAAATCAGATGAATGCATCTCATAAAGGAGATTCGGTAGTATATGCAAACAATTTTGCATTAAAAAATCCCCAAATAAACATTAATAAACTTACCCTGAAGTTAGCAAAATGTCTTGTGTTTTCTATTGATTTTGAGAATGAAATTTTTTTTTTTCATTTTAATTGCCCTGCAGTGTTTTGTGAGGGGCTGAGCTAAAGAAGCCAGATGAGCAGAGTTATCTCTTAGCTGTTGCTGCAGGCCCCCTACTACTCCTTCTGATTTTATGTCTGTTGCTGTAAACTCTTTCTCTCCCCTACCACTTCAGCTTGCTGTTGCAGTTCCTTCCTCCTACCACTCCTACTGGAAATTAATTCTATGTATCAACTACTTCAGCTTGCTGCTGCTGTCTCTCTCTCCCTTACCCCTCCTGCTGGAAGGTGATATGGATCTATCCTGTTGTTTAAGCGCAAAGTAATCGCCAGCACTGACGGCTGCAGTGCCTGCAAGTAGCCGCTAAATGGTGCTGTCCGGTTTCAGGGAAGGCACTAATTATTCCCTCCTCCAATGTGGCGTAATTAGACAGCACTGAATCGACATCGAGGCCATCGCTTTGTTCGGCCCTCGAGGGCCTCGGATGCGCCTCTCAAAGCTCAAGGCCTCTTCTGTCGGCCCGCCTTATATGCATTGTGCAGCACTAGTTGGAAAATCCGCAGCGCCATCTAGCGGTCCGTGGCGGCCCTGCTGCTGCTAATCTTTTGCGTAGGTGAAGAAGGAAAGGCCTGTTGATTCTACGTATCAACTACTTTAGCTTGCTGCTGTCTCTCTCTCACCCCGCCACTGCTGCTGGAAGACAATTCTATGTATCAACTGCTTAAGGAAGCCAATTCTATCTCTGCTGCTGCTGCAGACTCTCTCCCCTACCACTCCTGCTGTAAGTCAATGCTATGTATTAAGTACTTTAGCATGCTGCTGCAGTCTCTCTGTCTCTATCCCCCCTACCACTGCTGGTGGAAGTCAATTCTATCTCTGCTGCTGCAGACTCTCTCCCCTACCACTCCTGCTGTAAGGCAATGCTCTGTATTAAGTACTCTAGCATGCTGCTGCAGTCTCTCTGTCTCTCTCCCCCCTACCACTGCTGGTGGAAGTCAATTCTATCTCTGCTGCTGCATACTCTCTCCCTCTCTCCTCCACGGCATTTTGCTGCTGCAGTCTCTCTCCTCTACCACTCTGTCTCCCTCTCTCTCCTTGCCAAGCAGTATCCATGCTGTGATGCCATCCAAACATTTCATTGGATACAACATGTAAATATCACTGCACAGCTGTTAGGTGAGTAACAAACAGGTTACAATCCGTACTTGAATGCTGTGTTACTATAGGCTAGTACAGATTGCTGAGATAGGCAGCTCTGGGGGTGTGGAAATCCAGATTTCAGTTTACTGAAAATAAATCTGTAACTATATTGTACTTTTCAATCTAATGCATATTTGTCTGTTAATCAGTGTCTGTTAGATAAAAAAATAATGTAAAACCAGGGTAACCTCTATATACCTTTAATTCATGCTGGGGAAGTGATTTAGTGGATGATGCCAGGTTGTTGACTCTTTTTTCTGATGTCTTTATCATTTGGTCTAAGAGTGCTCCAAGGTTAAAATGGCAGTCCCTTATTGATATGGTCCAGATGCAGAGGTCCAGGAAGAATGTCAATAACACCATGTCACGTCTTGCCTGTAAACTTGCAGGTTTTCTTTTAGACATATTGATGGGGAACAAATTGATGCTCATAAGTTTTCTTAATGATGGGGTGCATTTGAACAAATTTGGTTTAATGATTTTTAATTTCTGCTTAGGTGGATTCATAGAGAAGATTATACCTTTATTTCATGAGGGAGAGGAGAGATGGTCTGCAGTTCCCAGCACAGATATTCCTCTTGAATGTGTGAGTGTAGTACAGTTGTGTCCGACTCTCAGTAACCTCATGGACCACAACACACTATGCTGATTCATGGCAGAGCTACTGGAGTGGATTGCCAGTTCCTTCTCCAGTGGGCCAAAGCATACAGCTCCTGGTATTCCTAGGTGGTCTCCCATTCAAGTACTGACCAGCATGGCTTCTGGGTGGTGCAACCTCTTGGTTCCCTGACTGGAATCAAACCCAGGTTGCAATGGCGAAAGCACAGAATCCTAACCACTAGGCCACAGGGTAACCCCGTCGATATTGGGTTGCCTTGTTCATAGTTATTTTAAAATTGTTAAAAAAAATGCTGTGGCCTTTTTTCATCCAAAATATTGAATCAGTGTATTATCGTGTTTGTAATTATTACAAGGTTAATGTGAATCATTTCTTGACACTGTGAAGGTCAAGTGCTAGAAGAGATATGCAACATCTTGCTTTTGTGACACTCCTTCTGGAGATGACACAGTTACAGAATCTTTACTTTTACACATAAATAAGAGAATATATTTGTAAAAATCATTTTGAGAAGAAGTGAGTTGTATCAGACACACTATATGCAGCTCTTGAAGACGGTTTACTTAAGTACAGGGTGTGCAGTGTCTCACAGTAAGCAATCAGTGGCAACATTCTGCTTAAGGACAGCGCTACTGACAGGCTGATTTGAACCACTGCACTTCACAGTCTGTGTATTCATGAGCTGCATGAGCAACTGAGGGCATTGGATGATTTTAGGCACAAAAACAGAGCTTTCAGGGCACTTCTTAATAAAAAGTACACAACAGTAACTACTGACACAGGTTTATTATATTCCTAGTGAAATCCAGAAACCTTCCATATCCTTTTAAAGGGCCATTTACCTCACTATAAGTTCTCTTCATGATGTGAAAGAGCAAGATAAAGATTGTATGTTAAAATTATCTATATTTTTAATGACACTATTAACAGCAAAAACATTTGTCTGATTACATAACAAAGTGTCTCTTGCCAACTGACAGTTTCACGATTAATAACGCACGCGGCAAATACTGAATTATAGCAGGTTTTCCCTGAACTCAGGAACTCAGGAATTCAGTGAGCAGTTAACCTATAACTGACCTATTTAGGTGATTCCAGCATACCATACTCTGCACAGATAAATGTTATGAAGAGTTAACCTCTGTTTTTCTTATGCTCACTACAAAGAGCTGTAGCTGCGGGTCTGGCTGGGGACATGTCAGTGACACATGTAAACACAGATTTAATTTATTTGATTTCTTAGTAAAAAATGCACCTATTTCAAGAATGCAATTCAACATGTTTTTAGGAGATCTTTGCTGTGATGTGGTTGAAATTGTACTGAATTAAGTGTCCCTTTAAGCTGTGCAAACTGGAGCCAAAGCAAGTTGTTGATCTGTAAGTAAGCACACAAATGATTGTTTTCGTAGAGTATTAAATGGATATAAAGGAAGCTTATTTACGGATTATCCAACCGTTTTTTTGTACAAGGTCATCCACATTACTGATTAAAATAGACCCATTTTCCACACGTACCTAAGCCATTGGCTTTTGCCAAATGGAGAATTTAAAGGAGGTTTAAATGATGGTACAATTTAAATCTGTAAGTAATAACAAGGACTTTGTAACTGAAAGTTAATAAAGAAATGTCATTTCATATAGTAAATTTACATTGCAATTTGTATCTTCAATCAGCCTTTCTGATCCACTCACTAAAGATAAAGTGATATCGCTTTTTAACGACAGATTGTTACCAATAATAGCCAATAACCCTGGGGCTCTGAAAGAATTATGTTCAGTCGAAAGGTATGTGAAAATAAAAAATCTGAGCATATCCAGATCCAAGTAATATCTAGGCTATAGTCTAATTTTCCCTGGTGTCTGGGCATGCTCAGGCATTTCAGTTTTACATGACTTTAAACTAACCACTATAGATTCAGAGTCCTAGGGGACATTTGTCAATGATTGCCAATGATCTCATTCAAAATATATATTTATTAATGACTTGGAAGTGGGACTGGTGTGTTGGTTCGCCATTTTTGCTGATGACACAAAGTTGTGCAAGGTAATTAAATCAGAAAATGATGTACTTTCCCTCCTAAGGGATTTGCATAATTTAGAGAAATTGGCATCTAAGAGGCAGATGAGATTTAAATTTATGCATCTGGGAAGGAAAAATAGCGATGCAATGTATAACCTTAATGGAGCAAATCTAGCGGTATCAGATATTGAAAGGGATTTGGGAGTACTTGTGGACAACCACCTAGGTAACAGTGCTCAATGCCAGGCAGCAGCTGCAAAGGCAAATAAAATATTAGCATGTATTAAGAAGGGTATAGAAGCAAGGGAAGCAAATATAATTCTACCACTATACAAATCTCTAGTACGCCCTCATTTGGAATATGGAGTACAATTTTGGGCACCACTTCATAAAAAGGACATTTTAGAGCTGGAAAAAGTACAGAGAAGGGCTACAAAACTAATAAGGGGAATGGAGGGGCTAAGTTATGAAGAAAGACTAACCAAATTAAACTTATTTTCTCTAGAAAAAAGCTGTCTAAGAGGGGATATGATTGCCTTATATAAATATATCCAAGGTCAATACAAGGCTTTGTCAAGGGAACGTTTTGTGCCAAGAGGTTTTCAACTGACAAGAGGACATCCTTTGAGATTAGAAGTAAAAAGATTTAACCTTAAAGAAAGAAAAGGGTTCTTCACAGTAAGGGTGGTTAATCTGTGGAATTCTCTACCAAAGGAGGTGATGACAGCGGATTCGATAGATAACTTTAAAAAGAGACTGGATATATTTTGATATAAAAAAGGGCATTAAGGGCTATCCTGGAGAAATAAAGAGGGAGTATTGATCCAGGGATGAATCTGATCGCCAGTATCTGGGGTCAGGAAGGTTTTTTTTTTCCCTGTTGAGACAATTGGCAAACTTTCACTGGGGTTTTTTTTCTGTTTGCTATCCTCTGGATCAATTAACATTAAATGTGCATATTGCAGATCAGAGGAGATCTAAAAAGGTTGAACTTGATGGACTAAAGTCTTTTTTCAACCTAAATTACTATGTAACTATGTAAAAGAGATTGGATTTTAGTGGGTAAGTTTACTGTAAAATGCTATTGTTTTTTTTTATAATTTGCAATTAATACAGTACTAGTTATTATATATAGTTTTCAATTATACAATATTTGTAACCTCTGTCATTTTATAACTTTTATCTACATTTGCAATAGGCACAAGCAAAACTGGTGACTGATATCCGTCCTTTCTTCCTTTTACTTGTGGAACATGCAGAGGACATTTTCTAACTCTCACAGTGGGGGTGATGAGGAAGAACAGCATATATACTGTAGATGAATAAATAATAAAGAGTAACAGAGGCTTTTAAGTATTAAAGTGTAATGATTATTCTTTTTAATATCAATGGGGTATGCTCTTCATGCTTATCACTGCTATGTGAGAGATAATTAATGGCTCTAGATAAAGAGAGTTAAAGTGAGGGAGAATCTTTTCAGATAATTTATGTTTAAAATACCTTATCTTAAAGCCCAATTATTTAATACTTCCAACCACATTTTTCAATAATAACCTATTGCATTCCTTACACACGTATACCAGTAAAAAATCAATTTCCCCCAGAAATTGAAACAGAGAACTAACTATATTCCTCAAAATGCTGTAAAATAATTGTTTTACCAATAATACCAGAATAAACAAACTTAAAAAGTGGACAAACAGTAGCAGTCACAAAAGGTACACAGTTTTACATTTTTAAACAGAGCAAGGAGATGGACTGAATTATTTCCACTGAGCTGCAGTAGCTGTTACTACACTTGCAGAGCATGTTGTGAAGTTGTACAGATACAATGGAAAATGCACACTCCATAAGATCAATGTGATATAGATTTAAAATATGCTTTATATTAAAGTTTAGGAATAGTTTATGAAAGGTATATATATACGTTTCCTGGGTTTCAAATGTTTGGTAAGAAATAGGCAGTGATTATTAGAAAAAGATGTATTATATAGATAAGTTCAGTGTACTTACAAAGTTATAGGTAGGAAAGTAAATTCCAGCTTTGCACACCTACAGGAAGTTTACACACAAGTACACACAGGAAATGCAGCTAGGTATGGAGTTTGACCTTTCAAAGGAAATACTTGCTGCAGAATGGAATCATATAGTTGGGCGGGGTCTGAGCTTACAGCTGTATCAGCATAAGGATATAGAGAGAAATAGACTGCATATTCCAGGCTGCTTGCAACACAGGAACAGCAGAGTATGACACAAATGTATCGGCTTTCTCCTGATTGGCCAAAACAAATTATGCATTTTATGCTAATCTTAGCAGGGGTGTCAACTGACAAAAGCCTCAGATTTAGCAAATATCAGGCTGAGTTTGTAAATGTTTATTTTGGTATTTCTTCATGCAAAAAAAATGTTTGCATACACTACTGATTCTCCTCTGTCAGATGCATCCATAATCCAGTAAACTTAGTTATGCCTTTACGTGTGTAACAAACTAACATTAGCATGTCTGTAAGCCAAGAATATAAAACTATGTTTAGAGAATATATTTTTTTATATATTGTACCCCGGGTGACTGAATAGGAAAGTAGGGGCTTTTGACCTGGCTGTATGCCAAGGGGAGCTAATGGGCGTTTATAGGGGGGGGGGCGTGGTTTGTGAGGACATACATAGGGGACTTTCCCGCCCTTAGGGGTCATAGAGAGTGGGATCAGCAAGCTGTCAGCAAGCTCCAAGCAAAATGGCGTCCTCTTTAATGGAGGATCTTATGGAGCAGCTCAAATCACAAGTTGCAACACATGGCCTGGAGTGGCTACAGGCCGTGGTGACAAGCATGCAAGAGGAGGCACCCCCAAGAAGACAGGAGGAGGTGGCTGCGGCCGAAGAAAGAACAAGGGCTGCGCAAAGGCAGAGTCGCCCGCCCAGAAGAGCAAGGCCTCCAGAGAAGTTAAGCCCAAGTTTGCAGACCCCCAAGAAAAAAGGAGCTCTGATGAAGAGAAAGAAGATTGTGACCCCCCGGAGGCAGCAGAGCGGCAGCGGGACTCACAGAAGAAGAAAAAGGGCTGAGGAGCCAGAAGACACTTACCTTATGGCAGCGCGATCCTCCTCTTCCTCGTCTGACCAAACACAGCAGCAGGAGAGGCAGGGGGGACCGGAGGCAGCACGAGCGGCGGCGGAGCTGGCCAGTGAAGCGGCAGCTGCAGACAGGATCACTAGAGGTTCCGGCGCGGCGGGGAGGCCCTCGACGGAGACACGTCGGAAGGTGAGCAGAGGGTCGCAGAAGCATCTGAAAGTAGGTCTGAAACAAGGGGCATGATGATGATGCGATCAGCGTCAAGAGGAGTCAGAAGGGCTGGGGGAGCACAGAACCAAGGGTCAGCACAGCAGGGGACACAAGGCAAGGCCAGGAAGACAAGTTACAGCCTAGTCCAGGCTACAAATAGTGAGGCTATAAGCCAGACAGGGCCAGGCAAATCAAATACAGATACAACAAAGAAAACTACTAGCAAGAAGAGGAGCGCAAGAGTTAATTCTGGTGAACAGGCTGCTGTGGGGCAAGAAGCAGAAGGTAGGCAGGAACAGAGGGAAGAAAGAATGGAAGGAGACATGGGGAGCAATATTGAAGAAAGAAGTGCACATGGTCAGGAGTTAGAGGGTCACATCAGTGACACAAGTCAGGAGGTTCATCAGGAAGGAAGGAGGGAGCATGATGCTGCGTCTGCTACAATGTTCTGTCCTGTTTCTGCATGTGGAGATCCTGGTGAGGGCACATCTAACTGGAGCAGGTCACAGACGAGGCATGGTGAGGAGGACATGCCTGTCGGTCAACAGGAAGGGAGGAGCCCAGTGGGCGGTCAACAGGAACATTGGCGGTCAGTGGGATCATCGTACCAGTCCATATATCCGGGCTCAAGGGCAAGCAGGCAGCATGTAGGCGAAAGGCAGTGGAGCAGGAACGGCAAGGAGAGAAGGGAAAATGTATCGTATATTCACAGAGGAAGAAGATCTTTGTCGCCAGCTCGCTGGAATAGACACACGCCCTCTCCGAAAGGAAGGTCTAGATCCAGAAGGAGGTCACCTTACCGGACATGTCAGCATGGTGATTATAACAGGAGGGAGAGGGAAAGGGTATCTCCTTCTTATTTTTGCAGGAGCGCCACGGAAACAAGAAGATGTCGGGTGCGGAGACTGCCTTCCGGGGAGGACCGGAGGGTACAAGAAGCATCTAACAAAGAGCCAGCAAAGAGCAGGAATAGTCGACTTCCCGCCACAAGTCGGGGAAGGGAGCGGATTGAAGCAGTCGACGCATCAGGAGTTACAGCCTCAGCATCAGAAACAGATTTGAGGCATACTGGTGAGTCTATACACAACACACAACATAACAATAATTCACAAAGTAGTTTGGTAAATCTGTTGGCTAATTTACGTAGTTTGGTGTTTCAGCTAGAAGGGGAGAGACAGGCAGGGCCTGAGGGAGCATGGCTGGGTCTGGATAGCCACAGGTTTAGTTTACCCGTGAGCCAGGCAGGTAACGCAGAGGGCACTAGGCCTGAGGGGGAGGCAGTGCTGGCGGGTTCGTCGGATGTGGTCTCCCCGCGGGTAGTAGGAGTAGAACCGGTTCTCAGAGTGGCCGACACAGTGCAGAGCAAGTCAGCCCTGTGTTCTATCGGACCGATTGGGGAGCACGTGTCAAAAGAGTTGAGGGAAAAAATTTGGAAACGGGAGTTCATAGAGATGTTTTCAGTACTCCCATTGGATAATTTCATAGAAATTAAGCCAGATGATAAGAAAGAGGATGTCAAAAAAGAAGAGGAGGAGCGTAAGCGGAGATATAGAAAGATCCCAAAGACTTTCAGTAGTTGGTTGCAGGCTTATGTGATTTTTGCAAGTATAGTGGGTGAGAAAAACCCAGAGTTTTGTTCTGCTCTATTTTGTTATTTAGATGAAATTGAAGGGATTCATAGAACCTATGGAGGGCAGGCGTGGTGGGCATATGATGAAAAATTTCGTCAGAAGTTAGCTGTTAGGCCTTCTATGCAGTGGGATGATAGGGATATGGGCAGTTGGTTAAAAATTGTGACCCCGCTACGCCCATCTTTCACTACAGGGGCTAAGCCCGTAGGGGTAAGTCAAGCGAAAAAAGGGTTTAGTTTTGCTTTTAACGAAAGCTCATGCTCATGGGGAGCATCTTGTAAATTCAAACATGAATGTTCGGAATGTGGTAGTGGCCATCCTCTTTTTCGTTGCTTTCGGCGAACAAAACCACAGAAATCAGGTGAATCTGTTGCAAAAGGGTTGGAGCCCAGTGCTTCTGGAAAGGATGGAGGATTGGCTAAAGTTATACGCCAGTAGAGGTGCTAGGGCGGAGGATGCTAATTTTCTTCGGGAAGGTTTTGCGGTTGGTTTTACTATTCCATCTTTGGCTGGGGCCTTTGAGAGGCATCCTGCGAATTTAAAGTCGGCCAGGGATAATCCTGCATTAGTTTTTAGTATGCTCATGGATGAGGTAAGCAAGGGTAGAATGGCTGGTCCGTTTGATAATGTACCGTTTGATAATCTAAGGATTTCTCCATTGGGTTTGGTTCCAAAAAAGGAACCGGACATATTTAGGCTAATTCATCACTTGTCGTATCCCAGGGGCCTCTCAGTCAATGATGGAATTGAAAAAGAGTTGGCTTCGGTTTCGTATGCATCAGTGAAGCAAGCAGTGAGGTTGGTAAGGAAGGCGGGTAGTGGGGCGTTGCTAGCTAAGGTCGATATCAAGTCTGCTTTTCGCTTGCTTCCTGTTCATCCTGTTTCGCAGCGGTTGCTGGGTTGTTCAATCTTGGGAAAGTTTTTTGTAGACAGGTGCTTGCCGATGGGGTGTAGTATTTCTTGTTCCTTTTTTGAAAAGTTTAGTACGTTTCTGCATTGGGTGCTTTGCGCTAAGACTGGGTTATATTCGGTGGTTCATTATCTTGATGATTTTTTGTTCATGGGTTCGCTAGACTCATCAGATTGTCTTAGTTTAATGCAGGCATTTCAAGAATTAGCAGCGGATTTTGGTATTCCGCTGGCTGTTGATAAGTCAGAAGGCCCCTGCCAGGTGTTGAGTTTCTTGGGGATTGAAGTAGACACAATTAGCATGGAATGTAGGCTTCCGATGGATAAGGTGGTGGACTTATGGAAATCCGTAGGGGAGGTTTTGTCGGCAAATAAGGTTACTTTGAGGGTTTTGCAGTCGTTGTTGGGTAAGCTAAATTTTTCTTGTCGTATAATCCCTATGGGTAGGATTTTTTCCAGAAGGCTATCTTTAGCTACAGGGGCAGGGCGCCAGCCGCATCATCATATAAGAGTTACGGCAGAGCATAAAGCGGATTTACGCATTTGGTATGTTTTCTTGCAGAGTTTTAATGGTCGGAACATGATTCAAAAAGCTCCAACAGCTAACGAAGTTTTGGAATAATATACGGACGCGGCAGGTGCACGGGGCTTTGGGGCCTATTTTAGAGGTTATTGGTGTGCGCAGGCTTGGCCAGCTAGGTGGCACGAGGAGGGGTGGACTAGGAATTTAACCTTATTGGAATTGTTTCCTATAGTGATAACTTTGTGGCTATGGGGAGACATGTTAAGACATCACCATGTAGTGTTTCACAGCGATAATATGAGTGTAGTGCAGGCAATTAACTCAACGACTGCCTCTTCGCCTCCGGTGGTTAGACTGCTGAGGCAATTGGTATTAAAATGTCTTCAGTTGAACATTCTGGTTAGGGCCTCTCACATCGCCGGGGTTAAGAACGTGGTGGCAGATGCCTTGTCTAGATTTGAGTGGGAGAAGTTTCAGAGGTTAGCGCCTTTCGCTAAGGTTGAACCTACATTATTCGATCCCGAGTTGTGGAACCTGTGTTTATGAATCAGATCACGGGTACCTGGGGTATGGCATACTGCCCTGGGTTTTTAGGGGTAATTTTACGTTTGGTAAGAGCTAGTAATGTTAGTAATTTGTTTGTTTATTACAGGGACACCTTTGCAACTATGGATTGTGGGTCATTCCTTCATATATTGGACCAGAAGGGCAGCAGCTATCACAGATCGGGGCCGCCAGTTGGGATTCCCTGAGGAAGCCATGTTGATAAAGTGGTTCGGTATTAGGGGGGTGAGATGGGAGCAGGTGTTGTTAATGGTAGTCGGGTGGGCTAGATGTGCCCCTCCTCCAGACATATTGCTCATACATGCAGGGGGAAATGACTTGGGATATATGGCCATGAAAGAGTTAATCAGGAACATGAAGCGGGATTTAGCTAGGCTAAAAGAATTGTTTCCGGGTATTTTTATCATTTGGTCCCAGATTACACCTAGATTAAAATGGAGAGGGGCGCATGATCCAAAGAAATTGAATAATGCTAGGCTCAGAATTAATAAGATTATGTCGTCTTATGTTTGGAGATTGGGGGGTTATGCTATCAGGCATCGGGATATGGAAGCTCCGGGGGCACAGGCGTATTACTTATGGGACGGTGTTCACCTCAATGAGATAGGCACGTCATTATTTATTTACACTTTAAAGGAGGGTATTCTTCAGGCCATGGTTAGTTTTGGCGGTGCTGAGCCCGGTGGGCTTGCGGGTGGCGGGGGTGCGGCATCACCTTCGGGCGGAGCTCATTAGCGGGTAAGGTATCCGGTTTAAGCCGAGGCCAGAGGTCGATTGGGCACGGGGTTCCATTGGGACCTCTGGGGCTGTGATGAGCTCCATCCGTGGGAAGGTGTGCAGCTACCCGTGTGTTTTGGTATTACATTGTTATGTTAATAAAGCTGTGGCCTGATTATTACCCATTCCTGTTTATGTGTGAGTTATTGGGGGGTTTTAGTTGGGGTCTTTGTGCGGATCAGGTCAGCATGCACAGGTCATGAAAGTCCATCTTGTCTGAGTAGAGCAGTTCAAAATTGCTTGGGAATATTCTTATCTTCTAGTGGAGGGTGAGTGTGTGGATAAGCTAAGAGAGAAAGGGAGGGGACTTTCTCAGAAGCAGATCATTTTAAAGCTAAATGCAAGTCCTGCTCTTGCAGAAATGTAAAGGTCCCTTACATATATGCAACCTACAAAAGCTCACGTAGCTTAAAGAGCCACGGAACAATTGTTTCTCAGAGTTGTTAATACGATCACCTTTTGCCAAGTTCTTTCAGCTTACACCAACACAAAACTGAAACCAGACATTTCCAAATAGTCAGGTAAAAGGCTCAATTGCCTCTGTATTTACTCCTCCAGGTCTGACTGTTTGAGGATATTTGAATTAAAATTCACACCCTTTCTGCCTCCCACACATAAACTTGTTGACTCACGTCTTTATAGATTTCAATTGAAAAAGAATGAAAAGAAAAGCAATTTAGCTCTGTATGGTTTCATAGCACCTTCTGAAGATAATAATGCGTAGTAGCTTTTATATATATACTAGCGACTTGCCCGTCAAAAAATGACGGCAATGTGA
Source organism: Discoglossus pictus (assembly GCA_027410445.1). NCBI lineage: Eukaryota > Metazoa > Chordata > Amphibia > Anura > Alytidae > Discoglossus > Discoglossus pictus. The sequence continues at coordinate 410,338,347 of CM050165.1, read as the reverse complement.
TGTATATGTTTGTGAAGTTGTTTAGTTATTTAAATATATTTTTGACCCTTGTAAGTATTGTGATATGAACATGTATTTTTGTAAAACGTTGATGTAATGGTTTTTAAAAATGAATTTTGTATCTGAAGAATTGTTCACTTTAATATACATAGAATCCAGAGGAAAGTAAAAAGTAAAAAGACTTTTTGCAACGTGCCGAATTTTAACATGAAGTTTAAAATATATGTAAGGAATAACCTTGAAAGTATATATTTTTAAAATTGAACTTTATTTTTTATGTAACTTTGGAATTTTTGCAAAACATTTGTGTAATTTTGAACATTATAAACAGGAACATAGTAAATACATTTTGTAACATAATTTTGAATTAAAAGTATTAACATTTGAATGTAAAAACAGTTTAACTTTAAATTAATCAGTATTAACATGCAATTTGTATCAGAATAATTGTTAAGTTTAATATACATTGAATGTAGAGGAAGGCATACAGTAAAAACTCTCCTTAAACCGTACGTAATTAAAGTAATTCATTACTGAGCACATAAACTGGCGATAAACATGAATGAAACATTAACATAGTGACTTAACATTTTAACATAATTTTTCATAGAAATGCAAGGCAAGTATTTTGTGAGGTGAATTATCCATAAACATGACTTCCATTAATTATGACTGAATGAAACAACCAATTGTTTTGTATTTTTGAATGTTTTTCCAAAATGTTTGCATGGCTTTAGTTTGTATCCTGCAAAGTTATAGTACTTCATAGTAGACAATGTTTTTAGTAAAAATACGTCCATCTTCTAATAAATCACCTTGACTTTCATTGTTTTCAATGTAAACTTTAATAGCCTGTGGATTTTTGCACCGTGACAACGCAACGTACAATTGACCATGTGCAAAAACTGGTTCTTCCAAGTAAATACCCACAGATTTGAAAGTCTGACCTTGTGATTTATTAATGGTCATGGCAAATGCCATAATAATGGGAAATTGTCTTCTTTGAAGTATAAAAGGGAGACTACTTTCACTTGGTGCTAAATCTATTCTTGGTATGAAAACTCTCTCTCCTTTATGGGTCCCAGTTAAAATTTCAGCATCTATAAAATGGTCCTTTAATTGTTGAACAATTAATCTTGTGCCATTGCATAGGCCTTTTTTGGGGTTCATATTTCGCAGTAACATGATAATTGCACCTTTCTTTAGCTGCAAAATATGTGGTGGCATTCCAGAAGGAGTTAAAGAGTTAATGAATTCAGTTGAAAAGTTTGCCTGACTTTCATTGTCATCAGCAAGTACAGAATCAGCACTGTGATAATTTCTTTGTGGTGCATTAATTTTTTTTAAGATTTCATTATTGAGTATTAATGCATCTTTATTTTTACACGTCAGTATGACTTGGTTGGCAAGCTCAGAATATTCTTCGTTATTTATGCTCCCTTCAAATATAGCCGATATAATATCTTGTTGACAAATCATATGAGGTGGGATCTCTACAGTGTCGTCAGGTAAATGTAGTATTTTTTCTGTTCTTCCTTCTCCAATTTTAATAAGCCAATCATTGAAATCAGTTTGGCCTTCTGATCTCATATTTTGTTGCAGTTGAAGATGGGTAAAATGTTTCCATACTGTACTTGACTTTATACATGTTTCAATAATGTCTGTTCGATTTCCATGTACAACGACAGGTAATGTTTGTCTAAAATCGCCACCCAACAAAATTACCTTTCCACCAAATGGAAAAATATTATCCATGACTTCACGAAGCAAACGGTCAATACATTGGAGGGCATAGCATGACATCATTGTGGCCTCATCTATTATAATTAATTTACATTTCTTTAATTTCTTTGCTTGTAAGGATGTCATGCGAATATCTGACACTGAATTTTCCAAAATAGGCACTGGCAGTTTGAATCCACTATGAACAGTTCTTCCACCTTCTAATAAAAGTGCAGCAATTCCAGTAGTGGCAAACGCCATTGCTATTTGTCCTTGTGCTCGTACTGAACTCATTAATAAATTGTACAAATATGTTTTCCCTGATCCGCCAGGTCCATCAAGATAGAAATAACGCTCTGTCACCATGTCATCATCTATAGCATTTTTAATGGCATGAAATGCTTGCAATTGTAGTGTATTTAAAGTTGCAAGTCTTTCTTGTGTTCTTTCTGCTTGTAGTTGAATGTCATAGTCTTCAAAGTTAATGTCATCTATTAGACCTGGATCAGGCAAATTAAAACTTGCACAACTTAATCCATGAGTTAAAAAGACTTCTTGAATTTCCATTAAGGCTTTTAAGTGTGCAATGGGTTCATTGTATCGTCGCATAAAATCTTCAGCCATATTACTTTTAAAAGTCTCCCACAAAGCTAATGCATTTGGAGCATTTGAGAAGATACAAATAAAAGCAAATTGTTCTCTCATCTGTCGTGGCATTTGACATTGTGCTGCTTCTTCTAAACATCTTTCCCACTCTGTATCATCAGCGAGTAAGTTTCTATTTCTTGCAGCTAAATGGAAGGATTCATATACAATGTCATTAACAGTTCTTAATTGTTCAAAACTTTGTGCTCCTGGAACATTTAAAAGTAATATCCGTAAGCAAAATCGTTCAACATCTCTTGGACTGACTGTGTAAATTCGTGGAATAATTTTATTGCCTCTGGTTTTTCTTGCTCTCCATAATCCATTCACAAAAACATAGTGATATGGAATTTCAATATATAAGTATTGTGTTGCTTGAGCATCAGTGGAATTTAATGCAAACCATGCAGTTAGTGTAGTGTGACGATCTTCACTTTGGGCCAATGCATTCATTTCATTTCCAGAATGGAAATAGACTAAATGTCGTTGTGGCAAATGTACTGCTAACCTATATACTGCATGTGATCTATCATGCATTTCAAATTTTAAAAGCCGCCACATAGCTTCTGGCGCACTGACATAGCGAGCATCTACATGAGATGCAAGTTCATCATGTACTAACTCACTACTTTCAGGGTTGTCTGCACTTTTGACGACTACAGTAGCTGCATCGTAACCTTTGTAAATATATTTGTAGACATATTTAATGGATTTGATGGAAGTGCAGGCTTCTACGTTGATGTGGGCGTTGTACTTCATGAGTAAATGTGGATTGTAGGGTACTACATATCTATTGTCCACTTTTTTTCCACGAATAATGGCACTATCTCCTTCTCTTCTTTTATAAAGTGGATATCCATCACAATTGGCATATGTTTTGTCTCTATAATCTTTTGGAAAATCTTTTGAACATTGATTATTTTCCATACATGGTGATTGTGGATTAAGGTCTCCACAGGGTCCATGAATCATGCGATGAGTAACAATCTCATATAGTCTACCATATAGTTCTGGATCCGGCAGTTCAGCAACTATGACTGCATCCACTTTGGCCGAAGTATCTAATTTATCTTTCTCTTGAAGTATTATGAGAAGATGTGCATGTGGAAGGCCTCTTTTTTGAAATTCAATGGTATATACATAAGCAAGACATTTGCCAAATAACTGATTTATAGTAAAGTCACGTATTAATTCATTTAATTTTATCTTAAAAACTCTGGCTACTAAATCTGGTCGATCTGAAGCACTTTGTCCAAGAAGTAGATTTTGATGAATTTCGGGCCATTGTGGATTACATGTAAATGTCACAAATAAATCTGGTTTTCCAAATTTTGTCACAATAGCCATAGCATCATTGTATCTTTCTCTCATATTTCGAGGAGATCCTTGAAAGGAAGATGGTAAAATGATGGCTTTGCCAGCTGTCATGTCTCTGCTTGTAGCCACGTCAGCAACATAGTCCATGAGTCCACAATATTGTTCTACACGTAGTTTATCTTGTTGATATTTTATAAAGTTTAAATTATTTGCCTCAACTTGCAAATATGAATCAATAATCCATTGTTGTGTTAGTTTTCCACCACATAAAATGGGATTAAAATCATCTCTAATGGCAATTTGAGCAACTTTAAATTCAAGCATAGAAACATTATTTCGGATTCTGGCTTTAGCATTTGGGTAACTGGGAAGGGTTAATTTTGGTTGCCAACCTGCTTCTCCGTGTGGGAAAAAGATGGGATATGTCATTGGATCTAAATTTGGACTTAAGATATTAATATTAATAAATGGTTGGTCCTCATTTCTGGGATATACTCTAATGTCTCTTTGAAATGGTGGTTCTCCTTCATCATTGTGAAAGACCATTGCAACCTCATTTGATGTTGGCAAGTTATAACGACGTTTATCAGTATGTCTGTCTCTTTTAAGCACCATATTAACCTTTGGCATGGGTAATTGATGTCTTTGTGCATGAAGTAGTTGTTCATTTTCTACTTCTGCCAATTTTTTGTAAGCTTTACTGTAGGGATTGTTGTCCATAATGTTATTTAGCTCTATAAAAACACTGGGTAAGCATTTTTTATTTTCTTCCATCTGCATACGTTGGTCAACAGCTTCCATTGTATCTAGGACATATAGTTGAGCGAATTTTCTTTGCTCTCCTTCCTCTGGATGTAAATGTGAAGTCCGATGATAAATTTGTCCTTGGACTTTAAAACAGTAAGGACCATGTCCTGGTACATTAGCAGCCAATGTTGCCCCCATAGATGCAAATGATATGGCACTATTGTAGGATCTTATGTTTGTCTTAAAATTGTTGTAATTTGGAAAAGTAGGTTGAGTCATAATATTTAGTAAATAGGTTGGAAATTGTTTCCTTTGTGGAAGTTTGAACTTTCCTTTTTGACAACAACTAATAAATTGTCCATCTCGAGGTCTCTCCTGTTTAAAATAATAAGCCTCACAAAATTGACATTGAGTAGTCATGTCCCCACAACTATGAACCTCTACTGCTAAAGACTTCAGTAAAGGACAATTTGCAACGCATATTGGATGTTGACTTTGATATTCATCAGATGAAAAGTCATGAAATGTTTCAACAACAGGTTCTAAATGTTTAGTTTTTTTCGTAGCTTTTCTTGGTATATGTTGGACTTGTTCGGTTGAAATTTCCTGTAAGTTTTTAGTAAGAGTTTGTAAATGCTTTTTTTTTGTAGTTGTTTTTTTTGGTCTGTCTTGACTGGTATGTTGTAAAATGTCATCTGATGTTTTAGGAACAGTTTGTAAATGCTTTATTATTTTTTTATTTTTTTTGGTTGTATCTTTCATTTTTGCAGCTGATATTCTTTTATTTGCAAGTCTTTTGCGTTCTTTTTCTCTTCGAATTTCTTTCTCCTCCGGTGTCTGCTGGGCGGCCCATCTCTCTTGTCTTTCTCTAGTTTGACGTCTTTTCTTCTCTTCTTTGGTCTCGTTATCAGCCATATTAATCTGTAAACGGAAACAAATAAATGTAATTGTGTATATTTAAATTTGTAATTCCTGTTAAAGATTATTGTGCACAATTGTTGAAATAAAAGGCAAATCATGAATGTATCATTGATATTTAGTTAAATTTATAATTCCTGTCTTCAGTGGCTCAGAATTTGGGCAATGGAATACTGCTGTAAATAAGCATGTAACATATTTATTTTAAATAATGGTTTTATTTATTAAAAACTTTGTTTGTGGATACATATTTACGACTGCAAAACTTCTTTGCTGAAAAAAAAAGTGATGTGGTTATTGAGCTATGTATTGCATAGTAGCAATTGAAATAAAATAAGGGAGATAGTAAATTAATTATTTTATTTTTCTGTTGACACGGATGCAACTGAAAGCAGTTTCTTTAGTTTTATACTTTAGTACTTATTATAGTTTACCTTGGTTGAAGTGTGATTTAAATCCGAATGTTTGTTGGTCCTCGTTTCAAAATCGTTGTCCAATGGTGTGGTCCTCTGTTGGAAGTCCTCGCCCGATGGTGTGGTCCTGTGGCGATAGCCCCCGTCCGATATTGTGGTCCTGTGGCGATATCCCTCGTCCGATGTTGTGGTCCGTTGGTGAAAGTCCTCGTCCGATGGTCTGGTCCTGTGTTGAAATTCCTCGTCTGCTGGTCTGGTCCTGTGTTGAAATTCCTCGTCTGCTGGTCTGGTCCGAGTCCTCGTCCGATGGTCCGGTCCTGTGGAAAAAGTCCTCGTCCGATTGTCTTCACGCAGTATCTGTTGTAATGTAAAATAGAAAATGTTGTTTGAGTGAAATGTCTTTTAAATAAGTAAAAAATGTATGAATTAGGCTGTATTGTATCATTTATGGTTATTTTTTTCAAAAATTTTTTTTGTAACTTTCTGTACAATCCCACGACTTTTGTTATTCTTATTTAAGGTTCTTAGTAAGGCTTGTGGGTTGTGATATATTAAATAAGAATATGAATTTATTTTGCTATGTGTTTATGTTAGTTTTTGTACAATCCTGTTTTGTGCGCACCACTTGTGGTATACTTATTTAACCTTTATTGGGATGGTTATAGTTAGTGAAACATGAAATAATATAATTAATGTAGTTTGCTATGTGTTTGTGTTAGTTTTTGACAATCCTGTTTGGTGGGCATCACTTGTGCAAAACTTATTTCTTCTTGATTGTACAGGTTATAGGTTGTTAAACATTAAAGAAGAATGTTAATATAGTTTGCTATGAGTTTGTGTGCTTTTTTATACAATGCTATTAGGTGCACAACACTTTTGTTATTCTTATTTTTTCTTCTTTGTAAGGCTTATAGGTTGTTAAACATTTAATAAGAAATTCTGTTTTGTGTGTAGCAGTTTGTGTGTTATTGAATTGCGATTTGGCTAATTGAATTGTGCCCTAAATAAGCACATAGCATATTATTTAAAATAATTTTGTAGTCATTGAAAAACTGTATTTTTGATATTTTTTTATTAACTAAAACCTTAGTTTTAAGCAATTGTTATGTTGTTATTTAGAGCCCTATTCAATTGGGCAAATTGCAATTGAATGAGGGCCTTTGTGTGTACCATATGTTGCATAGTTTGGCCCTCATTCAATTGCATATTTTACAATGTAATAGTACTCTAAGGCCGTAATTGAATTGCAATGTATAAATTTGAATAGGGTTGTAAATAAGCACATGACATATATTTGTTAAAATACAGTAAGGGCCTAAAAGTTCTTATTTATAGGCATATTTAATTGTCCAAAATAGCAATTGAATGAGGGCCTTTGGTTACTGCATTTGTTATATTGTGAGCTCCTTATTCAATTGTGTTTTGACCAATGGAATAGAGCTCAATATCAGCACAGAGCATATTTTTTTACGGAATTTTGTATTTAGTGAACTTGTATCCAAAAGGAACGTGTTCACAAAAGAAAAATTTCCTTTAAAAAATATGCTCTGTGCTTATATAGAGCCCTATTGAAATGGGCAAATCACATTTGAGTGAGGCACTTGGCCATTAAAGATATATAGGTCCTCATTGAATTGCAATTTTGCCAATTGAAGAGGGCTCTATATAATCACATAACATATTTCTTGAGCAAACTTTTTAGTTATTGAAAACCTTGATTGTGGTTAGAAGTTCAGTAACTAAAAAGTTCTGTATAAAAAAATATTATGTGCTTATATAGAGCTCTATTCAATTGAGAAAGTTGCAATTGAATAAGGCTCATGGTTATTTCTTGTTTATACTTAATACTTTACCTTGATAGAAGTTTTGAATGACAGACGGTGCCTTCCTGGCAATCTTAATCCGCCGGTCTTCTTGTAGTGTCTGTTTGAAAAAGAAAGTGAAATAGTTATTTGTATATTTATAATTTTTCATCTAGCAAAGCATGGCCTTTTGAGCATGTAATGTCTTGTTGTATCTTACCTCTTCAAATTTGTTGGTGTTCTTTAAAAGGGATTGTGCTTCACAGTGCACGGTGCAAATTGTTGAGAGACGCTGTTGATGCAGAGTCTGTTTGAATATTAAAAGAAATAGAAAGATTCAGCTTTATATGATCTATTGAATTGCAGTAAATGAATTCAATTAACCTTATTTTTTGTTGGTGTCTACACACATATGTCACATACATGAAGTGTACGTGTGACATATCAGTATACATGAGTCAAATTTAAATGGTTAAATTAACCTTATTTTTTATTTTTTTCTAACACACATAAATGTGTGTGTGTGAGATGTAACTATAGATGATACACATATATGTGCGTGTGACATATCAGTATACATGAGATATAATGTCATTTAAATGTAGTTGTTTACTGATTTTGTTGTAAGCTAATTTTGTTGCATTGGCAATACACATAAATGTGCGTGTCACATGTCACTATACATTATAGACATATATGTCGGTGTCAGATGTCACTATGAAGGGGCAATACACAGAAATGTGCGTGTCAGATGTCACTATACATTATAGACATATATGTGCGTGTCACATGTCACTATACATTATACACATATACGTGCGTGTCACATGTCACTATGAAGGGGCAATACACAGAAATGTGCGTGTCAGATGTCACTATACATTATAGACATATATGTGCGTGTCACATGTGACTATACATTATAGACATATATGTGCGTGTCAGAGGTCACTATACATAAAGCTCAGTTTAATTATTTTTGTGAGCCTATACACATAAATGTGCAATACATGATGACTACATAAATCCTAGTTTATTTTTTTATTTGTTTGACCTGAGCTGATAATAAAATGTAATATATTATAGCTTACCTGTCAGTTGTAATTTGCACAATGTAAAGTATTAAATTAGTAAAGAATTGTCTTCTCAAGTAAAAGCAGAAGTCACTCCGTTGATCACCTGAGGAGAAATGTATTTTTTAGTTGGAAATAGGCAGTATTTATAAACTTGTAGAAAGTTCTGGAAAGTGAGACCGTTAGAACGCAATACGCATGCGCTATTTGCGTTCCAGCTTACAATTTGCGTTCCATCCGCCATTTTAGGCGTATTACTGTTCAAAATGGTGTTTAATATGATTGTGATACGTTCCGCATAGTATGTGTTTCATTATTGCGAGTAAGTGTAGTGTAGTTACGTCTGAAGCCTCGTTTTCGTTTTGTTCGTCGGCCATTTTTTCTCTCGCTTAGCGATGGTATTAGTGTTTAAAGTGTTTATTTTGATTTAAATGTAGGTGTAACTTGTTTTTTTGAGGTGCTGGCTGGTTCCTCTTGCTGTAGGTAAGCTTTTTATGTGTTTGTTGTGTGTCTTTGTTAAGTTTTAAATGTTTGTATGTCGGCGTGTTGCGTCCGATGTTTGCGAAGTCGTAATGTGTAGTAACGTGTCTCGTATGGTGTTTGCGTGTGTAGCCTCGTTTTCGTTTTATTCGTCGGCCATTTTTTGTGTCGCTTAACAAAGTATTTAGGGCCTCATTCTATTATCGGCCGTAAATCGGCCGTAAGGCTGCGATTCCTTGCGGGGGTTCAGTTAACTCGCGATTCTATTATACGGCCCCGCAAGGATCTCCTTTTACGGCCGGCCGCATATCTTGGAACCGGCCGTAATCTGTGAAATCTAAAAACTGAAAAATAAATTCAAGCCTGCACTGTACAGCTCTGTAAATGCTAGGGATCATATTGGGGGACATGAGGATTAAAAGGAACCCACTCTCAAGCTTGCACATCTGCCCAAACCCGAGTTCAAATTAACTGTTTATTTGCCGGCTGCGGCGTGGGTGTGTCTGAAGTGCTCCAAGCACTCTGGACTTTTTACATGGATATTTTACGGATATTAAAAATAAAATATTTTACGGATTTGAGTACAGGATAATTATGTGCTATTTTTTCTAACACCTAAAATCCCTTTATAGTCTTCTCAAAGTGCAGGATGGCTTTATTTGAGCTATTTTATGTGCTTAATTGGTGCTAGCGAGACCTTTTTCCTGCAAGTAACTGCGGCTCGTTTTTAGCCTTGCAGAGAGGTTTCCCGGAGGAATTGAATTGCAAATCTCTTGCGGCCGTTTAAGATCAAAGGCTTTCCTCCGGCGCGAGCGGCCGCAAGAGATAGCAAGGCACCGGCCGCAAGCCTGCCGGAATCCCCGGCCGTAAGGGAATAGAATAGCAGAATAGCTTGCGGCCGGTCCTTGCGGCCCCGCAACGGCTGCGGCCGATAATAGAATGAGGCCCTTAGTGTCTAAACTCTTTTATTTTGAGTGCAATTAAGTTGTAAGTTGCATTTTTGAGGTCCTGGGTGCTTCCTGTTTGTGTAGGTAAGTTTTTTATGTATGTGCTGTGTGTATGTATTGTGTTTGTAATTTTGTAATGTTCGCGAGTTGCGTCCGAGTGTTGCGAGGCCGTAATGTGTATGAACGTGTGTCGTATGTTGTTTGCGAGTGTCGTAATGTGTGTGAACGTGTGTCGTATGTTGTTTGCGAGTGTCGTAATGTGTTGCGACGTAATTTTTTTTTTGCAAGGGTCGCAGTTGCTGCAACTGAAGACCTCGCTTTGCGAGGTCCTCAGGTGCTGGCATGGAGCGCCTGCGGCGCTCCAAGCCAGCAACTGAGGCCCTCGCTTCGCGAGGGTCCTCAGTTGCTGGCAAGGAGCGCCTTCGGCGCTCCCTGCCAGCAACTGAGAACCTGGCACAGTGCCCTCGCTACGCGCGGCCCGCGACTCGCTGCGCGAGCCGCGGCCCTCGCTACGCGAGTCGCGGCCCTCGCTTCGCGAGGCCCGCGGCTCGCTACGCGAGCCCGCAGCGTTAGCAACAACTCGTACGCTCACAACTATATATGTGATATATATATATATATATATATATATATATATATATATATATTCCTGATTTCCTCTGTTATTGCATTTTTGTCACTCTGAATACTTTCAGAACTTTATGCAAAATCTAATATCCTATGATACAAAAAAAACATTATATTTAATTATTTCATTTATTTGGTAAGCAAAGTTATCCAACACCACTATAGCCTGTGTAAAATATTAATTGCTCCCCTAGTTAAAGGGAAACAAACTGGGGGAACTGACCTTCAGCATAATTTAAATCTTATTAAATTATGAGGAAATAGTTTTTTATTTTTTTTAAATGATTGTTTTTTAGCGGAGTTATCTTATTTTGAAGATTTCATGTTATCATTGCTTCCAGTTCTCCCTTTTGCTTCCTCACTGCTAATGTTGTTGGGGCTTGGCTCTTTAGCCAATCAGAATGGATATACATTTTCTGCTAGTCAGTTCTGTTCACTTAAGGAGGACTAACACCATTACTGCTCAGACCATTATACTTAAATTAATCTAAACACTTACTGTTGGAGCCCAGTACAAAAATAGCTGCCAGGGCCCCCAGCCTGACATATTTACTCCATAGCCAGCCAATTTGTTAACTGCACATATAGTGGTGAAATAATTTAATTTGCTCCCTTATTGATTGAGTATATTTAGTGGTTGCCAAAAATATCTAACACGCTTAAGACAAAGACAGGCTGTTTCTAGGAGATCTGTTCCTTCCTAGATGACAGTCATCACAACAATATGATGACCAATCAGCAATGGGTCCCTTCCAGGATGGACACCTCACAAACTACCCCTCTCTCCCCTGCCCAAAGACCAGTGTGTAAATGCAATACAAACATTTGCTTTTCCTTATTATCTGCAGGGAAAATATATGGCAAGCTGAGTCTGTGGGTCACAGTAAGGCACAGCATTGGAGCATTTATGCCACCTCCAATCAGTCTCTGGGGAATGAGACTCAACAGCAGTCTCCAGCAATAATATCACTACTGAGCGCACTGGATGCTTATAACTGACAGAGCTGCTAATCACAGCCAGATCCAAGCCGCCTCCAATCAGACTACTGTGGATAAGATGTTAGGACAACCTCCAGCAGTCATTTCCCCTCTGCTTCCCTTTAACTGGGAGGGTCTAACTGACTGATCTGTTAGTCACAGCCAGCTAAGTAGACTCCAATGCACTGCAGTGATGCACAGTCTATTATCTATAAGGAGCATCAGAAGCCCATATAAATACAAATACATATTGGTGAAAAAAAGCATAATTTAAAAAGTGCATTTGTACTTTATTTCCACTGCTCTGTCTGTATCTGATGATCACTTTTGATGACTTCAGTGGCCCTAACTATTTTGCATTATTATTTTCAGTTTTCCAAAGGAAAAAACAAGCATACTGTTTTACTAACTAGCATATCAAAAACAGCTAATACGTATGTAGGAGCAACACAAACAATGCAGAATATCTCAATAAAGACTATTACAATATATGGCTAGTACAGTGTATATACAGTTTGTCATGCTCTTTAAGAATAACTTTAAAAAAACTCTTTGCTTTTGGAGTGATAGTCAGTTGAAAGAGTTTGAAAAAAGCTGGCTCATCCTAAATGTCTCTTGTGAAAAATGACTTTCTATCACGTGCCTGGAACAGGATCCAGACATAACAATTAGGCAATGTTTGCATGACTGCTGATTTTTCATAATTACATAGCAAACAAAGGAACCCAGCCTTATAGAAACAAGCTATGTATAAATCTTTCAAATAGCAGATTATTTAAGATTTAAATAAGTAAGATAAACTAACAATGAAAAAAATATATTTTTCATTACTTTTAATATAGACAGCAAGTAAATAAAAAAGCTAAATAGTAAACGGAGGGTCTAAGGTAAAAAATGTAGTAAAATGCTACTCAGTGGCTAATTTGCTTATTTGCCAGTAAATCAGAGTCCGAAGCCTGGGCTGGACAAAATAGTAATTTCATCTCCAGAATATATATACAGAGGTTGGATCCAAATGCTTCAGCCCTCTAGAAGGACATGAAAAACTGTAAAATATGGAAGGGACCGGGAAGAGAGCAAAAGGGACCTACTAGTGTAGTATGAAAACATACTCAGAAAAAAACAGTAACAAAACAGTTTTGTCCAGACAGGACGTCTTCAGGAATATTGAAGGTCGTAGAGTTTTTTTATAATCTTCTATTATAAACTTCAATATCCCTGAACAAGTCCTTTCTGGATGAAACACGTAGGAGTCTGTTCTGTCATTGTTTTCCTGATATCACTGTTTTTTTTGTGAGTATAAATATGGAATGGTTAGAGATAGCCTCAAACACAGAAGGCCGAGTTGAAAAAAATATTTTTATATGGCGGGGACTGTACAATAATACAGTTTAATCACACACTATCAATCAGTAGCACTATCAGACAAACAACTTGATGCACAACTGCAGACGTGAAACCTTTCCTGTAGCTTTGTTGTATTGTTTATATCTATAAATAATAAGTACATTCCCTCTTCTGTTTCAGTCATCAAAAAATATGCATCAATTTTAAAAATTCTGAAAGTTTTTTCTCCACTAGATTTATATTGCTCTGTCTGATGGAAACATGCTGTGATGGAGCTAGTGAATGGCGGGCCCTGGTGCCCTACCAAGTACCAACTTATACAGTGGCACATTCTCCTCTATCCCTGGCACCACTTGCAAAAGACCCCTTCTTAAAGCAGATCCCTTACCCCCAAGACCCTCTTCCACAAGTCTCGTAATTTTCTCATCACCAAGACCATTCCCAAAGCAGCTCCATTCCTCAAGACCTCTTCTGATGGCTGCTAACTTCACTAAAAAAACTCCTCTCAAAGCAGCTCTCCTTCACCAATACCCCTTCCTAAATCAGCTCCACTCCTCAAGACCATTCCCAAAGCAGCTCCACTCCTTAAGATCTCCGAAAGCAGCTAACCTCACTAAAAGTCTTGCCAAAGTAGTTATCCTCAACAGTACCCCTTCCTCAATCAACTCCAATCCCCATGACCCCTTCCAAAGCAGCTTAGCTCCCTAAAGCTGCTCCCTTTGCCTTCCTTGCTGCTTCTCCTGATTGTGAGACGTCTGGGGGCTCGTACAGCGCTGTCAGTCATGCTACATTTGATAGCTTGTGCACACCCTCTCCATGTCCTACAGCAAATAAGGTAAGTTCCCCAGGAGGGCACTACACTGCCGGAAAAAAAAGGCAGGACAAAAAGCAGGGCCCCCTCTGAAAGAGGGCCCCTGTTCACTGCACCAACAGTAGCGCCACCCCTAGACCTATGTCCAATTCATAACTTGGAGAAAATTACAATCTTTATACAAACAAGAACTAACAAACAATTTACCTTATATAATTATTAAGACAAACAATAAACATGTCTGTCAATAGCATTCATTTCCTAGAACTGTTTAATTGGAACGATAACCATCCATTATTTGTAATAAATAACCCTTCAAACAATAAATGTTGAGAATGGTAAATACTTGCCCTTGTTTGATTGACGGCTCCCCTGTGCATGTTCGCTCACGTCTGCTGCTCTGGATTCTCACACCTACATATTAGGACCTGATTATTTTCACAGACTCTCCCCATTCTTTAAGTCACTTTATTCTTTGTTATGACAGATTTACTTCATATTGTTACAAAGGGATCTACTTATCATTTATCATGTTCTCAGTTGTTTATTTTGAGTTTGACATGACAGTGTTAATAGACAAGCACCGAGAGCAATGTGAGGTTTGGGACCCAGGAATCCCACAGACTAGCTTTTCAGCATTATAGAAGATTACAATATTTTTTTCGCCACAAACAAAAATATAATGTATAATTAAAGAATTTTACATTAAATGGCCTCTAGTCTGAGAAAAAACATCACATTTTAGTTAAGTACGAACAACATTAGCAGCTATATAAGTCACGGACATATGTTTGTCATTGCTGGTGTCCTCGGGGCTTCTGCTTGTAGCTTGAGGGGTTTTGAGGTTTAACTAATTGGGGGTTTTGCTTGTATTTAGTTTTATTCATAGTTTCAGTCTTTCAGCAGGACTGAATAAGGGTCATATATTAATCTAAGGTTGCCCATATTCCTCCCAGCTAACTCTATTTGTGTCATGGGAATTTCATTTTAGACCACAGTTAGAGGGGAAGGTCTATCTCTGCTATTAAAGGACCACAAAAGTCGCCATATGTGCTCTAGAGGGTGTAAAATCAGGTGGAAAATGTGTTTACATTTTTAAAATTTATGAAGAATTGGCTTAGATATTGTCATTTTAGTTTAGCCCTTGAAGCCCTCCCAGAAGACTCTGCATAAATAATAAGATTGGAGCCTGTAATTGTTATGTATTATAGATTTATACTCTCTTTAAAAGTTGAGTACTATTCTGATGGCTGAAAGTGAGCAGGATCTAAAGGACCTATTGATGAGGGGAAGAGAGTGCAAAAGCTGGCCTCTCTACTGAGGCCTTGGCCCCTTTAAGGCTTAGGTCTTTATTTCACGTGGCTTTTTATCACGAGAAGTTATTCTAAAGAGTATACTATAAATTGGTGGTTCTTTAAATAGTAGGCTGGAAAAGATTTATTTCACCAGTGTAACATACATTTTTCATTTAATGCTTTACTTAATCTGATTTTTTTTTGTATAAACACCCAGCATTTGCTTTTTGTTAGTATATACAACAAATGTTTTATAGATTGATTTTTCCATTATAAAAAAAAGTTAAATCTGAAATGAGATGCCTTTTAGGATAACATTTACATTATATTGTATTTTAATGGGTTGTGGCAGCACTAAATATAGTAAAATCCCTCGTAATAAGATACTGGAATGTGGAATACACTGTGGTCTGTACTTGCATGCCATTGTAGTTGGGGAAAAATTTCACATGTTTTCAGACGATTCAATCAACATTCAATTTCCAGATGTGGCAGCTGAATATTATTTAATTCTATTACTGTTGTCTTATTATTTTCAGATACATACTTTAGATAAAATAGAAGATAATATGTATATTTGTTTTGTGGCTTCAGCCGTTCTAGATAACGTTATTTCCTGTTGTATTGTTTTTTAATTGAATTTGTTTTTTTTATGGATCTTAAAAATTATCTAAAGGTATTTACAGTGGGGGGGGGGGGGGGGGGGAATATTTGATCCTCTGCTGATTTTGAACATTTGTCCACTGACAAAGAAATGATCAGTCTATAATTTTATTGGCATATATAAAAAAAAAAAAAAAAAAAACGCATGTCAAAAAAGAATTGCAGGTCAAGGAGGGAAATAAGTATTTGATCCCTTTGACACAGTACTTGGTGGCAAAACACCTGTTGGCAATCACAGAGGTAAGACGTTTCTTGTAGTTGGCCACCAGGTTTGCACACATCTCAGGAGGGATTTTGTCCCACTCCTCTTTGCAGATCCTCTCCAAGTCATTAAGGTTTTGAGGCTGATGTTTGGCAACTCGAACCTTCAGCTCCCTCCACAGATTTTCTATGGGATTAAGGTCTGGAGACTGGCTAGGCCACTCCAGGACCATAATGTGCCTCTTACTGAGCCACTTCTTTGTTGCCTTGGCTGTTTGTTTTGGGTAATTGTCATGCTGGAATACCCATTTTCAATGCCGTGGCTGATGAAAGTAGGTTCTCACCCAATATTTGAAGGTACATGGCCCCGTCCCTGATAAGGTGCAGTTGTCCTGTCCCCTTAGCAGAAAACACCCCCAAAGCATAATGCTTCCAACTCCATGTTTGACGTTGGGGATGGTGTTTTTGGAGTTATAGGCAGCATTCCTCCTCCTCCAAACACGGTGAGTTGATTCCAAAGAGCTTGATTTTGGTCTCATCTGACCACAACATTTTCACCTAGTTCTCCTCTGAATCATTCAGATGTTCATTGGCATACTTCAGACGGGCCTGTACATGAGCTTTCTTGAGCATGGGGACCTTCCTGGCACTGCAGGGTTTCAGTCCTTCACAGCGTAGTGTGTTAACAATTGTTTTCTTGGTGACTATGGTCCCAGGTTGCCTTGAGATCATTAACAAGATCCTCCCGTGTAGTTCTGGGCTGATTCCCCACCGTTCTCATGATCATTGAAACTCCAAGAGGTGAGATCTTGCATGGAGCGCCAGACCGAGGGTGACTGGCAGTTATTTTGTGTTTCTTCCATTTGCGAACAATCGCACCAAATGTTGTCACCTTCTCACCAAGCTGCTTGGCGATGTTCTTGTAGCCCATTACAGCCTTGTGTAGGTCTACAATCTTGTCCTTGACATCCTTGGACAGCTTGGTCTTGGCCACGGGGGAGAGTTTGGAATCTGATTGATTGCTTTTGTAGACAGGTGTCTTTTATACAGGTAACGAACTTGAGATTAGGAGCACTCCCTTTAAGAGAGTGCTCCTAATCTCATCTTGTTATCTGTATAAAAGACACCTGGGAGCCAGAAATCTTGCTGATTGATAGGGGATCAAATACTTATTTCCCTCACTGACCTGCAAATCAATTTATAACATTTTTTAAATGCGTTTTTCTTGTTTGTTTTTTTTTGTTATTCTGTCTCTCACTGTTAAAATACACATAGCATTAAAATTATAGACTGATCATTTCTTTGTCAGTGGAAAACATTCAAAATCAGCAGGGGATCAAATACGTTTCCCCCCACTGCATGTGAAGATTAATGTAATTAGCATTCGCTTTTTTGCTTAGCATTTGGGTTTTATGTTAGGGTTTGTATTATGGTTGGGGTTCAGGCCACAGTCGTGTTTCATTGTTTTTTTTAGAAACTAATTAGCATCAAAATCAATATTTGAATAATATCATTTCAATGTAAATTTGAAAAATGACATTTGAAGTTTAGTGTTTCAAGGAGTAGCAGTGCTGCTGGTATGACCCCTCATTAAGTGGGTGGGGTGTCAGAGAGGATCTGCCTAGGAGACTATCATAAATTAATTTAAAAACAATTTCAGTGGAGATGATACATTTTAATGTCTAGGTTTAGATCTCAAGCTTTTAAGGTCATAGCCTCTTCCTCAATGCAAATTGCCATGATCCCCCTGACCATCCTTTGGGTTTAGTCATTGTTATTTAATATGTTTTTATGTTAAGTTGATTACCCTATGTATACTAATTACTGTATGTTATGTTGCTTCCCTATGTGTGATTGACTTGCGATGTTTGATTCTGTATGATGCATGTTTGGTCCATGAAGTGTTAAAAAATTTAGAATGCTGTGTTGTCTGTCTGTGACTGTCAGAGAGAGTCAGTTGAGATTCAGTTACATGTCAGAATCCATAATGAAGAGAGGAAAAATATATATGTGGAAAAAGATATCTGGAAGATATATATGTGTCAGAGAAAATGGCTGCCCTAATCATGTACAATTAATGAAGTGTGTATATGCTCCTAATCAAAGGGGAGGAAACCAAAGTGTGTGTAGGCTCCTAATAAAAGGGAGAGAAACCTATCCAGAAAGATACATGTATATGTCAGCATTCCTAGAGAAGATAATAATGCAGTGGGTGTTATGATACCTTTCAAAAGAATCATTGTCAATATTAATTTATACAAAATCCAGAAGACACACAAACTGTTACAGAATGGTATCAGCTCAAGTTTATATATACACTTGGAAATTGCCCGTCAAAAATGATGGGAATAAAATTGTAAACCTGGCAATGCTATTTACCACACAATGTGATGATTTTGCCACTTTGAGCGAGCCTCTCCCCTGTGTACTCTATAGG
The DNA here is from genome assembly GCA_027410445.1 of Discoglossus pictus. Lineage (NCBI taxonomy): Eukaryota > Metazoa > Chordata > Amphibia > Anura > Alytidae > Discoglossus > Discoglossus pictus. Next base: position 410,319,924 of record CM050165.1, on the reverse strand, counting down.
CCTGGTGCTTGAGCACCATCGGCGCTCAACGCGAACCCCGCGATGATCGCCTTTGGTGCTCCACGTGTGGCTCTCAATAAGCGCCTTCGGTGCTCATTGCGAAACCCCCCCCCCCCCCCCCCCCGTGTACTTTAGGGGCTTTGCGCGTAGTGTTACTGCCTTGGTGCAAGTGTTACTGCCCTGTTGTAAGTGTTTCTGCCTTGGTGTAAGTGTAAGTGTTACTGCCTTGGTGTAAAAGTTACTGCCTTGGTGTAAGGCTTGGGCCTCTCCCCCCCCCCTGTACTTTTTATGGGCCTCACGATTAGTGTTACGTCCTTGGTGTAAGTGTTACTGCTATGGTGTAAGTGTTTCTGCCTTGGTGTAAGTGTTTCTGCCTTGGTGTAAGTGTTACTGCCTTGGTGTAAGTGTTTCTGCCTTGGTGTAAGTGTTACTACCTTGGTGTAAGTGTTTCTGTCTTGGTGGAAGTGTTTCTGCCTTGGTGTAAGTGTTACTGCCTTGGTGTAAGTGTTACTGCCTTGGTGTAAGTGTTTCTGCCTTGGTGTAAGTGTTTCTGCCTTGGTGTAAGTGTTACTGCCTTGGTGTAAGTGCTACTGCCTTGATGTAAAAGTTACTGCCTTGGTGTAAAACTTACTGCCTTGGTGTAAGGCTTTGCGGGTCTAGCAAAGTGTGACCAACATCGTAAGCGTTCTGGAAACTGACAACTTTTATAGTGATCTATTGAACCTGGTATGAATTATAAAAACAATTACAGCAGTTCCTGATTTTTATAATGCTGAGACTAAGTTCATATTAATTTTAAATACTGTATCTGAGTGAAGGGATAAAAAGAATCTGAAAGATCTACTGGGTAGGTTTGGCCACAACAGCCTTAACAAGCCCTATTGAAGAAGAAAGGCAGATCGTAACACAAATGCTTTGACCATGCTAGGTTTTTCTTCAGTAGCCTCCTGGACAGATCCTCTCCCACCCCCTGGACACTGGGTGGTAGGAAGTGTAAAACACTGAATGTTAATTGTAAGATTTAAAAACCTCCACTGATTTCCATTTTTAAATACTGATTTAATTTCTAATTATTAAATACATAGTAAACCCTATTGAATGAATAGTATTGTGGTCTTTTTAGGTTAGGTGTTGGGATTATGGTCAATCTGTTGGGCTGACTCATACTGGGCAGAAATGGACAGGTCGCATAAATGATTCTGGATATTTGACCAAATCTTTTTAAGTTGTGTTTGTGTTGTTCAGTCGTGTCTGACTCCCGGTGACCTCACTGATCCACTTGCTATAAATGGCAGAGTTCCTTCTCTAGTGGGCCACAGCATACAGCTCCTGGTATTTCTAGGTGCCCTCCCATCCAAGTACTGACCAGGCCCAATCCTGCTTGGATTAAGGCTGGTGTGACATCTGGGTTCCCTGACTGGAATCAAACCCAAGTTGGAGTTGAATGCTAACCACTGGACCACCAGTGAACCCTTTTCACTTTTTAAGTTACTGATATTAAATTATTTCATCATATTTTCTTGGATATAACCAGGCTTCATATACCAATAAAACGTTTATCTCCACACACTTTATGGCAGTTAGTACTACATCTGTTTTACTTCTGTTGTTTCTGTGCGCCCATTTGACAGTTGCTACACTTTATCCCCTTCAATAATAAAACCAACTTCCTTCCCCTTTGAAGGTAATATAGATTAACAGTCTGTTTTATATTTATCTGTCAGTTTGATGGGTTTTTAAATTATATTTAATATTGAGTTAACATGTTTTTGAATGTCAAATGATAACTGAAATTTAGTTTACTAACCTGACAGTATTTTTTAATCTTATTTTTTTCAAAAATGTATACATTGTTTGAAGGGTTGCTGCACTTTGTGAAAATATTCCGATGTCAGATTATATAGTAAACTTGCATCTTGGTCTTGGTCTAGAGCAGTGGTAGTCATCCTGGTCCCTACTGCCCACTAGTGGGCAATTCAAGCTTTCATGATGGGCGGTCGGGTAATTGCTTGGTGGGTACGCTGACGAGTGACGTAATACGCCGGAGACCCGCAGCACCGCGCTTGGCTGGTTGGAGAGATGGCGAGAGAGCCTAGAGACAGCAGTCAGGACCAGGTCACTACCTAGTAAGTACAGGGTGATACATAGATAGGGTCATATGATTTATGTAATCTGAAATGAGATAGGGAAAGTAAGGAAATTTTACCATCAAAAGTGCGCTGTAAGTATTAAAAGGCTGACCATCCCTGGTCTAGAGCTTGAAGGGGAAGGTCAACCTATTATTGGGAAAATAAATCCAAATGTAGTATATATATCTAATAGTATTTTGACAATCACAACAGATGAGGAAAGTGGTTTGGGAGTTATTATATAGAATGATTGTTTGTAGGCAAACAATTCAACAAAAAGCCAGTATGCTTGGATTGGAAGGTGTTAACAGTAGAAAACGAGTGGTACTAATGCTGGTTTGACTTCACATAGAATACTATGTCCATGAGTGTATCTCCAAAGGGATATTAATATATTGGGGAGCATTCATATGATGTCAACTAAAATGGTTGATGGTCTAAAGGCAAGACTTGACCTTAATATATACAGCTTAGTGGTCAGAAGAGAATGGGGTGATATCATAGAAACATAGATATATTAAAAGGTTAATAAAGATTAGAAGGGAAGTATCTTCCAGAAAGAGAGGAATTCAAGAACAAGTGGTTATAATTTCAAGTTGGAAGATGGAAAAAATAAACCACTACATTAACGAAAGGGTAGTAAATACAAGTCATCAAGTGGAAGTAGTAAGGGCAAACACAGTTAAGGAATTCAAGCATGGCTGACATAAACATAATAGCTTCCCAATTAACACTTTTTTTGTGGGTATATTTTTATCTATGTCTTCATTCAACTACCCACTGCCATTTCTTCCTGCATACTTTTAGGAATAAAATTTGAAATAACATCTTTTTACTCCACCCGCCTTTTGTCTGTTGCTATTTGATATTACCTTTTGTGTTATCAGTTATTTACATAAAACTGTTTTGTGGTAACTTTGGACAGCTGCATTAATAGATTATTAGATTATTTTATATATTCTTCATGCAAGTTAGTTAAATAAGTACCTTTGGTAAGAACAGATAACCTACGTTTAGTTACTTTAAAAAAAAAACATAGTGGCTGGTATCCACTGCAATTATAGATAAAACAGTAAGAAATATGTTTGTGGTTAAATTTACATAAAAAAACAGTTTCAAACTAAATAGAACATCTGTATTGGGTAACTGAACTGAATGACAGAGCAGATCTGCTCCAGGAATAATGGTATTTAGTAGCCAGAATAAGATATATATATATATATATATATATATATATATATATATATATATAAAAATAAACATATATAAATATAAATATACAGTATATATATATATATATATATATATATATATATATACACTGCCTTGCAAAAGTATTCTCCCCCTTGACTTTTTGTTACATTACAGCCTTAAATTCAATGTTTTGTTAATCTGAATTTTATGTGATGGATCAGAATACAATAGTCTAAGTTGGTGAAGTGAAATGAGAAAAATATATACATAAAACTATTTTTTAGAAACACAAAACAGAAAATTGGGATGTGCGTATGTATTCACCCCCTTTGTTATGAAGCCAATAAAAAGCTTTGGAGCAACCAATTACCTTCAGAAGTCACATAATTAGTGAAATGATGTCCACCTGTGTGCAATCTAAGTGTCACATGATCTGTCATTACATATACACACCTTTTTTGAACGGTCCCAGAGGCTGCAACACCTAAGCAAGAGGCACTACTAACCAAACACTGCCACAAAGACCAAGGAACTCTCCAAACAAGTAAGGGACAATGTTGTTGAGAAGTACAAGTTAAACTTAGGTTATAAAAAAATATCCAAATCTTTGATTATCCCCAGGAGCATCAAATCTATCATAACCAAATGGAAAGAGCATGGCGCAACAGCAAACCTGCCAAGAGACACCCGCCCACCAAAACTCACGGACCGGGCAAGAAGGGCATTAATCAGAGAGGCTGCACAGAGACTTTGAGGAAGGTGCTCTGGTCTGATGAGACTAAAATTTAACTTTTCGGCCATCAAAGAAAACACTTCAAATCACCCAAAGAACACCATGTTTTTTAGCAGCCGGGACTGATAAACTGGTCAGAGTTGAGGGACAGATGGATGGTGCGAAATACAGGGATATTCTTGAGCAAAACCTGAACCACTCTGTGTATTATTTGAGGCTAGGACGGAGGTTCACCTTCCAGCAGGACAATGACCCCAAACACACTGCTAAAGCAACACTTGTGTGGTTTAAGGAGAAACATGTAAATGTGTTGGAGTGGCCTAGTCAGAGCTTAGACCTCCATCCAATACAAAATCTGTGGTCAGACTTAAAGATTGCTGTTCACAAGCGCAAACCATGCCAACTTGAAGGAGCTGAAGCAGTTTTGCAAGGAGGAATGGGCAAACATCCCAGTGGTAAAATGTTTGTTGTTTGCTTCACAATAAAATAAAAAAAACATCTTCAAAGTTGTGGGCAGGTTCTGTAAATTAAGCTATGCAAATCCTCAAACAATCCATGTTATTTCCAGGTTGTGAGGCAAAAAAACACGAAAAATGCCGGGCCGGGCTCCTCCTCCGAGGGGGTGAATACTTTTGCAAGGCACTGTATATTATATATAAAAATTTAATAAATATATACCGTATATGTATATATATATATATATATATATATATATATATAATATATATATATATATATATATATATATATACTGTATATATATAAACAATATAGATGTGACTGATAAACGGGCAATGTTTTTGAAGATGTGCTTTCAAGGGGTATATTATTTATTATAGTAGATTGTAGTGTTTTCAATAGTTTAAGATGCAAAGTAATATGAGGACATTTTTAAGCAAACATATTAAGAGACCAATATAGTCCTATTTTTTAAATAATTTACTTTGAGGAAGTACATTTGAAAATAGGCAATATTTTTCAAGAAGTAGAAAAATAATACAGCCTCTAAATGCAGTGGAAGTCTCTATATTCACAAGATGGTCATGTCAACCCTGAGCTTGGTGTTTCCAGCCTGGGGCTACTCCTCTAATTCCCCTGTATGGACTGTCTGGGGTCTGAGGACCCTCATCCCCAGTGAATACTACTTGCGTGTTTTGGATCACATGTGGATAACTGCTTGTTATACTGACTATATCCATGTTAAACATGCCTGATATTGGTATATATTTTTATGTGTAGTTATGTAATTCATATACTGTGATCCATTTATTGTTTGCAAGGGTAGGTCTAAGAGGCCAATAGTGAAACTAAAACAATTGGTCGTTCAACTTTGAAAACATGCTGCTGAGTTATTAAGTTAGCTGGACTTCCAATCTTAATTATGTTACCTTTTGTTACTCTGCACCCAGACTAATTAAATTACGGAGACCTTTTTGTTCCCACGTGTACAGTATATAACACCTTGTGTGTTTCAAGAAATTGCATTACCCCTTTTAAAAGTATACAAGTGTATTAGTTGTATTTCTGAGGTGTGCGGAAGATAAATCATGTTTCTATGTTCCAGAACTGCATACCTGCTCTCCATAGATCCTAAAACAAGCTTCCTTCCAGGGGAATCACTATCACTGATACACAGAAAACCGGAGAGGAGAAAACCTAACCAGTGGGATCAATTGATCTGCTGGTCAAGCTGGACCATTCTTATGACATGTTTGCCTTGCTATCTATTTTGGAGTTTATCAAATTTAGTTATTCAGACCATATAGAAAAATGACAACTGTGGCCATTTATATATTATCAAATAGACTCTAATCTCTTAAGGGTAATATGAGTTAAATAAAAAACAGACAGCATTTTTTCCAAAAGGAACTACTTTTCAATAGATAACAATATATTTTTTTTACCACATTGCAAGGGCTAAAAAAGAAAGTAAGATCTATTACCAAAATGCAATGACAAAACAAACTACAAGCTCTTTTACCACACTACAGCATTACAACAGTTTTTTAATAAATTATAAGGTTTAAAATAAATTGCAGATGTTGTTACTAAAGATCTATCTTAACAAACTACAATGATTAAAATTGATTGGATGTAATTTTACCACATTGCAAGGAACACAAAAAAATGTCTTATTATATTGGAAGATTTAAAACAGACAACATACTCTTTCCCCAAAATGTGATAATACAAATAAATTCCAAGTACTTTTACCACATTGCAAGGACTATAAAAGATAGCAAACTATGTTATTGTGATTGTGAACTCAGTAGCACAGTTCAAGGTCTAAAACAGATTGCAAGCTCTTTTACCACACTGCAAGGACTATAGCATATTCGGTATGTTTTGTTTTACCACATTATTAGGAATAAACAGATTTCAAATTCCTTTATCACATTTAAAGGCAAGTTAAACCTAAAATTATTATTTTTATTGCAATAAACCCTAATAAACAGAGATTTGTAGCAATAAAATCAAGTGCTAAAACTTTTACACATATATTTGAACTTCTATAAGTGAACTCCTTCATACAGTATAAGAGTCATTTTTGTTCCGGTAAAATTTCCCCTTAAAAGGACTGGGACAAATTGTAAGCTCTTACCATACTCCTTTCCCCAGATTGCATCCTGATGCTTAGCAAGCAGAGGTAAAGCTACTGTTGGTGCAGCAAGTACAAAGCAATTGGGCCCATAATTGGGTAAGGGCCCTCTGCTATTGTTACTAAAGTGTTAGGCCCTCATTCAATTGCAACTTGGCCAATTGAATAGGGGTCTAAATAAGCACATAACATATTTTTTTTAAAGAAGTTTTTAGTTAGTAAATATCTATCCAAAAGCAAGATTTTCACTAACTAAAAACATATTTAAAAAAATATTCTATGTGCCTATTTAGAGCCCTATTCAATTGGCAACATCGCAATTGAATGAGGCCCTTAATCTTTTACGAGAGGGGCAGATAATTATTGTTACAGAAAGGTCATCATATATTTTTTTGCATTCTTATTGACCCCTATGGCCCGTACCTTGTATAGAGAATTTGCAAAGGGGGCAAAATTAGTTTGCCCCTTGGGCCCTCCATTTACTAGCTTTGCCACTGCTGTACTCACAAGAGCTTAACCTTTGTTGCCACCATTCAGGGACTGACCATTATCTACTTAGATACATCCCCAAATTACCTAACAAATTGGAACTTAAACCATCATATTCACACTCAAAATGAGGTTAGTTTGCAGAATTAGCACATACACGTAAACACTGCCCCGAAGCTCACAGTTTATCTGTTTTTAGAGTCTGAATATCTTTTTTTATGAACTCTGCCAAAATGGAAGCTCTAGACAGGGGCAGGAGAAGCAGGTTCAAGTCATAAACAAAACCGGCTTCCAAATATATTCAAGATATGTTTAATCTTTGCTAGAAAACGTAATATGCTTACTAAAGAAAAAAACAGCAAATGAAGATGTTTCAAAAAACAATAACAAGTTGGTTGAATTCAAATGAAAACATCCACAAAGATTAAAGGAACATTGAGCTCTTATAAATATATATATATGTACTTTGATGAGCTAGAATTTAAATCATGAATAAAAGACACAAAAACATTCAATTTATCATCAATTACTTAGTGAAGGCCAGCTCCATGCCTATCTTATAAGATCTCCTTTTTTTCTTATTTTCCTGTATTATAAAGGAAGAACCTTAGAAACTGAAACAGAGTCATTTAGCTTAATTAATGCTAAATTATGTAATTCTGATTCTACAAAAGAGCTACATGAGTCATACTTTATGCCAATGAGATCTACAGATAGCTGTATTATCTGTGTATACAGAAATATTTAGTTAATTTTATATTAAAGGATCTTAAGCATTACCTTGCTAGCATGTGAAATAAGTGCAATTGTTTGATAATTGGAGACTCTTTGGCACTGCTTTTATTGGTGATTGGGATGTAGATAGAAGTAATGCGGAGGGATTAGATAGAAGTATTGGGGTAGTAAGTGTAGAGGGGGTAAGGAATTAATTAATTAGTCATGTGGAAGGAGATGGGGGAGGGTTATTATACTCAATAGTGAGGTACTGCAAAGTAACTCAAGTACAGTGGCAGGCAAGTCAGAACTACAGAACATAAGGTGTATGCTTGCTAATTCCAGAAGCTTGCCAGGAAAAATGGGAGACTTAGAATTATTAGCAGTTAATGAGAAATTGGATTTAATAGGCATTACTGAAACATGGTGGGATGACTCTCACGATTGGACAGTTAATCTGGATGATTATATATAATTTAGGAAAGATTGGGGCAATGGTAAAAGAGGAGGAGGGACTTGTCTCTATAGTCAGAGAAGATATTTACGCTGGAACTAGCGGTAATATTGAATGTTTGTGGGTAGAGTTAAATAGCGGAACAGCAAATTCCAAAAGAATATTAGTTGGAGTATGCTTTAAACCCCCAAATATAACTGACAACTATTATTGTTACAGATTGGAAATGCAGCTAAGCATGGGCAAGTTCTAATAATGGGAGATTTTAATTACCCTGAAATAAACTGGATAAATTAGACCAGCAGTTCAGCTAAGGGGAGCAGAACTACTACAGGTTCTTGAGTACACTCAGGGATCATTATCTGGCCCAGGTTATACAATAACCTACTAGAAATGAGGCTATCTTGGATTTAGTTATAACAAATAATATAGATATAGTATCAAATGTTGAAATAGGGCAACCTTTGGAAAACAATGATCATAACACAGTCTCATTTGAGATTGAATTAAAAAACAAAAATGTAAGGGGCCAACAAAAACTCTTAATTTTAAAAGGATAGATTTTAATGATCTAAGGGCATCAATACAACGTATAGACTGGGAGAACTAGTGGGTAAAATTATTGAACATACATGGACAACAATTAAATCCTTACTAAATATACATACACATCGGCATATGCCATGTGGAAAAGTAAAAGGAGTAAATTACATCCAACGTGGTACTGAAAAAAAAACAGGCATTTAAATAATACAAACAAGAGGGGACAGAGGGCCTCATTCAATTAACGACCTTAGGAGATGCGTGGCCGCAAGGACCGGACGCAGGCTACTTGCGTATTGTATTCCCTTGCGGCCGAGGGCTCCGGCAGGCTTGCGGCCGGTGCCCTGTTATCCCTTTCGGCCGCCTGCGCAGCAGGAAAGCCTTTGATCTTACACGGCCGCAAGAGTTTCGGCAGCAAGAAAGCTAAGGTTGCTATTCAAATACGACGTGAACGCTTTCGTCAAGGCCGTAATTAGCTAAAACCGAGCTGCAGTTTACTTACACCAAAAAGGTACCTCGAGCACCAATTAAGCACATAAAAAAAGCCATCCTGTACTTTGATGAGACGTGAAAGTGATTGTAGGTGTTAGAATTCATAGCACAATATTCCCCTACACTCAAATCTGAAAATCATTTTTATTGTAATTCATGTCCAATTTCCGTGTCCAAAGTCCCACGGGCTTGGAGCACATCAGACCCGCAAAGGCTGCGAGATTAGCCTCCGTCAAGTCCGTAAATGGGTAAAATAGACCCACAGGTAATAAACGGCTTACTTACAAATCGTAGCACATTAAGCATAGAAAAGCCATCCTGTACTTTTATTAAAAGTGAAAGTAATGTTTGATCTTAGAATTAATAGCTCAACATTCCCCTATTCTCAAATCTGCAAATAAAGAAATGTAATTTCATGTTCAATCTTCGTGTTCTATTTATCATGCAAGCCCGCACGGGCTTGAATAACGAGCTACGGGCTTTGTCATTGAAGGATTTTAAAATCAAAGTATAATTTGGCGATGTGCAAGCTTGAGAATGTTTTGCTATTAATCCTCATGCCCCCCATTGTGTTCCCCATCATTTACAGTGCTTGGCAGTGCTGGATTGAATATATATTGTCTTCTACAATGCTTTGAGTTTGCGGCCTTCAACCTCCGAACCCATACGGGTTTTAACAAGGACGAGCCCGTGGGACTTGGAACGGAAAATAAACTGGGAATGAAATATCGGATTTGGGCGATGTGCAAGTTTGAGAGGGTGTTGCTATTAATCCTCATGTCCCCCATTATGATGCCTAGCATTTACAGAGCTTTACAGTGCTATCTTGAATTTATATTTGCATTTAAAGTTTCCGACTTTGCGGCCTTAAAACAAGATTTACGGGCGCGGGGGAAACGCTTGCGGATGATTGAATGATTTGCGGCTGGCCGTAAGGGGGATGTCGTTGCGTCGCCGTCTATTTGAATAGCAGGGTAGCAGTAGCGCTACACATGGCCGGGAGATGGCCGCAAGGAATCGCAGCATTGCGGCCATTTTACGTCCGTTAATTGAATGAGGCCCAGAGACTGCTTTACGTGAGTACAAGGAAACTAACAAGGCTTGCAAAAGGGCTATTAGACTGGCCAATATAGAGAATTTAAAATTAGTTGCAAAGGAAATTAAGACTATCCCTAAAATATTTTTTAAATATATTAATGGGAAGAAGTCCAGGAAGGAAGCTATAGGAACATTACAATGTGACGCAGGCCGTCTGGCAATTAGTCACCAGGAAAAGGCAGATGAACTAAATATGTTCTTTTCTTCTGTATACACAAGGGAGGTACCAGTGGTTGGGTCACTGTAACAAAATTGGGCTACACTACCATCACTAAATAATTGGTTAACGCAGGAAGAAATTTAAAACAGGTTGGAAAAAATAAATGTTAATAAAGCCCCGGGTCCTGATGAAATAAATCCAAGGGTACTGAGAGAACTGAGTTCTGTAATAGCCAAACCATTATATCTAATTTTTGAAGTTTCACTCAACACTGGGTGGCTATCAGATGACTGGAGAAAAGCAAAGGTGATCCCTATATTTAAGAAGGGAGCAAGAGCAAATCCAGGGAATTATAAACTCACTTCTGTAGGGGAGAGCTTATAGAAGGGTTAATAAGGGATAATATACAAGAATATGTCTATTCAAACAGGATTATAAGTAGGAGTCAACATGGATTCATGAAGGATAGGTCATGTCAAAGAAATCTAATTTGTTTCTATGAAGAGGTTAGTAGGAACTTGGATCAAGGCAAATAAATGGATGTAGTCCTTTTAGATTTTGCAAAGGCTTTTGATACAGTGCCACATGGGAGACTATTGTGTAAACTAAGGGATACAGGAATTACAGTAAATATATGCACATGGATTGAGCTAAAAGAAAGGAAGCAAAGAGTTGTTGTAAATGGAACATATTCGGATTGGACTAATGTGGTAAGTGGGGTTCCTCAGTATTAGGTCCTCTCCTTTTTAACATATTTATTAACTACTTAGAAGTAGGACTGGAAAGTATTGTCTCCATTTTTGCTGATGACACTAAGTTGTTCGAGGTAATTACATCAGAAAATTATGTACTTTCCCTCCAAAGGGATTTGCATAAATTAAAGAAATGGGCAATTAAATGGCAGATGAGATTGAATACAATAAATGTAAAGTTATGCATCTGGGAAGGAAAAATAGCCATGCAATTTATAAACTTAATGAAGCAAATCTAGGTGTATCAGATATTGAAAGGGATTTAGGAGTGCTTGTGGACAACCACCTACGTAACAGTTCTCAATGCCAAGCAGCATCTGCAAAGGCAAATAAAATATTAGCTTATATTAAGAAGGGTATAGCAGCAAGGGAAGCAAATATAATTCTGCCACTATACAAATTTCTAGTATGCCCTCATTTGCAATATAGAATATAGTTTTGGGCACCACTTCATAAAAAGGATATTTAAGAGCTGGAAAAAGTACAGAGAAGGGCAACAAAACTAATAAGGGGAATGGAGAATGGCTAAGTTATGAAGGAAGAAAAACCAAATTAAACATATTTTCTCTAGAAAAAAAGGCATCTAAGAGGAGATATGATTACCTTATATAAATACACCCCCACCCTATACTCCACCCCCATCCCCCAATAGTTAATAAATACAGATACACATTTTTTTCCTTATATTATTATTATTATCGTTTATTTCTAACGCGCCAATATATTCCGTAGCGCTATACATAAGTTACAGGCAATAACAAGCTCAAGATTCAATATATATATTATATATTTATATATTATATATTTATATACTTATATATTTTTATATATATATATATATATATATATATATATATATATATATATACAGTAATACTTATTTTGATTTATCCTTATATTATTTTTGGGATAATTATGGAGGGAGGAGAGAGGAGGGGAGAGGAGTGGAGAGGCGGGGAGGAAGAGGAGAGGCGAGCAGGATAGAGAGGTGGTCCTGGAGAGTGGTGGAGGAGAGGAGGAGGAGGTGAGGAGCGGTGGAGGAGATGGAGGAGGTGAGGAGTGACGGAGGAGAGGGGGAGGAGAGTAGAGAGGTGGAGAAGGTGGAGCAAGAGAGTGGAGAGGTGGAGGAGGAAAGTGGAGGAGAGGAGGTGGGTGGTGGCAACCCAAAGTTCATGGTCAGAGTTGGAGGGGCTTGTTTCTAGGGGGGGGTGTTAGTTCTGGGTAGGGACAGGCCTCAGGGGCAGACAAGGGAGCAAAGTATCCCCATCCACAGTCGAAAGGGTAAGAGGCTGGGGCAGGCCCAAGGCCCCAAACTACACATACGGGGAGAATGTGGTCCTCCTCTGTTGCAATCCATGAGCGCCCGCAATCCTTGGGGGGGGGGGGGAAGGAAGTTAGGCCTCGGCCCAGGCTTGGAAGGAGGTAGCAGCCGCAGTAACAGTAGTGGGCACAGCGGAAAGGGATGTTAGGCCTGTGAAGCACCTCTTTGATGATGTCCGGGCCAGGGTGTGGAGGATGATAGCATGGAGGCCAGTTAAGCTGCAGCACCAACCATCAGTTACAATGAGTGGGAGAGGGTCGCCAAGGATCATTGAGCCAGTTGCTCAACGCTGGAGCTTTAGGCCTGGTGGACCAGCAGGATCCAGCCTCCATGTCAGGTAAATATCACATACACCAACATGCCATCACATGTACAGCACACACACTAGACATATACATAATGTCAAACATGTTGACATATCAACTCTATGGAATTAGCAATGGATAGATAGATCAGTCAGGCATGATTAAATCCATGAAGCTGACAAATCACTGTCAATCGTGGGCACAACAACAGTAATCAACCAATAGAGAGTCCATGTATGGGTGTGACCACTGCAACATATGCAGTTACAGACCACAGCCAGAATCTGGATAGCGTTAGGAGCCAAGAACGATCAAGACCAAGAACCAGAGTATAAATCACATCTAGCAAATAATAGCTACTCATAATTGCAATTAAGAGAATCATCCAGCTTCAAGCCTAGATGTCAGATAGTTAGGAATGAACACAAAACAATGTATTATACATCATACTTAACACATATACCTTTCTTTTCTCTTTTTCAGCTTTGAGGATGCCTGGGTCCAGCGGTGAGCCAGAGGCAGAGGCGTCGAATCAGTTGGAGCAGGAAGTCGGGAACCAAGCCCCCACCCAACAGGAACCGGCGCAGGGGGAGGAGGAAAGAAAAGGAGCCAAGGGTTCGGAGGAGAAGCATATCATCAGCCGCACCGGTGGCAGTTGACCCAACTGCCCCCCTCCTGCAGAGACTGAGCCTATTACCAGAGCCCTCCTACTGGAGGGATGAGCGGGGCTTGCCCCCGACCTCCTTCTCCACTTACAGTGCATCTGACTGGGCACTACCACCAGGCACACCACCACCTGACTTATTGAGCCAGGATGTAGCCAGGGCCCAGACCCTCCCCACTGGGCCACCACCACCGCCACCTCCTCACCCAGCAATGCCCCCACAGACCTCCATCCCCACCAACACCAAGACAGACTGCTAAGGCAGGTAACGCCAATCAGGCTGAGCTCATGCGCAACATGGCCAGGCGCAATAGGGAGGAGAGGAGGCACCATCTAATGAAGGAATTGTACCTGTCTGGGCTGCTCAGAATGAGGGCAGACCAGAGCACAATCCAGCAAGTCACCACAGATGCCATGCACAGTGCTCTGGTCCCCAGCCCGGCCTCCTACACCCCGAAGGCATCCCACGCACACACGCAGCCCGGACTCTCTTCCCCCATGCCTCCACCATCGCCACCAGCACCACCACTGCTGCCTCCTGGGGGGATTCCTCAGGTGGACTTGAAAAGTCTCACAATGGCATGAAAGCCAGCATTAATACATGCACTAGTGAAGCATGTGATCAGTATAAGATCAGATCCTTGTGTCTGATTTAAGTAACAGTGAATCTGGCTGCTGACATTTGTGTTCTCTCCGTATTAATGGGTATTTTCCCCTATTGCTGATATTCATGAGTATCCTTTAACATATACTAACACCTGTATAGCTGATGGATGTGATATCAATATTGATGAACAATATCATATGGAGAAGGTGATAGTACACCTTGATCACTGAAGCTGGTCACAGCCAAGCATTTATTGTGAGATGACACATCATTATTAATGGTCATGGCCAGTGAGTTATCCTGAGAACTGGCTAATGGTTAGTAATGCTTGCAGATGGGAATCAGGGGAGTTGGTATATTGTTACAGTTACAATATTTAGCACTTTACTATATTTACATGTTTTTTGTGTTGTTTTTATCCTCCTCCGCTTTTTTTGTTTTGGACCACCTTTTTTCAGTTTTTTATTTTAGGAGCACACTATATGTGTGAAACACAGATGTTTATTCATCTGTTTAATTGAGCAGATGCTAACCAAACGTAAGTGTTATGCGCATTACTGGTTACTTCGATTTAATGGAGTGATTTACGATGATCCTTTCTGTCATCAGATTCTGGTTGCAGTGGTGGGCCACATGTGACCCTGGTAAGTGCTATGCATCGTGATTATTCTAGACTATGACATTACCCCCTTTACGTATCACGTTTTTCCCCAAAAGCTTTAGGGATCCGCCCACACCCATGATATTAGTGCAGTCTTGTACATTTCTGAGTGTGCTCTGTGTATGTAATAAAGCTTAGTAATACTGTTATCAGCATGTCAGTGTGTTTTCAATGGTTGGGGTTTTGGGACAGCCACATACACCAAATTTGTGTCACCTTCCTATATCTGTAAACTAATGAGCCCTAGTTACTAGTCATATATATATATATATATATATATATATATATATATAAAATATATATATACATGTATAG
The DNA here is from genome assembly GCA_027410445.1 of Discoglossus pictus. NCBI lineage: Eukaryota > Metazoa > Chordata > Amphibia > Anura > Alytidae > Discoglossus > Discoglossus pictus. Next base: position 410,304,694 of record CM050165.1, on the reverse strand, counting down.
TTGAATAATCAGAGTATTGCTGTATATAGTGATACCTTTTTTTATTGAACAAACATATTCATAGGTTTCATGCCGAGCTTTCAAGAGCGTTCCTGTCTTTGTCGAGTCAGAGTCAATACTGATTATAGATTCACAAATACAGCAAAAAATTCCAGGATTAACAAATAATGTTCTGATCAGCCAGCCGTGCAAGTGTGTGGGGGTGCAGACCAGAGTAAGTAAATTGGGGTCGTAAATAGTTTTACTAAGGAACCATAGAGCTGAAACCAAACACAGGAGGAAGGCAGAGAACAAAACAAAAAAAAAAATCAATAAACACACATATATATATTTGTAAATATATATATATGTGTGTTTATTGATTTTTTTATGATCCCATAATCCCCTTCTGGATCACTACCTTGTGGTGGTGAAGGGGCTTGTGTACTTCAATGAAGCTGTGAGCTATGCCATGTAGGGCCACTCTAGGTGTGCGGGTCATAGCAGAAAGGTCAGACAAATTGCAGTCCACTGGAGAAGGAACTGGTAACCCACTCCAGTATCTTTGGCATGCAAATCTTGTGGAAAAGCAAAGGCATAGCTAAATTTGCTGCAGTCCATAGGGTCACAGAGAGTTGGACACTACTGAAGGACAGCCAAATATAAAATGTTCCCCTGTTACTTGATATATGCCATGTGGCAGTGTAATTTGGCTTCTATTTGTTCTCCCAATGTAAATGTGATACGTGAGATGTATATAAGATGATCTTTGTGAGAATATGGCAGGCAGTTTCATGTTTTTGTGTTGCAATTTAATCAGGTAGTGTCTCTTTAATTGCTTTCAGCATCTTGCAGCATGACTTTTCATATTGGCATGACCAACATATGAGTTTTTTTTTAAGGCCTATTTGTTAATTGAGCATTGATGTTCAATGACATTTAATGCCTTACATTGCTTTCCCCATTGGTGTGTTTTAATTGTCTTTTGCAGTGTTACAAGGAAGTCTGTAACCCTTTGTGGCCTTGACAGATCAAAGGCTTAGATGGGTTGTCAATTAAGGTTTTGGCAACCACAGTGATTTCCAGCTTGTAGATCGTTTGTGGCTCGCTAAAAGATGCCAATTGAATAGCAAATTAGTTTACAGGCTCCATTACGGGCTCCAGTAACTTACAATTGCTTAATTGAATAGGGGCCCCAGTCTACTTGTCACTGTTGATAAATTTGTTGGCATAAGGCAAGCAAAACTTCACTGCATCATCTTGTAGGATTTTGAACAATTCAGCTAGGATTCCATTAATTTCTGCAGCCTTGTTATCAGCGAGGCTTCCTAGGGCCCATCTCACTTCACAAGACATCTAGCTCCAGATCATTGGACAAATTATCTTCTTCTATCTCTACATTGTTCATTATAGAATATCTCATTGTCTCGTCTTGCTGTCCTCTGGAAAAGATTTGTCCAGCTGAATGCAGAATTCCACTACATTTTGCTTTACTTCTTTTCTGGGCTACTTTCAAAGCCCCGTCAGAAAGCCAGTTTACCTAATTAGTTTAATTTATTTTTGGCATACCCTTTGTTGCTGCTTTTTGGATAATGTGACAAACTTCTGTCCATAGTTCTTCGGGCGTTCTATCTACCATGTCTAGTCCCTTAAACCGTTTACCTCCACTCCATGTTCACTGGGAATATTATTTATGGTCTGATGATTTTCCCTGTTTCCCTCGGTTTAATTCTTTGCAACAAAAAGCTCATGTTGTGTGCGACATTCAGCTCCAGGTCTTGTTTTGCTGAAGGTAGGAGGGCAAACTGATGTCTATATTTTCCAACCAATTGATGTCAATGTGTACAGTTGTCTCGGAGGCTGTTGGAAGAGGGTATTTATTATAACCAAAGAGATTTCTACTAATCTCTGCCCTACTTTATTTTGTACCCCAAGGTCAAACTTGCCAGTTATTGCAGTTATTCCCTACTTAAGCAGTCCAATCTCTTGTGATGATAGTAACATATTTTCTTGGTGATATCTATGACGTGTTCAGCATCCATGGATGGGGCATAGGACTTGAATCACTCTAAAGTTAAATAGCTTGCCTTAAATTGAAATTGAAATAATTCTGTTATTTATTGGGGTGTAAACGAGCACTGCTTTGGCAACCCTTTGATTAATATGAGGGCTACTCCATTTCTTCTGCGGAATTCTTGACCACAGTAGAAGATCTGGTGGCTGTCTGATATAAAATGTCCCATTCCAGTCCATTTGAGTTCACTAATTAGCAGAATATCAATGTTTAATTGTGTCATCTATATTTGACCCTATCCAGTTTGCCTAGATTCATAGCTCTAACATTCCAGGTTCCTATGCTGAATTGTTCTTTGTAGCAGCAGACTTTCCTTTCCTCTTAAAACACATCGGCAGCAGGGTGTCCTCTCAACTTAGACCTATCACTACATTAGGTCTGGTGCTACTCATTCTCACCCGCTGCTGTTCCCCAGTAATGTGGTAGACACATTCTGACCTGAGGGTCTCTTCTGGTGCCATATGTGTCTGATTGGCAAAGATACTGGAGTGGATGTCAGTTCCTTCTCCAGTGGATCACGATTTGTCTAACATCTCTGCTAGGACCTGGCCATCTTAGGTGACCCTACATTGTATGGCTCACATTGAACTACACAAGCCCCTTTACCACAACAAGGTAGTGATCAAGAAAAGGTTACGTTTAACTTCTTTACATTAAATTTTCAACATTGCTTAAGTGCACTGAAATAAAAGGGGACTACGTTTCCCACAATGCTGTGTGTGAATTGTTGCTTACCACGAATACCACGCTAAACAAAACTGTAAAGCAAAAACACAATAGCCATCTTCAGCCACATAGGGTTAAAGCTTCAGGGAGATCAGGGAGACGTTACAAGTGATGGATAGATATCTGCTGAGCTCCAGTGCCATGTTGGCCAACTTTCAAGGATGTGTGAAGTTTTTGAGAGACATCAATAACTACAATAATATTTTTTTAAGAAGAGTAAGCACACCACAGTATATTTTAATATATAAATACATATAATTTATAAATATTTGTAAATGCATGGTATTGCATACATATATATGTACCTGGTGTGCAGAGGGTATAATTATTGGATGGGCACAGGGCAGCCAAAAACCTAAATACACCCTTGGTATGCCCACATATATTTATCCCTCCAGACTAATTCTATTTATTTACCCTCCTCGTGTACCACTTCTTCTTTATCCCCTGGCAGCCCCTTTAGCTATGCCTCCCTAGACTTTGGCCAAGCTGGCCTTTATATAATATACAAGTCTCATCTACTACTTCCTACGGGCCTCTCATTGTTTAAATCAGTTGGCAAGCCCCTTCTTCTATGTTGCAATCCTGACTGACTGTCCCTGACCGGCTGACAGGCTGACAGCTGACAGGCTGTAACACGGATATTTTTAAGTTTGCAGTTTTCCTCTAATCATATACTTTTATTGTCATCTGTAAATCAATCTTACGTTTTTTTCAACTTCCAGAAATACGAAAACACATTTACTTGATTTGTTCAGACTAGTTAATTTGCTGCATATGTTTTTATGAGCGTCTTGGATCTACAAACACTTAATAAAAGATGTAATCATTTTTAATACCTTTCACTGGTAAGCCTGATCCCACAGATATAGGTAATTGTACAGTCAATCACCGACTTTACATACTAGTTTGTCCACTAATCTACATAATATAGTGTAAACATACTGTAAACAGTGTATAACATTTAAATACACAGTTAAAGGAAAGTTGCTTATTTTTTTTTTCTCTTCCAGTATAATGTATTTATGTACATATATAATATATAACTACTCTCTACAAAGATCCACCACACAAGCCAGGCACTTACCCCACACTGATGACTGGCAGTAACCGTGAAACAGTTCTGTATATGGGTAGGTGTCCTGGTTTGTGCATAAGCCATTCCGGTGCTGTGCTTAAAGCTGTGAAATACAGCGAGCATATGCTTAAAAGGAGCCATATATAAAATGGTTATTGGTTATTGCATTGTGGTCTCATCTGCACCTGCATCAATTGCCCATTTTTAAAAAACTCCTGCTACACCGGCATAACCGGCACTATCCGGAGTTCGAGACTGCAAAAAATAAAACTTACTTTTTTTCTTATAGTTTTTTCTGGGCCTAAATGGCCCAGTTTAGGTGCTAATGCCTTCTTAAATGTATTTTGGGGGGTTTGGGTTGGTTTAAGACTAGTTTAGAACCTTTTTTGGGGGGGACTCCTGATTAACCGGAAACTACACTTATCCGGCAACAAGGAAGTCCACGTGGGTGCCAGATAACAGAGTTTTTACTGTATAAATATTTATATATATATATATATATATATATATATATATATATATATACATATATATATTCTTAGTTTGAGATTGGATTACAAAAATGTCCTTTTAGCCTTAAAAACCCCACTTCAAATTTGCTACATTCAAAGCTGTTTTTTAATTACTAAATTATATTTTTAGTAACTTGAATCAGTAAATATTCATATTTGTATTGGTACTTTAAACTGATACAATTCCTTGCAGACTGTCAGCTTCAAACTCTGCCTCTAACATTCACTTACGTATGTCAGCAAAGCCAAACCAATATTACCTGCTTGGGTCTGCCCTCTGCAGCACATTAAGACACAGCACAGTTGTGCTGGTTGTACAGTGTTTAATACTAACCAATCCGTAATAATTTCTCAGCAACATTCTGAACATGTTATTAAGATAATCACTAATTGCCTAATTTGAAACAATGCAGTTCAGAGTCTGTGCCTTCATTAGCTGCAGAGGTAAGACCCAAGCAGATACTATTTGTATGATTTTTGGCATAAAAGTAAATAGATACACAGGTATATCATATTCCTAGTGAAATACAGCAAACTTCCTTATATGTTAAATATAGTGGAAATAATATATTTACAAAACTACAAATAGTGTGTTAGGGAAAATTATAACAAATTTATTTTTACATGAAAAAAGAATGCTGAAAAGTATAAGTAAACTCACTTGAAATGCAGCTTTGCAATACTTTCGGAGGTAGCCAATAATTGAAAGATACTTTTTTCTCAATAGCTCAGATGATACAGTGGCCTAATACACCTTAATTAGGAACTATAGAAAACAACCCTTTGTTTTCATTGTTGCAAATGCAGTTTGCAGAGGAATTAAATATTTATTTTTTATTTGCATTAAAAAAAATTATTTTTTTTTACATTTGCTCTCATAAGTGTTTGATAAATAGTTTGGTCATCTCATATTGACCGGCCCAGTTTTATTAAAACATACATAAATATATATTTGTTTTTCTGTTTTTGCACCAATACTAACATTATTACTGTATACTGACTTTAAAGAGTTATTGAGTTTAAATCCTCTAACCTTTTAGCTCCTACTACAAACTAATTATTACACTTTTCCCCCTATGAAAACATATAGTAAATGAGCATTTCTAGCAATCTAGGGGTTGATTTTCTTTCCAATGTACACAATTTAGATTACAACCATCTGCTGGTAATGAGGCAGGAACAATGAGCTGACTTTAATCCTCAACGTTCCTTGAAGTGTTTTGAATAATTTTATAGTTTGTGCTGTAAAATTCACTCAATGGTCTCATAACCTCACCTTTCCCTCCTTTGTTCCCATCTGTCAGGCTGCATGTTAAAGTGTTATTGGAGAATTAGGTAAAGGAGCCCATAAAGCACATAAGTAACTACCAGTCAACTTGAATACAGGCCCAACTATCTCAAAATGGAAGCACTGCCATATTGAATCCAAGAAAACTCAACCGTTTTGGGGACAAAAATGCATAAAATATACTACTGGTTCTCAAAATAATTCTTCAGGCTTCCAAAAGTATTGATGAAAACCCAGAACCATGAATGGGGACCTTTGCAACCCCATAACAATGTTCTTCAAGATGGCTCCCTAGGATATAAAATGGCCCATGGAACTCAAAACTCTTACCCAGGGCCGCATAATCCCTATCCCTGACCCTTATTTGAAGGTCACCACAAAGTAAGAAATTGTTTTGAATAATTTATTTTGGAACTCCTGTTGTCGCAAAATGGAAACCAAGTTTGGGTAACACTGACATATAGAAACAAATCTGAATATACTTTGATGCATATTTGTCTAAAATGTGAAACTGGGTGAGATAATTTGATCACTTGGGTGTGTGTAGGTTTTATGTTGTTCTAGGATAGGGGTAGGCCAGCTTTTGAGGTTATGCCTTCTGCATACAGGTGAGGCTATCGCTTCTTCAGTCATTCTGATCAACTCACCTGTACATAGAAATGAAATCCTTGAATCAAGGTCTGTGTGTGGCACTCCAGGACAAAACTTGTCTACCCCTGTTCTAGGCTCATACACAATTGTGCACCACCATATTACAATGCTGTGTCATCCTGTTGCGCAAGACTTAAACGCTGAAGGCACTCATTGCCTGCAAGACTAAAGTAGCGAAGTGAGCAGTTGAGGCATTAAACACCGCCAGGCACATATGACTTTTAGCCAGGAACGTACGAGGTACAAAATACACTATTAGGAAGGACAGAAAATGATCGAGACCCTCGTAACACATACACACTCGCCGCCATTTTACAACACTACCTTAAAACTAATAACATTACCATTCTAAAAATGCTGCTTTACACAACTAAACAAACGGTTTAGCGTCGCGCACGCAGCCTATTTACACTGCACACTTGCCACATTGCTGACACTTTCTCCTCAGGTTACCAACAGTCCAACTGTACATTGTATGCTGCAGGAAAAACAACAGCGATTGTTAGCTCTTCAGCATATTAATTCCTGGATATATTCATTACAAAGGTGCTCAGCGCGGAATGAAAGTACACACTGAAAGTACACAAGGGGAGAGGCTCGCAATGAGCGCATAAGGTACTCAGAGTACTAAAAGCCTTATATTGTGTGGCAAACAGCGACTCAAGTATTCTAGCAAAATTGACCACATAAAAAAGTAAAAAAATTCCCTTAGTAGCCCTATCGATGGATGCAGAAAAGGCATTCGATAGGGTGAACTGGGATTTTACTGATATAGTCGTGGATATATACGGCCAGGGAGAATTTGGTTCACGCGCAGTGAAAGCTTTATATACAAATGCCAATGCTTTTGTCAGGGGAGTGGATTTTAAATCAGACAACGTTTCAATAATGAAAGGAACGAGACGCTGGTGTCCATTCTCTCCGCTCATCTTTGTATTAATTATCAAACCCTTGATATAATCTATTAGGATAAGTAACGATATAGGAGGTATAACAACAGGCTCTCTGAATAATAAAGTCATTGCTTTTGCAGATGTGGTCACTGTCACAAACCCCCCCAAAAATTAACTCACTACCCAGAGTATTAATAAGACTGTGGTTCAGCTTGTGGTTCAGCTTGAACAAAAGATTACATTTGGTTAAATTTCCATCACCTGCTGCTCCAATAAAGAAGATTTGCAAGGAATATTACCATTTTTGAGAGTGGAGTGGACAAATTGGGGTATAAAAGCTTTAAAAGACTTGTATAAATGAAATAACTTGAAGACATTTGAATTTATATGTGTAGAAAAGAAGTTACCAAAAGAGAATTGGTTGTTTTTTAACATGTTATACACTGCTATCCTGAACTCCAACTATAAATGATTGGAAAACAGTAATTTTGAATTATCCCTTTGCGATATTAAGAGGAAGCAAACAATAACAAATTGTCTAAAAAGTATAAAACTCCTAACTGAACATATAAAATCTATAAGAATGATAATGGGAACAAGAGTTCCAAAAAGAATGGGAAGAGAAAATCTGGCATATGCTAATGACCTGACGTCACATGCTCATCACGTCATTAGCATATGCCGATCTGTTCACAGCTAGAAGACAAGCTGCGGGGGAGTGATGAACATCTGCAGCTCATCGTCGCATAGTATGGATAGAGGGGGATAGGGATTGGAGAGGGGGAAGTGAGGAGGAGGGTATGGGGGAAGGAGGAGGATGATAAGGGGGAAGGAGGGCGGAGGAGGATGATAAGGAGGAAGGAGGATAAGGGGGAAAAGGAGGAGGTGAAGGGGGAAAGGGAGGTGATTAGAGAGGGGGTATTGAGGAGGAGGATAAGGGGGAGGAGGATAGGGGGAAAAGGGAGGAGGATCAGGGGGAAAGGGCGGTATGATTATGTCAGTATTTTTGAATCTACCGCTTTAACATTCTAAATACTGACATAATCATACCATCAGGAGGGTTAAAGAGAAGGGAACACACAAACACATATGGTGTTGTGTCCGAGTTTTCAAATTTTTTGGTCAAAATGCATTATCCAAATTTCCAAAATTATAAAACTTGAGTTAGTGCTGTCACAAGAAATTGTCTTGTTCCACTTTTTAAAAAAAAATAATTCCAAAAGTAATTTATAATAAAATGGCACGAAACAAGGGCGAGTCTTCACAAGGTGGTCTTCCGTTTATTAATATATATATATATATATATATATATATATATATATATATATATATATATATATATATATATATATACAGTGGATATAAAAAGTCTACACACCCCTGTTAAAATGTCAGGTTTCTGTGCTGTAAAAAAAATGAGACAAAGATAAATCATTTCAGAACTTTTTCCACCTTTAATAGGACCTATAAACTGTACAACTCAATTGAAAAACAAACTGAAAGTCTGCACAGTGCACCCTCTTATAACTGGGGATGTAGCTGTGTTCAGAATTAAGCAATCACATTCCAAATCGTGTTAAATAGAAGTCAGCATACACCTGCCATCATTTAAAGTGCCTCTGATTAACCCCAAATAAAGTTCAGCTGCTCTAGTTGGTCTTTCCTGAAATTTTCTTAGTCGGATCCCACAGCAAAAGCCATGGTCCACAGAGAGCTTCCACAGCATCAGATGAATCTCATTATTAAAAGGTATCAGTCAGGAGAAGGGTACAAAAGAATTTCCAAGGCATTAGATATACCATGGAACACAGTGAAGACAGTCATCATCAAGTGGAGAAAATATGGCACAACAGTGACATTACCAAGAACTGGAGCTTCCTCCAAAATTAATGTAAAGACGAGAAGAAAACTGGTCGGGGAGACTTCCAAGAGGCCTACAGCAACATTAAAGGAGCTGCAGGAATATCTGGCAAGTACTGTCTTTGTGGTACATGTGACAACAATCTCCCGTATTCTTCATATGTCTGGGATATGGGGTAGAGTGGCAAGACGAAAGCCTTTTCTTATGAAGAAAAACATCCAAGCCAGGCTACATTTTTCAAAAACCCATCTGAAGTCTCCCAAAAGCATGTGGGAAAAGGTGTTATGGTCTGATGAAACCAAGGTTGAACTTTTTGGCCATAATTCCAAAAGATATGTTTGGCGCAAAGCTGGAACTGGGGCTTTAGTTAAGATAGAGGGAATTATGAACAGTTCCAAATACCAGTCAATATTGGCACAAAACCTTCAGGCTTCTGCTAGAAAGCTGATCATGAAGAGGAACTTCATCTTTCAGCATGACAATGACCCAAAGCATACATCCAAATCAATAAAGGAATGGCTTCACTAGAAGAAGATTAAAGTTTTGGAATGGCCCAGACAGAGCCCAGACCTGAATCCGATTGAAAATCTGTGGGGTGATCTGAAGAGGGCTGTGCACAGGAGATGGTTTTGCAAAGAAGAGTGGGCAAATCTTGCCAAGTCAAAATGTGCCATGCTGATAAACTCATACCCAAAAAGACTGAGTGCTGTAATAAAATCAAAAGGTGCTTCAACTAAAAGATTTCAGTTTGTTTTTCAATTGAGTTGTACAGTTTATAGGTCACATTAAAGGTGGAAAAAGTTCTGAAATTATTTATCTTTGTCTCATTTTTTTACAGCACAGAAACCTGACATTTTAAAAGGGGTGTGTAGACTTTTTATATCCACTGTATATATATATATATATATATATATATATATATATATATATATATATATATATATATATACTTATATATATATACATATATAATATTTTTTCCCTTTTTTTCTTTTGTCTTTGTTATTCATATTATCCAATGAATCTATAACTCCTCGGAGGAAAGGATACCCAGATCTATTCTTTATAAATGGTTGAGATATCCATGGGGGTTTTTGACTGAAATTATGTATGTATAAATCTTAAATTAAAATATCAAAAAGACATACATATAATATAATATTACACTACACCCCAGTCCCATACATATAATGATAATATTATACTACCCCCCAGTCCCATACATATAATAATAAGAAACTACCCCCAGTCCCATACATATAATAATATTATACTATCCCCAATCCTATACATATATTATTATACTTTGGCCTCCTCTCGAGTCCATACTCACCCCTAGGCTGTCAGACACCAGATACTCCCCCATCTCTAGGGCCCACTCCCCTGGCACTCATTGCAAGCATCTCCCCCATCTTTCTTATGGGCCTTGCAATGAGCGCCTTTGGCGCTCATCGTGGACCCTGCAATGAGCGGCTTTGCTGATCATTGCTCATGCGCAAGGCTGCAAAATGTAACATAGCGTGACCAACATCGTAAAATATGACAACTATTATATGTGATCCCTTTCTGGATCACTATCTTTTCATGGTGAAGGGGCTTGTCACGTGTGTACCTCAATTAAGCTGTGAGCTATACCTTGTAGGGCCACCCAAGATGGCTAGGTCACACTGTCCACTGGAGAATGAACTGGCAGTCTACTCCAGTATATTTGCCAAGAAAAATGATGGATAAGCACAACCAGAGACATAATGATTGTGCCGGGCATGCTGTGGTCCAAAGGGGGCACGGATAGTCTGACATGACTGAACGGCCAAGCAACAACAACAACAACATAACTATAAATAAAATGCTGTTCAGTCTCCTGAACGCTAAAAAATAAAAAATATATTATTGAAAAATGTAATATTTTGTTTGCAAGATTACCTTTCTTTTTATCTTAAACATATAAATGAATCACTCATTATGTTAGGTAACTATTTCAAGTGTCTAACATATTTCGATCAGTGGAACCTCTTGTGATGTCCATAAAGCAATTTTATAGAGGCGTTTGAAAATGTGAGGTCATGGACCCTTTTTCTGCAGAAGTGTTTTAGATCAAAGAATGACATTTTGGGGTTCATGGGTTGGCCTGCATGGTTCTATAGGAGCCATTGTAATGCCTGTGATTTTGTAATTTGGGTGTATGGACAGGGGGATGATGGGAACAAATCCCTGTTCTCAGATATTTCAGTGGTTGCACATATGTGTATGGAAGCTGTTTTGAGGCCTATGTAAACAACAAGATGCATTACCCAGAATTCTTTTGGCTCCTACTCCCCTGCCAATAAGAGTTGCAGAAATACTGGTTTAAAATATAATGTATTTTCATGCTTACAATCAAAAATATAGTGTTTAAAAAATAGGCTGTTTAAGGGTTTATGTACTTGATCCATTTTTATGAGAAAAAAAAAGTCTAATCCATAAGGTTGGTGGATCCTTATAAAGGATTTAATAGCATCTTATATATACTCTTAATTTTCTTTATCTAGTGCAGTGTTTTTCTCTTTTAACAAATTAGCAAACATACTTTTCTTTTATGTTTGTTAAGTTGTAATATGATCCTCCAGGCATTCACAAAACTCCTTGTTCACCATATTTTCACTGCCTATAAACTGAGGTATTATTTTTTACAAGGCCCTGCAGCACTAAAACAGTTTTCTGTGTTATGGGTAGATAAAGTTGATTTCCAGCGTTACATTAGATTTAACAATACTTTCAAATGGAGAATTGCCAGTGGCAGATGCTAATGTTACAGCCCTTGTTGATTCGTATCCATCAACACGTTTCAGGTTTGTCAGGCTTCTTCCAGGATCTGAGCCATCGCAGCATTTATACTTCAAATACCAATAAGACTATAATGGCCTCACTGCTTCATGCATTTTGTGTTTCCTAAACCCTGTTTAGCTTCAAGTTACCTAATACATTGAGGTATGCTTGTAAAAGGTAATTCAATGAAAATAATGTATTTAAAATTCAATTACTGGGATATGACACAATATATTTTTCTATTGTGCTTTTAAAAGGCAAATGCAATACATTATAGAATATGTTTGCATATTATGTTATACTCTATGGTAGAACGTGGAGTAATAATAGTGAGTTGGAGTTAGGAAAAACTTCACGTGTTATACTACCCCCCAGTCCCATACATATAATAATAATAAACTACCCCCCAGTTTGGAGTAATAATAGTGAGTTAGAGTTAGAAAAAACTTCACGTGTTTTTGAAGATCCCTCTTGGTAGCACAAATGATAGTGTTTTAATACCATTGATTCTAAGACTTTGCAGGAACATAAGTCTGAAAATCGAATAATTTGAAAAAATGCTCTCATTTCCAGTGTGTGAGATAGTGGTGAATTAATTTTCCAGTTTTGGTAGGGACAAACAAAGTAATGGATTTCAGGCAAGCCTGATTTTAATAGGGTCGGGTTCAGTGTCCCAGCCCACCCTATTAAAACCATGCATGCTTGAAAACCATTACTTTGTTTGTCCCTACCAAAACTGGAAAATGTTCCACTTATCTACTATTCTATCTGTAAAAAAGTAATCATCCACCTTCCAAATCAAAAGCATGAGCACTTGTTCCTGCATCCCTCTTTCTCTGGAAAATACTTTCTTTCTGAACATCATTAATTTCTAAGATATTTTTGAATGTTTCTATATAATCCCTCTCTTTGGTCCTCTAAGCTTGCCTTATAAATTTAACTTTTAGACCATGCACTATTTTAGCTGTTCTTTGAATTGTTTATAATTTATTAATATCCTTTTAGAGATACGTTTCCCAGGACTGGACACAGTGTATTAAGACCAATGTGGACACTGATTGGCCTAATATCGGGCCAATCAGCAGATATTGGTCATATCCCGACCTGGTGGTAGGGAAAAGAATAACAAATTAAAAACTATAAAATAAGAAAAAATCAAATAAGTGTGAGATTAAATCAATGCTGGTGGGGGATACTGAGTACTCCATCTACAGCCCATTGGGATGAAGTGTGAGTTTACCTCCCAGTGGGATGTAGATGGAGTACTCTGCTCGGTATCAAGGCCAGGTGGTACTCTGACTGGATACGGAGTGCATAATTGCATGGAACATGGTCTCATTTGACAGAGGAACCTCCAAACACTGCTTCCTGGACCCATAAATAGCCAGCTTGGCTAAAGCCAGGAGCAGGTTGACAAGGAGGTCCCTGCCCCTGTTGCCCACACAAACAAGTGAGGGATTAAATGCAACCAGAACTATCTAAAGGAGGAGCATAACAAATGATAAGAGGGGCTGCAGTATGTTCAACTAACATGATACAAGGACTCTCTGTGCCTCAAAATGGACAGGTGACCGGAGTGTCTGTGAAATTAGCCTGATACTCTCTCATGCTCAGTGTACCATGAAGCACTCTCCAATTCAAGTAGTGGAACCAGACTTCCCTCTTGCCCTCATCATTTGATATTTTCCACCTCCAGACGGGTCACAAAGGCAAGGAAGTGCACTGTATGTAGAATGAGAGAATAACAGCTCTTCCCCTGCATGCCGTGAAAGCATGTCAAAGATGTGTCTCTCAAACTGGAAAGGTTAGGGACAGGAGGAGTCTGAAGGGAATCACAAGGCTTGTGCTCTTTGCAAAAGGCTAGAGCAGGTGTGTTGGAAGGTACATGTTGAGGAATGTGTGTGAGAACTGGACACAGTGTGAGCTTAAATGAATCCTATTGATACACGACCCATAGCCCACTGGGAGATAAAATCACACATTTTCCAAGTGGACCAAGCCAGTTGGTACTCTGTCCAGATATGCGAGCGCTCCAGTGCCCAGAACATGGCCTTGCATGCATGGCCGGATTACTCATTAAGCCAACTGTGAAGGGAGACCCTTTTTAAGCTTAAAAAAACCCTAAAAATATATTTTCTGGCTTAAAAACAAAATACTGCAGTTCACAGAACGACAGTTCACTGCCTGGAACTAGAGTGTAGAGTGCTCACTGTTCCCTCCCTCCTTCATCCAACGCATTTCCTCCTAAGTGTAGAGAATAGGCAGAAAGTGCACCAGTTAAACAGAGGCAGCATTAGAACGTTTATATAATGTTTTTTCACAAAAAAAAATAGTTTTTGTATTTAAATGATTGTAGGTATTCCTAGCTTAATATTTATTTACCTATTTATATTATTTAAAGGGATATACTCTATATTTACTACTATATTTACTACTATATGCACTTACCTGAATAATTACAGGGGATCCTGGCTGCGTTTATATATGTTTGAAAAGAGGGAACCATAGCTGAAAATATGTTTAACCCTCCTAGCGGTAATCACGAGCATGGCTTGGGGTTAATTTTTAGTGCCTAAAACGATAACACTGAGCCACGCTCGGGATCACTGCAGGGAATGATGGGGCATGTCTGGAGAGGGCTCAGTGCCGCCAAATTTGCCTTGGCCTCTCAGCACACCATTCCTCCTCCTCCTCCTTATCCTCCTCCCTCCTTCCCCTCATCCTCCTCCCTCCTTCCCCCCTTATCCTCCTCCCTCCTCACTTCCCCCCTCTCCAATCAGCTCCCTATCCTCTTTCCTATTATACATACACTTAAACCTTTTCTATATTCTTTATATATATATATATATATATATATATTATCCCTTACCCTGCAAGCGTAGGCGACGCAGGGGGCGTAACGAGGCGGTATCATTTTGTCAGTATTTTTTAATGTACCGCTTTAACATTCTAAATACTGAAATATTCATACCGCCAAGAGGGTTAAATAATTATAGGTGACCCTTGCTGAATATGTGTACATTTGTTTAATATACTTGAACCTGGTTAAAAATGTAAGTATTTTTATTATAATTATTGGTGACCCTAGCTGAATATGCCTACATTTTAATGCTTATAGGTGAATCTGGTTAAATATATATGTATTTATATTATAATTATGGCTGACTCTGGGTGAATATATGTAAATGTATATGATTTGAATATTTATTTAAAACATAGTAACAGG
Organism: Discoglossus pictus; assembly: GCA_027410445.1. Lineage (NCBI taxonomy): Eukaryota > Metazoa > Chordata > Amphibia > Anura > Alytidae > Discoglossus > Discoglossus pictus. The sequence goes on along the minus strand of CM050165.1, from coordinate 410,289,601 downwards.
AGACCTGTAGGAATTATGATTATAGAAGACCCTTATTAAATATGTATGTGTTTATAATTATAGGTGAACATGGCTGAATATGTATTCATTCATATGGCTACAGGCGAACATACCTGAATGTGTATACATTAATATAATAATTGATAATTGTGGATGAATATTTATATTATAATAGTCTTATGTCTGTATATGTCTATAGGAGAACTTGGCTGAGTATGTTCTTGTTTGTATGAGACACTGACTAAATATTTATATACTGTATTACTATGATGATTACAGGTGATCCTCTCTAAATATTTATACATTTATATGATTATAGGAGACGCCGGCTGAATATGTGTACATATATAGTATCAGAGGGGACCTAAATATGTAAATATGTACATATGTATTTGACTGCACAGGACCATGGCTGAATATGTGTATACTTATTTCATTGTAGGGACCCTAGCTGATTATGTAGTATGATTGTATTATAATTATAGTGGTCCCTTAGTGAATGCTGAAATAATATTAAGAGGCCTTGGTCTAATATGTTTATATTGTATGAGTAAAAGTGATTCTGATTAAATATGATTACATGTTATGTGTTTGGGTAACATGTGCTTGCTGCCCTCCAATAGAAAAATATAAATAATATGGTCCACCATCAAATGCATTTAATGAACATGCAATATCTCAGTGTGTGTATGAGTTGCTATTTTATTAAAATGACTGCTATTGGGAAATGTCTTGATAGCAAGAGAATGATATGCACCGACAGAAAAGGGAAAAATGGGTGCGTTCATACTTTGCTTACGCATTTGCAGGGGCTCCACCACTTAACTGCCTTGGGGCTCCAAAAATGTAGATCCGGAACTGCTTGCATGGAAGTGGAATCTCCTCAGCCAAACACTGTCTCCTGGACTTATAAAGCTTTAGCTTTGCTAATTGACAGGCAGTCTGATGAGGAGGTCCCTGGCCTTGTTGTCCCAGGAGACTGGGCGCCCAAAAATAAAAAGATGAGCGGAGAAATGCCGCCAGAGCAGCAGGAGGAGGCCCCTCAGGAGTGACAAAAGGGGATTCATTGTGACACAACTAAATTAAATATGGTAAACGGACTCTCCCTTGTCACAGAATAGACAAGTGGCCGGAGAGTCTGTGAAATTAGCCAGGTACTCTCTCGTGCTCAGTGCACCATAAAGCACTCGCCAACTCAAGTCCCCGGTGTGTTGTTAAACCAGAGGATTAGACTTCCCTCCACTGGGGCCTCTTGCACTCGTCAGCTGGTAGAACCCACCTCCAGACGGTATTTGGACAGGTCACAAGGGCAAGGAAAGTGCACTGTATGGAGCACAAGAGAGTACAAGCTCTTCCTCGACATGCCGCGAAAGCATGCTGAGGGTATGTCCCTTAACCTGGAGAGTTTGGGGACAGGAGGAGTCTGAGAAGAATCACTTGGTTTGTGTCCAGTGCAAACAGCTGGAGAAGGGATGTTGAGAGGTAGTTGTGGATAAAGGTGTGTGAGAACTGGACACAGTATCCTAGGGTCTAACTAGGGATCTACAGAGTTGCATTAGTGCCTCTTTTTCTGCTGCTAATTTCTGCTCCAATACATCCAAACATCCTTCAGATTTTTTTTTTCTGTAATTTTGTGGTTCAGAGCAAAAACACTTAAAATAACCAGCCTCATGAGTGTTTGCAGTACAGATATAATGTCACAGTCCCTGTGTTATATGAAGATAAATTATGCCTAATATGCTGCTGATAAACCATGGGAGGGAAATTAATTAACTAAATATTTTTCTTGCTGAAGGTGCAGTTAGGAGGGGTGTAGGTCAAGGGAAACAGACAAATATTCCTATGTTGCCTGGGGAAATACAGTGTAATGTGTCATTAACTTTGAGCTGCTGAATGAATGAAAATGCTGACTAATTCTGTACTTGAAAGAGACAGGAATGATAAAACATGTAAGAAAACAGGAGAAGAATTAGAGCAAATACTAACTGTATATGCAGCTTTTATAATAAAGAGGATTGGACAAACATGTACGTACTTGATACTGAGCATCTACTGTGACGCTCATGACTATGGAATCTAAACCAAGCTGATCGGTGCATCATCAAATAGCATGTGAAAAAGTTGCTTTCTTTTTTAATTTGCTGCAAAATGAAATGAGTTACAGGCTTGGAAGCTATTGATTTTAGACTATCTGAACCAGCAGAATACTTCATGATCTGAACTGGCCAGTGGCAGGCTGAGTAAGAAATTGTTACATTTTCCTTTATTAGTACTTTTTCACCATTGATAGTTATCAATATGGATAGAACGACTGTCTATGAAATGGAGGTTGTGAGTTCAAATCAATTTAGATTCCACGATAAAAAAGAAAATATTTATAAAATGTAAAGGGGGATAGTATGAGACAATATGGTGCTGTAGGTTTTTTAAATAATTATTTAAACTAAATAAAATATTATTGTAAAAAGTAAAATATTTGTCCATTATAAAGAGTATGAAAATCAGTAAAAGTATAATAAAATCAGTGTGACAGTCACAGCCTGAACCTCATTATCTATACCTATAGCTTCAAGGTATCACATATATAGTTCTCAGCAGCGTGGGCTTGCCAAAATCTGTTGGTAACGCTCATTGCGAGCCTCGCGATGAGCGCCAAAGGCGATCAGCGCAAGGCTTGAAATGAGTACTGAAGGAGCTCACAAGACCAAAAGTACACCATGGAGAGAGCCTCGCAATGAGCGCCGAAGGCGCTCATTGCTAGCCATGCGCTGAGCGCCAAAGGTACTCAGAGGACCAAAAGCCTTACATTGTGTGGCAAACAGCATTCCCTGACTTACAATTTTCTTGCCATCATTTTTTGACGGGTAAGTCTCTGGTATATAATTATAACTAAAAATGGCAAAATCTACTGTAAGTCAAGTCTTGATTAAACTTAACAAATAAGCAACTTTACTACTTTATTTTAAAGCCTCTATCTGATGGTTGTTTAGTATGAAATTAATTAACCTATGACTCCAGGGCCATATGTTGTTCAGTGTCATAGGTAGCTCTTTTCTTGCTGTTGAGAAACAGTCTGTAAGTGGCTAGTACATCTAGTACCTTTGCAGGGGCCTTAGCAAAGGCTTTATCATTCCTCTCCCCCCCCCCCCCCCTCCACTGATAACTACAAACAGACCCGCATCAACCAGCTCACTAACAAACACAAAATGGATACCTATACTCATAAGCATAGTCTTGAAAATTTCAGATTTTCCCAAAAATGTTTTGTGCCCATAACTTACACAGCTGCTAATACTGTTAGTTAGGTACATACTTAACAGACAAGTGTCTCTTTTCTTGAACTGCACTGGTCCTTTAATTGGGCATCTACCATGTATCCTTAGAATACCAGGATGTATATTGAAATTATTTATTATGTGTTCTTTAATTACTTTTGAAAAGTTATTTATGTATGGGCCCCTTGCACATAAAATGTGCCAGTCAAATTCTCTTTATGAGATTGAGTTTCCACCCATCAATATAGAATAACAATCTTAATTTGTTAATTGTCGATGAAAGAGTGGGAGTGTCTTTTTACAGTATATACACATTGATAATAATGCATTGTTAGTGCAATGCATTCTGAATCTATTATTAAATCAAAATTCAAACATTGTACAATCAGTAGACTAATTTTAATTATAACTAAATTTCCCAAATTATTATAAAAATGCAGTGATACAATAATACTGTAAATAATAAAGTAAAGAATAGGTAAAGTCAAGGGGTAATTTTTTACCCTGCTGTTTATGTGCAATTCCTAATTAAAAGCACAATTTCAACTCCATATTTATTCTCAGTTTCCCATGTTATATGTTCCTGATTATTTGGGTCCTGGCAATTGCAAATTAAAATACATTTTTACCACTTTTTACATCTTTCAGAGAAAATGTTCATTTTACAAGATTATTAGTGCATGGAACAGTAACAATTAATTTTCAAGGCACAATTAAAGAGCACGGCAAGCAAGGCAAACAAGTATACTTTCAATTTGTCCTCTACCGAGACTATGGAAGGAATGGGAAGGTGGGAAGGTGTCCAAAGCTGAAATCCTACTTGAATCCACCAATCAATAATAAGTAATCAAATCCCCCTCCCTTCACCCTGAACTCTTGTATAGATTACAAAAATTAGAAGAACACGCCCACTCAGTGTCCAAGCCAGCAGGAATTGTAGAAGACAGAACATGGCATCCCTCAGGCACAAGCAAAGCCAACTGGGATATTTTTTTTACCTAAAATACTTTACACCCATTACTTATACAACTGTTAATGTTGTTAAGTTGTTACAAACACCAGAAGATTTTTCCCAGTCTACAGTGGTTCCTAAAGTTGTCAACACAGCCAAGTAGTAAGAAAAGTCATAACTGATTTCTCCTTAACAGTAAATGTAATTGTTTCATGTCTTTATTTAATTTTGTAATAACAAAGGTTACCAGCTTGGATGTCATCAACGTACCTGTTATAAGACAAAGTGTTTCAAAGGTCTTTTACTCAGAAAATAAAAAGAACATTTTCAAAGAAGTCTGTAAATAAATTGGATACTGTAGAACAAGGGTACTTCACTATTTTTTACAAAATTACACAAGATCCAATTGTCTTTATAAAAATAAAGCCAAGGTCCGGAATCTGTATTATTTATGAAAACACGTATAATATTGTAATATAATTACATTCAGAAGGACTCAGCAAGGGAGTTAACATTATAAAGGGAACTTAGATAAGTAATAACATGTAAGTGATAATATATTTAAACATTTGGAAGCTACTTCTTAAATATAAGATAATTATGCAATGAAGGTCCTTAAAAGAAGGGGCCAGTGGTTATGACCAGGTCTGCCTATACTGTAAAACATAGCTGCTTTATTTTTCTCTAATAAATAGTTTTATTCACGATAACTTTAAAACGGTACAGTAACTAACACGGCAAGATGTAATTCTCTCTGAATGCCTCGACAGGTACTGATTAAGACTGATGTATAGAGTGACTTTGTGTCTGATGCCACCAGTATGGTTTCTTATGCTGGTAAATAGTATGTAAAATATAGTTTAACCCTTCAATACTCTTTGCACACGACAAGATGGTCTACAAGTTAAATAACAGTGATCAGCAATGAGTGGCTTGTACAAGAAAACATGTCCTAAACAAAGCTTCCTATAGATGTGGTGCTTCCTCCCATACTACGTAACATGATCATGTGAGCCAAGAGGAAGCCGCAGGCCATGCTGTGTTTGCTTTAGAAAATGCAACATGGAGATTCATGACCCATGCATGATCCATTTAGGCTAGGTAATGAAATAACGGACACGACAACTGGAGTTGGGAGAAACAACGGGCCACAGCTTTATTTTGAAACAATGTAAACAACAACCATAACTTATTTAAATGACTAATTTAGTCCTTTCTTTCTGGGGGAGGAGCCCGGCCACGAACAGTGACCTCACGCTTTGAGCCCTGCCCAAAGCCCCAATGCTTATCTTTAAGCACGCCCTGTGAGGTGGGGCCATCGCCCCCTTAGGCCAGTGGGCCGGGCAACTCACCTCCCGCCGCCAAGTCATAAATTAACAATACACAACATACAATAGCCACTTCTCCGAATTCTTTAACCAAAATATATATTCATTTCTATATATTTTTTTTTTTTTTTTTTTTTTAAAGAATACTCCATATACATTTTTTTTTTTTAACAACAAGATACAGGGTGGGTGGGTGGGATTTCAGTCGGGAGACCGCGCTGCTGTGATCAACGGCGCGAAACGGGCTTCCGACACGCCCCCCGACGCACCTGATTGGCTGATAGCCTCACAGGCTCCGCTGGGTCACGCGACGCTACGGGCTGACCCAGGGAGCCTGTGCAGCCTCCGCGTCATACTCAATAAGAAGAGAGAGAGAGCCTAGCATGGCATCCAACATAGCAGAGCAGAGTAATATAAAATAATTCATAACTGGGCTAGTCAGGCTTTTGTTATTATGTTAAATACAATTTATACTATTAAAGGGCCATTACTTTCTTTACCACTACAATGACACCTTTAACAATTTTAAGAGCCTTTACACGCTTTTCCTACATAACACCTATGGTGTTAGTTTTCTGTCCCTCCAAGTACTACTAATGTAAAATACTTCAAACCAGGACATGCACATAATGAGTCACTGGATGGCATTGCATGAACATGTCAGAGGGAAGCATGATGGTAATTAATCCTTCCTCATGCTCTCCTGAATCAAGATAATACAGGCTCTTAGTCACATGAGTTCTGTGACTGTGTTTGAGTAAGGGAGCGTGTGGCTTCATGGTAATTTTGCTTTCTTTATGACCTGTACAGGGATGGGTGTGTGTGTAATCAGAAAGAGAGCTACTCACAAAGGGCTTGGCATCTAAAAATGCACCCTTCAGGCTCTGTTACAGAAGGTGAGTCACTGCACAGGTAAGTAGTCAATGGTCACAGGAGACCTGCAGTTCCACTTACTGTTTTCAACTTGTTCAAATGTTAATTTCCGGAGACCAAACTCATGCTTTCCTTGTATTACACAAATTGCAGATATTTAATGGGGTCATGTATCAAGCCGCATTAAATGAGGTACAAGAGCTAGAGAATGAAGGGGAGAATGAAAAAAAATATTTTTGGCCCCCTCCCTGAAGAGGAGGGGGCCCTCCCCCAGAACAACTCACTCAGTCTGCCATCCCCTCTCAGCATCCATCCCCACAAAGCACTGTCATCCAGCCCTTGCTCTCTCACCTCTTCCCTGATACAGATCCCTAGCAAGCTGAACTGCTCCACACTGCCGCAGCTTGGAGCTTCAGTATAATTGGTCCACCGAAAAAAAATTAAATGCAAAAATATATATATATATTTATAGCTCTGGTCCACCCAGATGAGAGCCCTGGTGCATTGCACCACCTGCAATACTGAGGTCCTTTTGTTCTACCTAATCCAACAGAGCCCGGAAAAAAAGTAAAAACATTTTATTCAGTCATTAATACTGATACGTATTTGACTGTTTTATGCATTTTTATATAATCTCCAGTTAATCTCCAACTGTTCTCCTTCACTACTATTTTGTAGCTACCTTCAAGCTGCAGGTTCTGAAAGCACCAATAATCACAGGCTCCCTGCAAATGGAAATACATTATTTTTGGTTCAACAAAAATATTAGCTTTTTCCTTTGATTGAGATGTATTATTGCAGTAATTTGAGTATATAAACTTAAGCATTTAGAGCAGTAACAGGTAGACTGTTTATTTAAAGGGCTTCATATATTGCCCCGAGTCCTTCAATAGGGCCTCATAATAATAAGAAATGTGCTTTTGAGAGCAAGTGACTTGAAATGTCTAAGGCTGCACCAGCCACTGATTTAGAGGAAACTTGTAATGTATGGTTACTTCAGGACCTAAGAGCTTGTCCCCATAAGCTCAATATATTGGCACCAAAACAGTAAGAAAACACTTTGAGACCTATAAAAGCTATTATTATGGCATTTAGCAACAGTTACAAAATAGTGGAAAGACTAAACAGTTTTTACAGCATCTCCATTTGATTTTGACAGCTTTAAATGATTGTGCAGAGCAGCAACCATGGATCAAAGTCATTGTTACAAAATGTTTACACAAGTTTAAAGATGGTGTCCCAAGGCATTTTAGCATCATATGCCTACTACAATATTGTCTTTCTTTTATTGTGATTAGGAGACTTGAGACTACAGAAACTAAACAAAATTACTTTTTCTTCCCTGAATATTATTATTATTATACTTTATTTATAACGCGCCAACATATTCCGCAGCGCAATACAGGGGTTAGGTACAAGTATAAACAATACCCCACAATGAAAATAATGGAAGACCCTGTTATTGAGCTTTCAATCTGATATACACTGTGCTTTCCCTAAAGCACCTCACAAGATTAAAACTCGCAAACTGAATATGATACAAAATATAGGAGTTAAGCTCACATTGAAATGCAATGCAATCAATATCTTCTTCTAATATGTTTTCTGTATATCAAAAATGTAATTAATAGTAGACTGCATAAAAAAAATTAAATAATTCTATCGAACCATATACTTTGTGTAGCCTCAAAGGACATCAAAGCCCTTATGCTGTAATACTTTCTAATACACTTGCTTGTTTTTACAAGATACTGTTTTCATAGCGAAATCTTCCGTGTTTACATCTGATTTCCCCATAGTAAGAAATGCGTGTCCCTGAATGCTGATCTCATGATATAGTTTTATAAAATGTCTGGGTTAAATACCTTTTCTTGTTTTTGCATCATTCAGTCGTTTCCAACTCTCCATGACCTCATGGATCATAACACACACATCATTATGTCCATGGTCATCCTGATCCACTTGGTATTTATAGCAGTGATACTGGAGTGGGTTGCCAGGTCTTTCTCCAGTGGGCCACAACATACAGCTGGGGATTTCCCATACAGTTCCTAGGTGATCTCCCATCCAAGTACTGACCAGGCACAACCCTGCTTGGCTTCAGGGTGGTGTAACCTCTTGGTTCCCTGACTTGGAATCGAACCCAGGTTGCAGAGGTGAAAGCACCAAATACTAATGACTGGACTCTCAGGAAACCCTTTTTAGGACCCCCTACAGTGGTCCTTTAAGACTGATAATTGGCACAGTTATTTTAGAAACTAAACAAATAAGCACAGCCTTTAGATTTTTAAATGTTATAAGCAAATATTCTTTACTGCAGACTTTCTGCAGATTCTGTATGTTGCTTTCTAAAGAGAGTGTACCCTGGTAAACTCATGAGCTTTACATTAGATCTGTTAAAGGCATTGTCAGTGTTAGCTGCTGCATTCCCATTATGCAGATAGAAATTCATGCAACAGAAACCACAGCGCAGAACAAGTACATATGAACGGCTGTACAACTTTATTTTACATACTAAAAACTTTTAGCCTATTTTTAATTGTAGTGTATTTCAAATATAGGACAACAGTAATCCTTTAAATGACAAAAAAAAAAAAAAAAACAGGAAATAATACCATTAATCATTCACTAATTCCGCATTATCTTTTCACTTGATGTTTTTTTGTACTTGAACAAATCAGAACTGATAGCTTTATCAATGGTTATATTTACAGTAAGGTCTGAATTTCAGGAATAACAATGACTGTATCCCAAAATAAACCCCGCTTTGTAATTAAAAGGAAATGCAGCTGCCTACACACTAATAATGATGTAAATGATATCACTCAAGTAGGAAACTGGAGCTGGCTGCTATACACCTCTACATCAAAGGCCTGCTGTATAAAGGACAATATCGCTTTAATTACTCAGAGCTCTTTAATCGGAGTGATTGTGGGGTCACACAACTGAATGCCGTGACACTGTCCGATTAATTGTATTATTATCTGGTACTAAATCCATGTTTGTCCTTTGTCATCAAAAGATTTGCGACTTCACATCCAGATAATATGGAACCTGGCGCATAAAAGAGCAACTTAAAGGGATATGGAAACTGGTCGGCCTATTCCTTTTGCATCATTATGGCAGTAATTATCAGAATATCCAGTCCTTGTCTTTTTAAAAGTTAGCCCCATCTCTTCCATTTCTGTACCTTTCATCGCTTCCGCTCTCTATCTCCACCTCTTCTTTGCCTGTTTACTCAATCTCTTCTTCTTCTGTATACCTCATCTCATGCTCTCCTGTAACCTCATCTCATCCTCACCTGTATTATTATTATTATTATTATTATTATCTTTTATTTGTAACGCACCAACATATTCCGTAGCGCTGTACAGGGAATAGAAAAAGGAAATGTACAATATTAAAAACTGCAGAATAAGGAGGGCCCTGTTTTGAGCTTCAAGACTTGGGAAAATGCTTTTTTCCAAAGCACGCTACAAGAATGGAAACTCGCTACTTACAATCTAAAGGGAATGGAAGAGGCAGAAATTGAATAGCAAGGCTTAGGAAGAAAGTGAAAGTTTATATAGGTAGGAAGTGGAGGGAAGGGATCTGATTTAAAGTGAATGGGACTAATATGGTATCTGCCCCTAGTGGACAAATAATGTAACCTGCAAATGGAAATGTCAGGAGACACACAGTTTAAACACATCTTGAGTAACATTAGCTCATGTGAGAATAAAAGAGGAGTGGAGGGCATGAAAGGTGAGATGGTTATGTTGGTGACAAGTGGAAAAGTTGAGATGAAGAGCTTGAGAAAGTTACAGGGGGGTATGAGGAAAAAGAAAGCAAGAGAAAACATTGTGTTTGATAGGGATAGTGGGCAGGTGCTGCTTATTGGTCAGCTGCAAAAGATTTGTGTGACTCAATAAGTTAAGTGTAAACCAGGGTGGGTGGGTGAGGGGCATGGAGGGAGGGAAGTGGAGCTGGTAGTCAAAGAGAGAGACCAGGCAGCCACAATGTAAGATGGAACCTGAAACAGAATGGGTTCAGGAAGTGATGGAGGTTAGGAGCAAACCACAGAGGTGTTAGATGGTATGCAAAGAGTGGGGATGGGTACAAGAAATTCAAAGATATAAACATGTATCTGGGAAAAAACTTTGTAAGTAGATATAATAATAACGAAAAATCATAAAAAATTATATTCAGTAACAATGAAGGAGATTCTTGAGATTTCCAAGTACCTTAGCAGATCTGTGTAAGCTTGTTGCAAATGGAGCTGGTAGTCAGAGAGAGAGACCAGGTAGAAACAGTGTAAGATGGATCCTCAAACAGAATGAGAATGGGTTCAGGAAGTGATGGGGTTAGGAGCAAACCACAGATGTGTTAGATGGTACATGTTAGATTGTACATCTCTTACTCTCTTACTCCAGCTATTTTGCTCTCTTTTCCTTGCTCCCTTTTGATCTCTTCTCCAACCCTTTTTTGTACTCTCCTTCATCTCTTCTTTCAGTCTATTCTTCACCCACATTGCATTTCCTGCATCTCCAATTTATCTCCTTAAAGGAACACTGTGACAACCTGTATGTTGAATAAGTTCTAAGTTCTGAAAAGAACTTACTCCAGCAATCAGGATTCCTGCATCAATAACGAAATCCACACATAAATTTTGTGAACCAGTTATAACATCTTTATTGCTAAAACAACAGACATATTTATACCGCACTCTTAGAAACAAAATGCAAATCAATTCAAATTTGCATCTATGGTTACCCCAATCACCTTCCAGCTCACGTTACCACTCATGTCCAGGTGTGTTTGATTGACAGGCTTCCCTCCTACCCTCTTACTTTATTATATCATGTATTTTAATTACCTCCCTGGGCTAGGAGCCGGAAAGTCTAAGAGAATCACCAATTCTACTGTAACAATACATAAATTACAGTAATTACATTAACAACAATCCACAGTCTTGATCCACACCGGCCCTGGACTGAAGGATAGTCATCTGGCTGTGTGCTATGTGACTCATAGGGGTCAGTTATCTCCCTAATCTGGTTAATAAGGAACTAGTCCAGTTCTAGGAAATATTGGGCAAGTCCAATATTTCCCTTTACTCCTATCACGTTCTTACTCACACCCCAACTATAAACATGGGTTCCCCTTGCACAATACGCCTGTCCTATAAGGCTGAGGGCATCCGTCTGTAAGGTATTGCACAGCTTGGACCTTGGCATGCTACAGGCTGTGTAAGGTTAATCAATATTCTACTTTATAACATATTTTATTGTATTAATGTATTATTAAAATAAAGGGATAACACTATTTATAACACTATTTATTCACAATTTGACGTTATATATGGGTGCACCCATTCTGTATTTAGGTTCTCTCTCCATTAGCACACCTGAGTTACTCACTTCATTCATTCTGTTTGATTCACCTGTAGTTAAGCAGGGAGCTGTTGGTGGCTCTCGTAGAACTAAGTTGCGCACCACTAGTCTAAAGCTATTTGGATTAAAAAATAATGAATGCTTATAAAGTGCAGAGGATAATCTGCATATGGAGCCTAATTAGAAGCCAGGCATTTATTCCTAAACAGTAAATATACAAAAGTATATGTACAATGCCAGTCCAGCTTCATATTTAGACTTCCCTACATTACACAGTGTTCCCTAGTGGTCCAGTTGTTAGGATTCAGTGCTTTCACCTCTGCGACTTGGGTTTAATTCCAGTCAGGGAACCAGGAGGTTACACTATCCTGAAGATATGCCTGGTCAGTACTTGGATAGGAGACCACCCAGGAATACTTGGAGCTGTATGCTCTGGCCTACTAGAGAAGGAACTGGCAATATCAAGTGGATCACCAAGGTGTGTTGCGGCCCATGAGTTCATGGAGAGTTGGACACGACTACACATTGAGATAAGGAAACATGAGCCAATATGCAAGAAGAGGAAATAGATAAAATAAGTCATTATTTGTACATACCGTAAGTGTGCTGTACATATTAGGATCAAAGCAGTAAGGATCCATTATAGAGGAAGTGTTGGATAGATAGGTGTGTAGAGCCTTTTCAGGTAGACTTAAATGTGCCATTATGGGACATGTGTCACAAATGTAAGTTCATATACTATCACGGATCTAAAATGTGTCATCAGAGTTCATTTCTTTCTATTAATGGAAGTTTCTTTTTCCGATTGTTATATTTATACTGTAATTACAGTCATTTGGACTGCAAAAGAGATGAGTGTAAACCTCCATTAAATGGTTACAGGAAATATTAAACATGAATCAGATTCTTTAATGTGTTCCTTAAAATTTCCTTTGGGGTTTTTAATAGAAATATTCTTTGAAGTAAAGAGGTATTCAAGCCACAGATTGCAAAAATAAACAACAAATATACTGGTATAGGTTTTCAGTTCCTTCTCCAGTGGACCACAATTGGTCCAACCTCTCTACTATGACCTGCTCATCTTGGGTGACCCTACATTGTTTAGCTCACAGCTTCATTGAGGTACACAAGCCCCTTCAGCACGACAAGTCAACCAGATGGTGGTCCATATCTTACACATTTGCTAAATTGTTAGTTTGGTATATTCTTAAACTGCAGTGGTCCTTTAAGAGACCCTTGATTCTCACGGCTAATGTGTGGTATGCGGCTGTGGCAGCATATCCGTAGCTGTTTGGTGGTGTTTTGCGTGTTTAGAGTACTGTAGCCTCGTTTTCGTTTTGTTCGGCAACCATTTTTTTTATCGCTTAGGTGATTTTCGGGTGTTTAAACTCCGAAATTTGGACTTAAATCGCGGTGTAAATTTACGTGCAGAGGTCCTGGGTGCACCACCTTGCTGTGGGTAAGCTTTTTATATGTTTGTTGTGTGTATTTATTCTGTTTGTAATGTGTTTGGGGTCGCGCTGGTTGCGTCCTTGTTTTCTAATCTCGTATGTGGTTTTCGGTAAATCCGTAGGTGTTTGGTGCTGTTTTGCGTCTTTAGACTGCTGTAGTTTGTTTCGGCGGACATTTTTTCTAAACTCCTTTATTTTGAGTTAAATTGAGGTGTAACTTCATTTTTTGAGGTCCTGGATGCTCCCTCTTGCTGTAGATAAGCTTTTTATGTATTTGTTGTGTGTATTTATTGTTTTTAATTTTTTCATGTCCGTGGGTTGCGGCCGATTTTTGCGAGGTCGTACTTCGTCGTAACGTGTCTCGTACTTTTTTGCGAGGGCCGCAGTTGCTGGCAAGGAGCACCTTCGGCACTCCTTGCCAGCAACTGCGGTCCTCGCGAAGTGAGCCCGTAAGCGTGAGCAACGGGTCGCATGCTCACAATTACAATCTTCTCCCACTCTCTCCCCTATGTCTCTTCCTTCCCTCCCCCTTCCCCCGTGTCTCTTTCCCCCTTCACAGTGTATTTTCCCTTCCTCTCCGTACCCTGTGTCTCTTCCCCCGCCCTCCCCTGTGTCTCTTTCCCCCTCTCCCTCCCCTGTGTCTCTCCGCCCTTCAGTGTCTTTTCCCTTCCTCTCCCTGTCCTGTGTCTCTTCCCCCACCATCCCCTGTGTATCTTCCCCCCTCTCCCTCCCCTGTGTCTCTTTCCTTCCTCTCCCTCCTCTGTGTCTCTTCCCCCTCCCTTCCCTGTGTCTCTTTGCCCCACTCTCCCTCCCCTGGGTCTCTTTGCCCCACTCTCCCTCCCCTGTGTCTCTTTGCCCCACTCTCCCTCCCCTATGTCTCTTTCCCTCCTCTCACACCCCTGTGTCTCTTTCCCCCTTCTCCCTCCCGTGTCTCTTTGCCCACCTCTCCCCCCTCTCCCACCCCTGTTTTTCCCCCCCACCTCCCCTGTGTCTCTTTTCCCCTTCCCCCTCCCCTGTCTCTTTGGCCCCTCTCTATTCTGTGCTCATTCCAGGCCTCGCAATGTGCAATGAGCAGGCCTTGAAAGCCTGCAACTTTGCGGGACTCTCCCTCATCCTTCCTCTTCTCTCTTCTGCGGCCAATTCCGCCCTATTGCGGGCCTCGCAATGAGTGGTTTTGGCGCTTATTGCAAGCCTCGGCATGCGCAAACCAGCAACTTTGAGAGCGTTACACACAAACTCGCAGTACGACAACTAATTTATATATGATATATTAGTCAATTGCCCATCAAAAATGACGGTATAATATTGTGTGTTCTGTCTCTTTGTGCACCCTCACTATGTGTACCCTGTGTCTCTCTCTGTGCTCACTCTCTCTCTCCTTCTCTCTCTCTCTCTCCCTCCATCTCTCTCCATTCCTCTCTCTCCTTCTCTCTCTCTCCCTCCTTCTCCCACTCCCTTCTTCTCTTTCTCACTTCTTCTCTCTCTCGTTCCTTCTCTCTCCCTCTGTCCCTCTCTCTCTCTCTTTCTTACTTTCTCTCCCCCTACTTCTCACTCTCTCCCTCCTTCTCACTCTTTCTTTCCCCCTCCTTCCTTCTCTGTCCCCCTCCTTCCTTCTCTCTCCTTCCCTCCTCTCTCTCCCTCTCCTCCTCTCGCTCTCCTCCCTCTACTTCTCACTCTCTCTTCCCCTCCTTCCTTCTCTCTCCTTCCCTCCTTCTCACTCTCTCCCTCATTCTCGCTCTCTCTCTCCCCTTCCTTCATTCTCCCTCCCCCTTCATTCCTTCTCTCTCCTCCTCCTTCCTTCCTTCCCTCTCATCCTCCTTTCTTCCTTTCCTCTCCTCCTCCTTCCTTCTTTCTTTCTCTCTCTCTCAGTCTGGTCCCACTCAAAAGAGTGACCCAGCCCCGAAATACCAGGCAATTCTACCCTTAACAGGAGAAACAGCAAACCCCCAGACGCGTTTCGTCCTTTATGGGCCTCATCAGTGAGGTGCAGCTGAACTCCCTAAGGCACAGTGAGCAAGGGGTCCACGTCTGGAGTCCCCTATTACCCTTAGGGAGACTAAACCCTAAAGGTAATTTGCATATACAGAACAATAAAGTCAGAGGTGCTCATCAGAGAACGAACCAACCTTAATAGGTGAGTTCTATAGACATGATACGCCACTCTGAGAGCAACCTCTTTTAGCTCACTTGTGCCCTTCACAGGGAGAAATATCCTGTAGTATATCAGTCTGGTGCCACTCAAAAGAGTGACCCAACCCCGAAATACCAGGCAATTCTACCCTGAACAGGAGAAACAGCAAACCCCTGACGCGTTTCGGCCTTTATGAGCCTCGTCAGTGAGGTTACCCTTTTGGGCTGACATGTACACAGGCACAATTAAATGCACCAATTAGATGTTACCTGTACTGAAATCTGACCATGTACATTTTTTTTTTATGTTTTTTTTCCTTCTGTGCTTTATGTACTGAAAGCTGTTGAGCTAAAAAAAAAAAATAAAAAGTAACCTTATTCAGTTGTAAGCAAATCTACCATATTGCTGAATACGCCTTTTAACTGTTAAAACAACAAAAATAATAACCCTGTCAGGGTGAGCTTAAGGCACAGTGAGCAAGGGGTCCACGTCTGGAGTCCCCTATTACCCTTAGGGAGACTAAACCCTAAAGGTAATTTGCATATACAGAACAACAAAGTCAGAGGTGCTCATCAGAGAACGAACCAACCTTAATAGGTGAGTTCTATAGCCATGATACGCCACTCTGAGAGCAACCTCTTTTAGCTCACTTGTGCCCTTCACAGGAAGAAATATCCTGTAGTATAGTATATCAGTCTGGTGCCACTCAAAAGAGTGACCCAGCCCCAAAAATACCAGGCAATACTGTGCCTTAGGGAGTTCAGCTGCACCTCACTGACGAGGCCCATACACACACACACATATATATATATATATATATATATATATTTATATATATATATAAACACACACACATATACATATATACAGTCTATATATATATATATATATATATATATATATATACACACACATATATATATGTATATATATATATATATATATATATATATATATACATACACATACATATACATATATACATATACATACACCCCCTTGGCATTTTTCGTGTTTTCTGCCTCACATCCTTGAATTAACATGGATTGTTTGAGGATTTACAGAACATGCCCACAACTTTGAAGATTTTTTTTTTTTTTAATTGTGAAGCAAACAACAAAGAGGACAAAATAACCAAAAAAGTCAAGGTGCATAACTATTCACCCCCCTGAAGTCAATACTTTGTAGAGCCACCTTTTGCGGCAATCACAGCTCCAAGTCGCTTTGGATAAGTCTCTATGAGCTTGCCACATCTTACCACTGGGATTTTTGCGGATTCCTCCTTGCAAAACTGCTTCAGCTCCTTCAAGTTGGAGGGTTTGCGCTTGTGAACAGAATCTTTAAGTCTGACCACAGATTCTCTATTGGATTAAGGTCTGGGCTTTGACTAGGCCATTCCAACACATGTACATGTTTCCCCTTAAACCACTTAAGTGTTGCTTTAGCAGTGTGTTTGGGGTCATTGTCCTGCTGGAAGGTGAGCCTCCATCCTAGCTTTAAATCACACACAGAGTGGTACAGGTTTTGCTCAAGAATATCTCTGTATTTAGCACCATCCATCTTTCCCTCAACTCTGACCAGTTTCCCAGTCCCGGCTGCTGAAAAACATGGTAGGGGGTTCTATGGGTGATGTGATGTGTTGGGTTTGCGCCAGACATAGCGTTTTCTTTGATGGCCGAAAAGTTAAATTTTAGTCTCATCAGACCAGAGCACCTTCCTCCATACATTTTGGGAGTCTCCCACATGCCTTTTCACAAACTAACAATGTGCGAAGCCCAACGCTATGGCGCGTACAGCTTATTGTCCATACATTTTGGGAGTCCTGAATAAATAGCTTTCTTCTGGCCACTCTGCCATAAAGCCCAACTCTAAGGAGCGTACGGCTTATTGTTGTCCTATGTACAGATACTCCAGTCTCTGCTGTGGAACTCTGCAGCTCCTCCAGGATTACCTTAGGTCTCTGTGCTGCCTCTCTGATTAATGCCCTCCTTGCCTGGTCCGTGAGTTTTGGTGGGCGGTCGTCTTTTGGCAAGTTTGCTGTTGTGACTTGTTCTTTCCATTTGGTTATGATAAATTTGATGGTGCTCCTGGGGATCATCAAAGATTTTGATATATTTTTATAACCTAACCCTGACTTGTCCTTCTCAACAACATTGTCCCTTACTTGTTTGGAGAGTTCCTTGGTCTTCATGGCAGTGTTTGGTTAGTGGTGCCTCTTGCTTAGGTATTGCAGCCTCTGGGGCCTTTCAAAAAAGGTGTGTATATGTAATGACAGATCATGTGACACTTAGATTGCACACAGGTGGACATCATTTCACTAATTATGTGACTTCTGAAGGTAATTGGTTGCACCAGGGCTTGACAAGGGGGTGAAGACATACACACATGACAATTTTCTGTTTTCTATTTCTAAAAAATAGTTTTATGTATATATTTTTCTCATTTCACTTCACCAACTTAGAGTATTGTGTTCTGATCCATCACATAAAATTCAGATTAACAAAACATTGAACTTAAGGCTGTAATTTAACTAAATAGGTAAAAATATATATACACCCACACATAAATATATATATAAGCGACTTGCCCGTCAAAAAATGACGGCAATAAAATTGTTAGGCAGGTAATGCTGTTTGCCACAGAGAGTAAGTGTTTTGGTCGTCTGAGTTCCTTCAGCGCTTTTTTTTATCAGAGGCGCTTTTGAGCTTATTGTAAGGTCCGCAGTGATCTCCTTTTGGAGCTTATTGCAAGGCTCTCCCCTGGTGTACTTTGTGTCCTATGAACACCGTTGGCGCTCCTTGTGAGGCGAGGTGAAGGTCTTTGTGGTTTTTTGCGATACTGTGGTGTGTTTTTTTTTTTTTCTGTATATTTGTGTTTTTATGATAATTAATTCATTAAATGATAAATTAATATACCTTACTTATTTGTAATTAATATATGTAGCAAGCAAGGTGCTGAAGAGCTAACAATCTGTTTTGATGTTCCTGCAGCATACAATGTAGATTTTCAGTGTTGTGGAGCTGAGGTGTAAGTGTCAGCAATGTGTGAAGTGTGTAGTGTAAATAGGCTGCGTACGCGAGGGGAAGCCGTTTGTGTAGCTGTGTACTTCCGCAATCTGTAAGTTAGTGTTGTAAAATGGCGCAAATGTGTTTGTGGTAGGCGGGTGTGGATGATTTAGCGTCCTTGCTAATAGTGTATGTTGTACCTCGTACAGGTTTTTGTAAAAGTCGTCTGTGCTTGGCGGTGTTTTGCGGCTTTAGGGGTCGTGTAGCCTCGTTTTCGTTTTTTTGGGTGGCCATTTTTTCTCTCCCTTAGGGGATTTTCGAGTGTCTAAACCTTTAAAGTTGGACTGAAATTGAGGTGTAACCTGTCTTACAGACGTCCTCGGTGCCCCCCTTGCTGTGGGTAAGGTTTTTATTTTATATTTTTTTTTTTATGTTTTCCGCTGTGCGCGGGTCGGCCGTTAAGTTCGTATTTTTGAGAGTCCGTAATTGTTTTTTTCAAAGTCCCGCGGCTCGTATTTTTTTGTGTAAGTCCGTATTTAGGGATTGCGTGTTTTGTATTTTTTTGAAAGTCCTGCCTCTGTGGGGCGCCGTAGAGCCTCCATCTCCGTAAATGCGGCCCCTCGCTTCGCAAAAGCCTGCAAGCGTTAGCAACAACTTGTAATTCGGAGAACTATATATGTGATTGATAAATAAATAAATATAAATAAATATATATATATATATATATATATATATATATACACACATATATATATATATATATATATATATATAAGTTTGCAAGTTTCTATCCTAAGTACTTTGGGAATTCACCATGGACATTGGATTCCTAGCTCAAAGACAGAGCCCTCCTTCCTTTGCTAAATGTTAATCTGTATTTATCTTTGTCTGAACTTAATTTATGTACAGCGCTACAGAATATGTCGGTGCATTATAAATAAACTATAATAATAATAATAATAATAATAATAATAATAATAATAATAATATATATATATATATATATATATATATATATATATATATATATAAACTTTCCTCCAAATAGAAGAAAAATTCATTCTGAGTTCCAAGTGGACCAGAATTCCTCAATTAATAGGGCTTCCCCTGCCCCTAAGGATTCTGGGTAGTGACATGGAAATATAGAATTGAGTCTAAAGGGGGATCACCTTTTAAAATCTAAGCCAATTAAAAGGCATTTGAATTACATTTTGTTTTACTGAATTTTTTTTTCTAAGTCCTGCGTCTCATATTTTTATTGCTCGCCTCGCTTAGCGAGGCTCGCAGCGGCTAAGTGCTACGGTTTAACGGCTCGTCTCGCTTTGCGAGGCTCGCAACGATGAGCGCCTTCGGCACTCATCAGCTATGTCCTACGCGTTAATGGCTCACCTCACTTTGCGAGGCTCGCAAGCGATGAGCGCCTGCGGCACTCATCACCTAAGTCGTACGCACCTCGCAAAGAGTGACGACGTTTTGCAGTTTGACAACTATTATATGTGATAAAAGAGTAAGCTCTGACAGAATAACCATTCCCTCAAGCAACAGACACATTAGCGGTACAAATTAAAATCCCCCATGACAAAAGCAAGAAAAATATAAGATATATGTTCCTGTTTTAACACTTAGAGTGCAAGATGTTTGGCAACTGTTAGTATCCCTGAAGACACATTTTTAATCTGCTCAGGTGTGATTTCATACATATTTATATGTTAATATGGGAAACTATATATTTTTACATTATGTTTGCAGCATAAATTCAGCTTTCTAGCGGTATGTTTGATAATTTGCTTTTCATGTAATTTTTTTTATAGATAAAGAGTAATATAAAAATAAACTTTAATAATAATCCCTATTTGTGTAACAATAAAAAAAATAATAATAACAAAAATAACAATAATTATAACAAGCACGCTCAAACCATATACCTGTATGTATAGGTTTACATAAATTTGTAGCCAACATGGACCAAAAACTGTCAAATACACAAGGAGATATTTTTAAAAATAAATAAAATATCCAAAGCAAAATAAATAAATAAGTGAATATGTTATCCTTTAACCTTTTGCCCCCTTCACCTACCTGTTTGAAATACACACACTGCTGGTGAAGATATTTCTGGCCACAATAATGACCTGCAGACCACCAGTGAAGGCCCTGCCGGGACACCTTAAAAATATAAGAAATACTGTAGGGATGCAAGTGTGTTTTTTTATTTTATTTAAAATTTTACTGATTTGTAAGATAGTGCAGTGATGGGGGGATCTCCCACCCTCCACTATCAAACAAATAACTATCCTGCCATGCAGGGGTAGGTGATCAGGCCTGACTGTCTACAAGTATGAGATAAGAGGTTTAGCCACGTTGGCCACTCATATCTATTATGTAGCAGGTAGCCAGGATATTGAATAGCTGCTAATGTTGTTATTTCCACTTCTGGATCATGACCTTGTTGTGGTGAAGGGGCTTGTGTACCTTAATTAAGCTGTGAGCTAAACCATGTAGGATCATCCAAATCATGGTCCACTGGAGAAAGAACTGTCAAACCATTCCAGTATATCTGCCTAGAAAACCATATGGATAAGTACAACCAGACATAAGATGTGCCTGGCTTTCTAGGGTCACAGCGTGTCGAACACCACTGAATGGCTAAAAAACAACAACAATTGTGTTACATATGTTACAAAAATATGATCTTTTTTCCAAACATCTTTTGGACCTATGTGGGCTGCTCTTAGGCCACATTCAGAACATAGCTTAGGATGGAGTTACAGTACCAGAAAACCACTTACATCTATGTATCTCTGCTCAGAATACTTTTTTATGATACAGTGATGCTCAAAAGTTTGCATACCCTCGGCGAATTGGTAATATATGTACCATTTTTAAAGAAAACATGAGTGCGCAGGCAAAACACATTTCTTTTATTTCTTATGGGATTCATATTCAACTGTAGGTTATAACAGAATGGCACAATCATAAAACAAAACATGGCAAAAAGTAAAAAAATAAAATAACCCTGTTCAAAAGTTTACATACCCTTAATTCTTAATACTGTGTACTGCCCCCTTTAGACTTTTGTCTATGAAGCCCCTAATTCTTGCAGGTGGTATAGCTGCCCATTCGTCTTGGCAAAATGCCTCCAGGTCATGCAAAGTATTTGGTCATCGTGCATGAACTGCACGTTTGAGATCTCCCCAGAGTGGCTCGATGATATTAAGGCCAGGAAACTGTGATGGCCACTCCACAACCTTCAGCTGTTTCTACTGTAACCACTGGAAGGGCAACTTGGCCTTGTGCTTAGGGGCATTGTCTTGCTGGAAAGTCCAAGAGCGTCCCATGCGCAGCCTTTGTGCAGAAGAATGCAAATTGGCTGCCAGTATTTTCTGACAACATGCTGCATTCATTTTGCCATCAATTTTCACAAGATTCCCCACATCTTTAAGCTCACGCCCCCATCAGTGAGCCACCACCATGCTTCACAGTGGGGATGGTATTCTTTTCACTATAGGCCTTGTTGACCCCTCACCAAACATAGCGCTTATGGTTGTGACCACAAAGCTCTATTATGGTCTAGTCACTCCAAATTACAGTGTGCCAGAAGCTGTGAGGCGTGTCAAGGGGTTGTCGGGCATATTGTAACAGGCCTTTTTTTGTGGCATTGGTCAGTAAATGCTTCTTTCTGGCAACTCGACCATGCAGCTCATTTTTGTTCAAGTATCGTGGTATTGTGCTCCTTGAAAAAACCACACCGTCTTTTTCCAGAGCAGCCTGTATTTTTCCTGAGGTTACCTGTGGGTTTTTCTTTGTATTCCTGACAGTTCTTCTGGCAGTTGTCGCTGAAATTTTTCTTGGTCTACCTGACCTTTGCTTGGTATGAAGAGATCCCTGAATTTTCCACTTCTTAATAAGTTATTGAACAGTACTGACTGGCATTTTCAAGGCTTTGGATATCTTTTTATATATCCTTTTCCATCTTTATGAAGGTCTATTACCTTGATACACAAGTCTTTTGACAGTTCTTTGCTGTTCAGTATCTAGCCTGCTCAGTGCATCCACTCATTGACTATTTATACACAGACACTAATTGCAATTTAAAAAGCCACAGATGTGGGAAATTAACCTTTAATTGCCATTTTAACCTATGTGTGTCACCTTGTGTGTCTTTTAACGAGGTCAGACATTCAAGGGTATGTAAACTTTTGATCAGGGCCATTTGGGTGATTTCTGTTATCATTATGACTTAATAAGAAGCCAAACAACTATGGGATAATAAATGGCTTTCTATGATCACTATACTTGATCAGTCATATTTTCAAAAAAAAAGGCCAAAATTTCAAATTTGCCAGGGTTTGCAAGCTTTCGAGCACAACTGCATATACGGTGGAGGGTTTTCAATTACCTCTCTACCCACCCATAATATCTTCTCTAAATATTCACATTAAATGATATTGACGAGTGACGGTCTGGCATACAAGTCTGCTGGAGACAATTAAGGTTGCAAGGACTTAGTAGCTGGAGGGTTGGGGATACCACATTGTTCTCCTATTTAAAATCAACAACACAACATTTAATGAGCCAGAACAACTGTCAGATGGATGTCACCAATCTAATTATAATTACTGAGTTATCACGGTGATCCCTGTGCACATTTGTATATGCACCACACCTTCTGCACAATTCACCATGAAAAGTTGCATTTTTACAGGGTGTATTGTGAATTGTTTGAAAAGGGATAATCCAGTTATAATAATTTAATTGTACAGAAAAAAACTGCATGGGTTTATATTATTTTTAAATCCCTCAGGGGGAAAGTTTAAAGGGACATGGAAGGTTTCTGGATTTCGCTGTGTACTTTATTTTATTAAGAAGTGCTTAAAAGCTCTGTTTTTTATGCCTAAAAATCTTACAAATAGTTCCTAACTGTTTTTCTACTCTGCAGCTCATGAACACAGTGTACTCACACTGACTTTCTATCAGGACCTTCCTTCTCCAACTAAATGAAAAACCTTTCTAACTTTGCACACCTTCTTACCTAAGCAAATTTCCACTTCCTTGCTGACCTTCCTTGCTATCGCTTATCTTTTCTTCCCCAGGTTTCTGCCTCTTCCATTTCCTTTAGATTGTAAGTAGCATGTTTCCAATCTTGTAGGGCACTTTGGGAAAAAGCACTTTCTACAAAACAGGGCCCTCCATTTTCTGCAGTTCTTATCTCCTGTACAGTGCTAAGGAATATGTTGGCGCGTTACAAATAAAAGTTAATATTAATAAATAATAATACTTCTAAGTACAGGGGTTGTCCGGAATCATAGTAACCAATTGGTGGCAACATTCTGCAACATGCTCCTTGAGAGAGGTCACACTCTCAAAGATCACTCTCTATAGGGATTTGCTAATTTAAAAAATTGCCCTTCACAGTTTGTGTATTCATGTGCTGCATCTTGCTTGATTTTAAACAGAAAACAGATATTTGTTTATTTAATAACTGATTACCAATAAAATCATATTTGAATACAACAATTCACGAGGAGGAGAAAAGCAGACAAAGATGCAATAATGTAGTATATTAAGTTTATGAAACCCAATAAGTTATAAAAAATACTTAAAAATAACGTAGGAGAGAAAAAAACTGACGTGTTTTGTCCAAAAGGTTCTTCTTCAGAGCAAAAAAGCCAATTCAGTGTAGATTTTAAAAACTTACATTTGAACTTTAGTGTTTCAGACTTCAACAGATTATTCTTCTGTCCACCAGATTCAGGTATCCCTGGGTTGAAAGGTATCTGTCCCAGAGGCTGTCCTGGCAGGAGTCATTATGTGCCTCCTTCCCTCCAGTGGTCACTGCAAGCAAATATAACAATACAATGATCTCTGCTGTGTCACATTTCCATTGTTCATACCCCATTCTTTTTGTTTTTGCTTATTAAAGGAAAACAGTAACCCTAAATTCACAATATACTTTTTTTTAAACTGTACTTGATAATGGTCAAAATACTTTTAGAAGGTAAGCAATACAGCTGTCAATGTTATTCTGCCATTTTTCTTTCTATTCATCTTTTTCTAGCACTTGTCATACTGGTTATATCAACACAATGGTCTCCATTGACTACCTGTATTTTTTTTCCTTTTGTCATGGGCTTTTACTGTAGGGGCAGCATATTAATGTTTCTTCCTCCTCTAATTTAATCAGATGTTCTTAAACCTCTATGATTCTCTCCCACTCCCACTTGATGACCTTATCAGGGTTTAGATTATCATCTCAGCTAGATGCTGATGCTATGCTCTTTGAATGTTAATTTAATAATAAATATAGCTATCATAAATCATTAAAAGTAAGCATTTTTTTATCTGTTGCATCTGAAAGAGGATATTTGATAATGTACCGTTTTGTATTTTATTTTCTTTTTTTTCAAATAATGCTCCAAAGCATAAAACATGTATTTAAATATTTAACTAATCTGGGGGTTTGCCCTGCCAGTCAGTGACCAGTAATATAGATGTATGAGTCATACTTGTCTGCCACAGAGACCTAAAGACATATATATATTATTATTAGTATTTATTATTATCCTCTATTTGTAATACACTGGTATTGCTTTAGCTCTATATAGGGGTTAAGTACAAAGCAAAAACAATATTAACATGCTGCAAATGATGGAGGGTCCTTTGTTTGAGCTTAAACTCAAATGTCCATAGTGCTTTCTCTAAACCACCTTACAAGATTGAAAACTCACAAACTTACAATCTAATGAGTTTGGGGGTGGAACAGGAGGGTGACAAATGCATTGTGTATATTAAGGCTGAAGGTGATGGGTTTCTTCAAACAGATGCGTTTTTAGTGAGGTTGTGGAGGATTTGAGGCAGGAGGATAGTCTACTGGAGCGAGGCAAGGAGTTCCAAAGAATACGGGCAGCACAAGAAATGTTTCTGAAGGCGGGAATGAGAGGAGGTGATAACTGAGAAGGACAGAAGCAGAGTGAAGTGCACAGTTGAGACGAGAGCACAGATATAAGGGGGTGCACTATTGTAGAGGGTCAAGATTTTACATTTGATTCTGGAGGTTATGGGAAGCCAGTGTGGTGATGAGTATGGTAAATGTGTCTAGCAGAGGTGTTCATTATGGATTGCAATGGAGACAGACAAGAGATGGGGAAGCCAACAATGTGCAAGTTACAGTGGTTGAGATGAGATATGAGGAGAGAATGAATTAGAATTTTAGTTGTGTCTGGTGTAAGATAGTGACATATTTTGGAGATGTAGCTTAGGAGAAACTGACAAGAATAGGTAATTGATAGTATATGAGGAATGAAAGAGAGAGCAGGGTCCAGTAGAACCCCAAAACAGTGGTCCTGGGAGGTGGGAGTGATGATGGCATTGTCGACAGTTAGAGTTATTGAGGAGTGGAAGCTGAGGTAGAGAGAGGGAATGATAAGGAGTTCAGTCTTAGACATGTTGAGTGTGAGTTGACAGGCAGACATCCAGGAGGATATGCTAGAGAGGCAGTTGGCAATTTGTGCTAGACGAGAGGAGGATAAATCGGTTGCTGAGATGTAGATTTGGGTGTCATCAGCATATAGATGATACTGAAATCCAAAAGATTTTATCAGGGTCTCAAGGGAGGATTTATAGATCGAGAAAAGCAGGGGGCCTAGGACTGAGCATTGGTGTTCGCCAACAGAAAGAGGGTGGGGTTAAGAAGAGGCGACAAAGAGTAGACAATGTATGCATTTCCTGTTAGATTCAATGAAGTTTAAATATATTTACTTAACATCATAAACTTAAAGCAACTTAAAAAAGCATGTTCTTTTACATGCATGAAAAAAGTATTGTATTCTGTGTCCCTTTAAATATGAATTGTATTCATGGTATGCCCATAGCTAAAAGAACTACCGTATATACTCGAGTAAAAGCCGAGTTTTTCAGCCGTTTTTTAAGGCTAAAAAGGGCCCCCTCTGCTTATACTCGCGTCACTCTCACCCTTGTGTCTCTCTAACCTCCCCCCCCCCCGTGTCTCACTAACCCCCCTGTGTCTCTCTAACCCCCCTGTGTCTCTCTAAACTCCCGTGTTGAGGAGGGAGGTTGAGGAGGGGGTTGAGGTTAAGGAGGGAGGTTGAGGAGGGGGTTGAGGATTGGGGGTTGAGGATGAGGATGGGGGTTGAGGATGAGGGTTGAGGAGGGAGGTTGAGCAGGGGGGTTGAGGATGGGGGGCTGAGGAGGGGTTGAGGAGGGGGTTGAGGATGGGGGTTGAGGAGGGAGGTTGAGGATGAGAAGGGAGGTTGAGGAGGGGGGTTGAGGATGAGGAGGGGGGTTGAGGTTGAGGAGGGGGGTTGAGGAGGGGGATGAGGATGAGGATGGGGGGGTTGAAGAGGGAGGATGGGGATGGGGGGGTTGAGGAGGGAGCTTGAGGGAGGTTGAGGAGGGGGGTTGAGGAGTTAGGTTGAGGAGGGGGTTGAGGAGGGGGTTGAGGAGGGAGGATGAGGAGGGAGGTTGAGTATGAGGAGGGAGGTTGAGTATGAGGAGGGAGGTTGAGGAGGGGGTTGAGGATGAGGAGGGAGGTTGAGGAGGGGGTTGAGGATGAGGAGGGAGGTTGAGGATGAGGAGGGAGGTTGAGGAGGGGGTTGAGGATGAGGAGGGGGGTTGAGGTTGAGGAGGGGGTTGAGGATGGGGGTTGAGGATGAGGATGGGGGGGTTGAGGATGAGGGGGTCGAGGATGAGGAGGGAGGAAGAGGAGGGAGGTTGAGGATGAGGAGTGGGGTTGAGGAGGGAGGTTGAGAATGAGAAGGGGGGTTGAGGAGGGTGATAAGGGAGGGGGGAAGAGACACAGGGAAGGGAGAGGGGGGAAGAGACACAGGGAAGGGAGAGGGGAGAAGAGACACGGGAGAGAGAGGGGGGACACAGAGGGCACAAGAGGGACACAGGGGGCAGCACATTTCCCTCCCTCGGCTTTTACTCAAGTCACTCATTTTACCCAGTATTTTGTGGTGAAATAGGTGCCTCGGCTTATACTCGGGCCGGCTTATACTCGGGTATATACGGGTAACTCCTCTTCTTAGAACATTATAGTTAACCTTTAATCTAGTTAAGTTCTTCAAAAAAGCACATTGTAAATATTATACTACAGTGACCTTTTATAGCACTGTTAAAGTAAAGATATAACATCTCACATTCATAGTCAGTCTGCATTTTTGACATTCTATATTATTTTAGTTTTAAATAGAGCTACTGAAATATCCCAATTTTGGCAGAACATCCCAAATACTGCCAGCCTTGTCTATTCCTTTTTTAGACTCAGGTTATGGATGGAAACCTGTAATTATTGACACTTTCAGTTTGGAACCAGGCAATGTCACCCTGTTAATTATGGCCAGGTCTGGCAACAAAAGAAAGGACAAAAATGTAAAATACAGTGTTTGTTTATTCATTTATTTTATTTCAGGTTGTGCAAACTACAGAATGTTCCAAAGTGAATGAAAAGGTACAGGCTTTATTTGGATGAAAGTTATTTTGAAAAAGAGAGTTTAGGAAAAACAAGTTAAAACACCCATCACCTGACTCATGGGTTAGGTCCAGTCTAGTAGGCCCATGAGGCCCAGGCCTAGGGGGCAGCAGGCTGGATGAAGTTACAGATGCTATGCCATGGAGTAAGTATGGAGATGCCTATATGAAATACAGTATTCTGTAAAAAAAAAAAGGTTGAACTTTATGGGTTATAAGTAATTTTTCAACCTCAATTGCTATATCCCTGGTGGCCCAGAGATTAGGGTTCTGAGCCTTCACAGCTGCGACCTGGGTTCAGTTCCAGGTAGGGAACTAAGAGGCCACACCACCTTGTAGCCAAGCAGGGTTGGGCCCGGTCAGTACTTGGATGGGAGACCACCTAGGAATACCAGGAGCTGTATGCTGTGGTCTACTGGAGAAGGAACTGGCAACCCACTCCAGTATCTCTGCCATGAAAACCAAGTGGATCAGTATGACCATGGACATAAAGATGTGCCTGGTGTCTTATGAGGTCACAGAGAGTCAAAAAACGACAGAAAAACACACACAAAAAAAGTGTGTTTTCTCCTCAAGCAGAACTGTGTCTCTCCTCTGTCTGCTTGCTATATTACAAATAAAGTCTGACAAGTGTAGGTTCTGCTTCAGACAGAGCATGCTTAGTAATGGGAGCTATGATGACTCATGCACTGTAACGGAACAGGGCCTATGGGGCAGCTACAAGCATGTCACAATAGAGCTGTTACATTTGTGGAGGCAGTGGGGGTGGAGCTAATAATGTCATAAGGCATCAACAGTGACATCAGCTCAGTCTGCTTCCAAGCTACAAGATAGTGCAACCCAAAGGCAGATCTGGCCATGCCCTGATAGACATAGGTATGAGGAGATACACAGCTCTGCTTGAGGGAAAAACAGACACCTTTATAGCTAAGGAAACATGTTAACTTTTATTTGTTTTAAATGTCAAACAGTTTTGAAGGCCTATGCCCAGCAAACAAGCATATGCTCTTTACTTATAAAAATACTACAGTGGTCATTGAATCACTTCTGCATATATGTGTTTTTGCTTTAGGCCACCATTTTTATATTTCTTTATCTGACTGCTCAAGAAGGAGAGATCCTAGTAACAAACAAGTTTTTAGTTAATTGCATTGAAAACTTCAGAGCTGTCAGTGGAAGTAACTAAAACTTATTTTCCATCTATATTTAATCAAATTGACCAGCCATGTAAATAAACACAATAATGGCAGCCATCAGTATTTGCCATATGCCATAGCTTCATCTCTTAAATGCATATCTAATTGAGCTGGATTAATACATTTCTGCAATCCTTTTATTTTTATTAATATTTTAAATGTTTCTTAATATCTAAAAATCTCTCTAATGATTATGTTGACACCTCCAGGGGGTGTCTGCACAGACATCTGATCCCCCCAATCATCATGCAGGGGAGCAATATTAACCCACTATTTATATGCTGTTACTTGCTCAGCCAATCTCCTCGCAGCTTCCTGTCTGGATGTCAACAGCAATACATAGCACATATCAGTGATTCACTACATATCCCAGGCTGATTTGCACCACAAACAGGAACCCCAGCATATGAATCAAATGTTTCAGCTAATCTGATTGGCCAAAACAAATAATTAAAAAATGTATGCTAATTTAGCCTGGGTTAGGAGGGTGTTAACCTTCATTTGCAAATTAACATATAAGTCAAGTTTAGACCTGGAGCTCTAATTAAGGGATGTGAAAGAGTAATATATGACATTATTATACAACAACATGTATCCCATTGCTTCATAATACTACTCATGGCAAGGCAACAACACAAATACTACGGTACTCATGGCACAGCAACAATACTACGAATATATAGTGGCACAGGTCAGAAAGTTAATGTGTTGTTTCTAGGAATCACTATAATAAAGCCATATTCTGATGGGATCATTGCATTAGGACGAATTGTGAAGAAGCTGCTTATAGGAGTTACCAGAAGACCATATTAGATTGAAATCTATTATATTATATCCATGGCTTGTACAGACAAATATAATTATATTTAATAAGATTAGATGATTGAAAGAAACACATGTACTGTCTGAGGGCTTGATGTAACAGAGTCTAAATGGGACTAAACAAAGGGGAAGACACGTGACCCTGACATTGAGAACACGCACACGTCTCACGTTGCAGATCTCTATGGCAGCTGGGGGTTTATTACACACCAACTTCACATTAATGGGACGTGGGCGCTTTCTGGATTTCACTAGGAATATAATATACTTATGTATATATTTACTTTTATGTACTTAATTTTATTAAGAAGTGCATGAAAGCTCTGTTGCGTCTGTCTAAAATCATACAAACAGTTCCAAATTTGTTCCTCCCCTCTGCAGCTCATGAAGACAATGTACTTGTAAGTACATTGAGTGCAATGTCTCATAGTACCAAATCAGTGGCAACATTCATCAACATGCTGCTTGAGAGAGGTCACTGATTTGAAACACTGCACTTCATAGTCTGTGTATTCATAAGCTATAGAGGGCAGATTGAAACACGTACTAATCCCTTATTGGGTTTTTACCCTTTCCATTCAACTGTTGTGTCCTCTCTCATACAGTGTCTAAAGATCCATATCTCAATAACTCACTTTCTTGTGGCTGATCAGATGTGATGCATTTACTTCTCTAATTAGTCAAATAACAATAAATTTATTAATTCAAACAGAACAGGTAAAACAAGTAAACAAAACTTTTAGAATTTTTTTAAATGATGTACTACTGCTTATAAGAGTTTTATATAACATTTATTCCTCCCGCTGAACTCCCTTGGAGTTTGTGTCTGCAGATTCTGAAAGGACCAAACATCACAAGCGCCCTGCAAATACACTTGCCAAAAAATATATTTCCTCCCCTTCGGTTTCTACAAACATATTAACCTCATGCTAAAATGCTGAAGTCATGAGAATATATGCAGCTGAACTCCACATACGCTAACCTTGCAGCATTTAAAAACTGTAAAACAGAGACAGCTTGTCCACTTGATTCTGACTGCTCTACATGATGGTTCATGAGTACAGAATCCCTCTAATAACGCATGTTATGTGTGTACAGAACAAAGTCTGTTTGCAAGGTTCCCCGGAGCATTGTATTTAATGTATTTGTAGTATCGCATGTCTCAGAACAAATCCACAGGCCAATAACCCCTTCCCTGCCAGCTGGGCTGCTAATCCCATACAGGTCTCAGACAGGAAGTGCAATACAAATAATCCCAGTATGGGGTTTGTATGTGTCTGCAGACCTGGCCTTTGTATTCTTAATTCTCATGCAGATGTTGCCACCTGCTGGTCTAACTGTGTATTACGCATTGTGCTAAGGGCTATGTAATGCAGAGAGGCGATAAAGAAACAAGACACAGGACACATTTTTAACCTTTACATCACTTATATTTCATAGAAACAAATATTATTCCAGCTTTATAAACCATTTTTAAAATGTATGTTTGCCAATGTATGGCATCAGTTTTGGGATTTTTCCTGGTGGCGCAGCCGAGATTTGAGTCAATTTCTAACCCTAACCCTAACCCTGCACCCTAAACCTAAACTCTAACTGTAAATCCTAAACTCTAACCCTAACAGTAACCCTAAACCCTAACTCCTAACCCTAAATCCTAATGATAAATTCTAACTTTAAACCTAAACTTTAAAAATAAACCCTAACCCTAAAGCCTAACCCCTAATCCTAACTACTAACCCTAAATCCTAACTCTAAACCCTAACCCAAGCCTTAAAACCTAACCCTAAACATTAACCCTAAACTTTAACCCCTAACCCTAAATCCTAATGCTAAACCCTAACCCTAACTCCTAACCCTAAACCCTAAACCTAAACTCTAACTGTAAATCCTAAACTCTAACCCTAACAATAACTCTAAACCCTAACTCCTAACCCTAAATCCTAACCCTAACTCTAAACCTAAACTCTAAACCTAAACTCTAACTGTAAATCCTAAACTCTAACCCTGAATCCTAACTCTAAACCCTAACCCAAGCCTTAAAACCTAACCCTAAACATTAACCCCTAACCCTAACTCCTAACCCTTAACCCTAAACCTTAACCCCTAAACCTAACTCTAAACCCTAACCCTAAAACGTAACCCTAAACCTTAACCCTAAACCCTAACACCTAATGCTAAGAAATTGAGGAAAATATTGGCTGAAATTCATTAAAATGTCAGCCACATAAAAAATATGAATTGTATTAAAAGTGACATGGAAAAAAGTGTTTCTTTGCTGTATCAAGTGATGTGTCACAGTGTTTTTTCTTTTTTCAAATAAAATCTCAGAGCACAAAAATAATTTTCTTGAATTTTAACTGCTTTTGGGGGCTTGCCTCTGTCAACCAATGAGATCTACAGTCTAAAGTACGCTCTCTGCAGTTTCAATGCATCTAAAACAGTTTTTTCATGCTAAATGTATCTTTTCTATTGCTTAAAACAGGGGTGTCCAAGTTCGATCCTGCTGTGTCACACACAGGCCTGGATTTGTGGATTTCCTTTATGTGCACAGATGAGTCAATTAGGATGACGGAAGAAATGATAGTCTCACCTGGGTGCAGCAGGGCTATCCTCAAATCCTGGCCTGTGTGCGGCCCAGCCAGACCTAACTTGGACAACCCTGGTTTAAAACATGCTCTTTTAAATGCATGAAAAAAAACACACAAAAAAAAAAAAAACAGTTATGTCCCTTTAAGGCGTCTATTTCCGTCAGATCCAGTTTAATTTGATCCATTTTACATTTTAATACATTTTTATATACTTTACACTTTTGTCTGTGAACATTTTTAAATAACAATATTCTGTTACATAATAATGTATATTTTTTAGCACATAAATAATAAAGTTGTAATAAAATGTAAAGCACAAATAAATCCTGTATTTTATATGGTCCGTTATGGACGCACAAATAGTGCCGGATACATAAAGAAAACAATACAGTAGGATTAGAATGCAAGCTTTCAAGGTCATGTTGTTGCTTAGTTGTTCAGTCATGTCTGACTCCCCGTGACCATATGGACCACAGCACGCCAGCACATCTGAGCTCCATCAAGCTCATGCTCATTGCTTCAATGACCTCATCTATCCCTCTTTGCATCTATCCATCCTAGGTCATAGCCCTATCATCAATGCAAGTTTGTAGACATTATATGAGAGTAGCTGGAATAGCACAACCAATAAACTCGTCATAATTAACATTTTGCGTAACTTTATCTTCCAGCCATGCCTGAATTCCCTTAAGGTGTTTATCACTAACACCGACTCTGGAAAATAATGGCACTTGACAATTTGTTGTTGTTCAGTCCTTCAGTCATGTCCGACTCTTTGTGACCATATGGACGCAGCTACATCTGTGTTTCTGGTTGTGTTTATCCATATGGGCCGAGACCGAGATTTGTCTGAGCTCTCTGCTATGACCTGCGCAGTTTGCGGGACCCTACATGGTATAGCTCACAGCTTCATTGAGGTACACAAGACCCTTCCCCATGACAAGGTAGCGATCCAGAAGGGGACTTGTCAATTACCCTTTTATTAGTAGTATTTCCTCAAATTTATAGCACAATCCCTTCTTGTATTATTAAAGGAGCACTGTAATGTCATATTTATTAGTGTCATGGTTATAATGCAAATAAGCACCTTCCCATCCTTATCAAGCACTCTGAGCTGAAAATTTGCATACTGAGACTCACATTAGCACAATAGAGTTGCACACATAATGCTGAATTTCTCATGAATTAAAATGGCTAGTACAATGTATAGACTAATGTAATGCTCTTGAAGATGAAACCATCTTGTTGCTGGGGTGACAGTGTCCCTTTAACTGTAAAACAATGACACATATAAATATTATTAGAATATTTCCCCGTCTACAGCTGCTTCTTGCGGCCGCGGTTCTCTTCTCACTTTTACGCAGCATTTCCCACTCTTTGTACAGAATCATTTCCAGGGCATATTGCACATCTGTGTTCTGTTACTGAGCGGAAATTCAGAGGAGATTATCTGTAGAAAACTCGTAAAGCGACTGCTGGAGAACAAAGAGCGCACACGAGCGGCGTCTCACACACCCGGCGTGGTAATAATTCGTATTATTGTGGTTTCATTTAGTTTTTTGTAATATTTGTTCTCTGTTTGTTTTCAGGACTTTTAGGGTAAACTTGACGCTCAAAATAACATCACTTATTAGACTGAAAAGATTATTCTGCTTTCATTTTATTTATAATTTTTTTTTTCAATTAAAAAGACAGGGACGGTTTCTAGATTTTCCTAGGAATCACATATAATAGTTGTCGTAATTGCGAGTTTGTCGGTAACGCTATGTTAAAAGTTACGGGCTTGAGCATGCGCAATGAGTGCACAATTTAGAAAAAGGCTCGCCATACGCGCCTGTGGCCCAAGATGAGCGCTGAAGGCCATAGGCCTTTGGCGCTCATCGCGAGGCACGCACCACTTAGAAAAAGGCTTGCAATGAGCGTTCATCGCGAGGCCCGCACAACTTGGAAAAAGGCAAGACTTTGAAAAATTACAGGTTTAACGGCCGCCATTTTTTTCAAGCCTGTAACTAGGAAGCCGTTTGGAGGCCCCCAAAAAACTCCAATTGATTAAAACATTAACTGACAACCTTGGAGTGAAGCCTCTAATATCGGGGCTTGCAATGAACGCACAGGGCGCTCATCGCGAGGCCCGTAAAGTAGATAGGGAGAGGGTCGATGGCGCTAGTGAGACACGCAAGTTAGAGGGCGGAGAGGCATTGTGTGGCAAACAGCATTGCCAGGCTTAACATTTTATTGCCGTCATTTTTGACAGGCAAGTCGCTAGTATTATATAATTGTGTATCTATTTACTTTTATGTACTTTATTTTAGGGTTACCTGGTGGTCCATTAGTCAGGATCTGGTACTTTCATCGCTGTGACCTGGGTTTGATTCTAATCAGGGAACCAAGAGGTCACCCCACCCTGATGTCAAGCAGGGTTGGGCCTGGTCAGTATTTAGATGGGAGACCACCTAGGAAAACCAGGTGTATGCTGTGGCCCACTGGAGAAGGAACTAGCAACCCACTACAGTATCTCTGCCATGAATACCAAGTGGATCAGCATGGTGTGTTACAGTTACACACACACTTTATTTTATTAAGAAGTGCCTATAAAATCTGTTTAATTGCTTAAAATCCAACAAATAGTACTTACTTGGATCTGTCCTCTGCAGCTCTTGAAGACACAGACTCTGTAGTTCTGACTGTGCAGTGTCTCATACTAGCCAATCAGTGACCATGTCTCAGCGACATTCTGCAACATGCTGCTGTGACGTGGTTCCTGATAGGCTGGGACACTACACTGCACATCCAGCCCTACATAGTCTGTGTCTGCATACGTTGCAGTGGGCAGACCCATATAGGGGCTATTGGTTTAATAAAAATAAAATAAATACAAATAAAATAAAATAATGTAAATAAAAGTAAATAGATGAAAATGGAAGGTTTCTGGATTTTACTAGCTACATAATATAATGTGTATCTGTTTACTTTCATGTACTTTGTTTTATTAAGAAGTGCTTATTAGCTCTGTTTTGTCTGCCTAAAATCTTACAAACAGTAAATGCTTTAGTCTGCCCTCTATAGCTCATGAAGACACAGACTCTGAAATATAGGGTTTCAAGTTAGCCAATCAGTGACCATCTCTCATCAGTAT
This sequence comes from Discoglossus pictus, assembly GCA_027410445.1. Lineage (NCBI taxonomy): Eukaryota > Metazoa > Chordata > Amphibia > Anura > Alytidae > Discoglossus > Discoglossus pictus. Next base: position 410,253,983 of record CM050165.1, on the reverse strand, counting down.
GTTGCAGAATGTTGCTGAGAAATGGTCACCGGTTGGCTACTATGAGATACGACTGTACAATATCTTCATGAGCTGCATATGGCAGACTAAAGCAGGTACTCTTTGCATGATTTTAGGCAGAAAAAAGCAGAGTTTATTATCACTTTTTAATAAAATAAAAATATAAAAGTAAATAGATACGCAGGTATATTATATTCCTAGTAAAATCCAGGAACCTTCCAAGTCACAAGATATAAATAAATCTTACATGGCAAATGTGGCTGTGAGAACATATTCTGATATTTGTCAGGCCCAAATATGCTCAAGAGTATTATGCTTCATGGACAGCAATTCTTCCTATTGAGCTTGAACCAATGAGATTACAGCACTGAATTTCAAGTGTTAGTTTGCTTAATTTTTATCTTTGTGTTCTCACCAGTGCTTTTTCTTGTAGAAGTCCAATCTAAAGTTTCTGCAATGCTAGCAATATTAAAGGACAACTATAGTGGTCTTAGGTTTCTCTGGTGGTCCAGTGGTTAGGGTCCGGTGCCTTCAACGCTGCAACCTGGGTTTGATTCCAGTCAGGGAACCAAGAGGTCACACACGTCTGAAGCCATGCAGGGTTGGGCGTGGTCAGTACCTGGATGTGAGACCACCTAGGAATACCAGGAGCTATATGCTGTGGCCCACTGGAGAAGGAACTGGCCATCTACTCCAGTATCTCAGCCATGAATACCAAGTGGATCAGCACTGTGTGTTACGGTCCATGAGGTCACGGAGAGTTGGACATGACTGAATGATGCAAATACAACACACATAGCTGCCTAAAGAATTATGAGGTGGGGCATGATAACAAAAAACATTTAATAAACTTTTATTGTGCATTTAAGCAATTAATTACTTTTTATTTAAAATAAATGAATGCCACCAGACAGTATGAACTTATTTTCTGTCTATCTGAATGATGCATTGTCACTGGAGTGGGAGCCACCCAGGGGGAAGTACCAAACTGAAAATCCTTTTGAGACCTGTGAGGGAAAATGTCATATATGTCTAAAGTTAAACCACCTGCTAATATGACATTTTACAGAATGTTCTAATGTTCTTTCTTGTAATATATCCACGTGTTAAAAGAAAACGAATTAGGAGTTTATCCTTGTAAGTGCTGGGATTGCAAAAATAACTTGTTTCTTTGCAAGATATACTGTTGGCTCACAGCTGTGACAGACAAACCGTAGTTTATTTTTTGTGTCCTTGATTGCTGGCCAATAGGACAGATATAAAACTGTGTGAGAAATTATTATTAAACAGAGACCATTTTAATCACTATACATGTGTGTGTTTATTGTGTCTCTCATCCGGTACCAGGTAAACGCTTTGTGTGCTGTGTTCTTTTCTTCTGTAGGGTAATATTCCCTGTACAGGACCACTCTGTAAAACACACATTAGTAGCAGACAACAGTGTAACATGAGTTGCTAGCAATGTACACAAATACACTTTATATTCATCACCCACTTTGGACAGTAGCATCCATAAGGTATCCATGGCAAAGATTCTGGAGTGGGTTGCCAGTTGCTTCTCCAATGCATCATGATTTGTCTGACCTCTCTGTTTTGACCTGCCCATCTTGGATGACCCTGCATGATATAGATCACAGCTTCACTGAGGTATATATATATATATATATATATATATATATATATATATATACAGAGCTCTATCTCTACATAGCACATAGTCCCTCTCAACATCCACCCCCACACAGCATTCACCCCTCCTAGTATCCACCCCTACATAGCATCCAGTCCTTGTCAGCAGCCGTGCCCTCTCAGGACTCATCCGCACACAGCACCCAACCCCTGTCAGCACCCACCTCACACAGAACCCAGCCCCTGCACTTTGCTATCAATTTGCAGCTGTTACTCTCTCTCACTTATTCCCTGATACACATCCCCAGCATGCTGAACTGCTCCATACTGCCATCTCTTGGAGCTTCAGTAGAAATGCTCCTTTTTAAACAGGCATGCACCAATTTCCTGCCAGGGAAGTGTGTACAAGGAAGCATAGGAGGCACAGGAAGGACCCAGGGTGGGGTGTGGTGGTTTGAAAAAAAAAATAGAAAACAAATGAAATGCAAAAAAAAGTTACACAGCACCACCTGCACCACCGGTAGCTCCGCCCTACAGTCAGAGCATGTAGGGTCCATGTAGGGTCCACACTGAAGAACCTTCCCCGCAGAAGGGATGGTCAGAGTGGGGAAATTCTGAAGTAGCCATGGTCAAGAATTAGGCAAACAGGGTGATCATACCCCTAACTAACTATAAACACCTCAGTTATCTATTCTTATACTATTCACAGAGGTTGCCCTTCATGAGGGTGGCCGACAATAAAGCACCCATGAATGACCTCACATAGGCAGATTAATAGATGTGGGCATGTACCGCAGGTAGTTGGTTCAGAGGTCCCTACTCCATGGCACCTCAGGTGAGTTTCTTGCCTTCTGACATGAAATCATTACACATTGGTCCATCTATATGTCTATAAATGTCTATATACCTATATATAGATGCTTCCAAGAACAGGGGAGGGGATTTCAAGTAAGGTTCACCCTTATGGAATGTTTATATTATGGTCACTGTATTACTGTCTCCTATTGTTCTTAGCCCTATAAATGTCCCTACAATTCTCCAGTAAAGTATTCCACTTTTTGGCTGACTTACAAGGCATATCGTTGTGGTTCTTCCGTAATGTAAGGTAATGTATGTTACTACTGATGCAAATACTGCACTATCCTGGTTGTACAGGTCTAAGTGTCGAGAAAAACAACCCACATAGGGTACAAGGACCTAACCGACAGGAGTTCCGGTTCCAGACAGCAGATTACAAAGACTCATCCATGGTTGAGGTCAGCGACTTTGTTTGGACCCAAGGAGTGGAGATGAAAGGCTCTCACAATAGAGCAGACTCCTTGTTTCAGTAACAGTGGGGTCTCACATTGAGGATGAGGCCATTCCCCAATATTAAAGAAGGATCACAGTTCTGGGCTGACCTGTAGATAATGGAGGAGGTGCTGCAGGAAGGGGGGCCAGTGACCCAATCAAGAAGTGTTTATGGCCTCAGGAGATAGTATCAGTGCCCAAAGCAGCAGTGTGCTGAAACTTTCCTACAGCAGTTTTAAGAAGTTTGATTAAAGGGCTGAGGACATGAGTATGTTTCTGGCTGACTTAGAGAGGCAATGTGAGCTGCATTAGATTGAACAAAAAGGAGTAGAGGTGCTCTCTTGAGAATGAACAATACCTAAGTAGATTTGTCTTATAGGCATTGTCACCTACTCAGAGAGGAGCCTAATTTAGCTCACTTGTGCCCTTCACAAGGATAAATATCCTGAAGCATATCAGTCTGGTCCCACTCAAAAGGGAGATCCAGACCAGAAATACCAGGCAATTCTACTCTGAACAGGAGAAACAGCAAATCTCAGACGTACATTTCGGCCTCTGTGGGCCTCGTCAGTGAGGTGCAGCTGTACTCCCTAAGGCATGGTGAGTCCACATCTGGTTCCCCCTATCACCCTTAAATTTACCTATTCAGAGAGCAGCCTCTTTTAGCTCACTTGTGCCCTTCACAGATTGATACAGAAGAATGAGGTTGCATCCTAATAGGTCTACGCCGGAACAGGCCATTTATAAAAGAAATCAATGACAATATCACTGGGATGTGTTAGATATTATTGAGAACGAATATTTAAGAACCAAAACAAATTCAATATAATACTTTTTTAACCCTTTAAAAACCCAAAAATCAAACGGAACAGGCAAAAACAGGCCGGAACGCACACTTTATGAAGGGAATCCATGCCAAAATCATTGGGATGTGTTAAATATATTTGAGAACTATATTTAAGAGCTAACCCCAATCTAATAGTATGCTTTATTAACCCTTTACTTGATATGAGTTTCTGTGGAATTTATGAAGGTTATTACATGAATCCCACCTAGTTGTGTGTATTTGGTGAATTTGGTATTTTTCACCCTCTAAAAATTTACCGTTCCGGGTCATTTTGCGAAATATTGTATTTTGGCCCGGAATGGGTACTTGAAATTAGTTTCTATGGAATTTATGAAGGTTATTACATGAATCCCACCTAGTTCTGTGTATTTGGTGAGTTTGGTATTTTTGATCATCTGGAAAGCCGCCGTTCTGGGTCATTTTTCTGAAATATTGTATTCTGGCATGTTAAAGGGTTAATAAAGCATACTATTAGATTGGGGTTAGCTCTTAAATATAGTTCTCAAATATATTTAACACATCCCAATGATTTTAGCATGGATTCCCTTCATAAAGTGAGCGTTCCGGCCTGTTTTTGCCTGTTCCGTTTGATTTTGGGGGTTTTAAAGGGTTAAAAAAGTATTATATTGAATTTGTTTTGGTTCTTAAATATTGTTCTCAATAATATCTAACACATCCCAGTGATATTGTCATTGATTTATTTTATAAATTGCCTGTTCCGGCCTGTTCTGTTCCGGCTTTTACACCGTCCCGGTCTACGCCGCTGATGCACCAGTCAGGCATATTGGGCCATGCCCTTTAGTAAAGCTAAGGACTATGATGAAGTAAAGGCTGTTTTTCTAGCATGGTATATATCAGTGGCAGTTCCGGGACTGTGCCAAAAGAACTGGGGATACCTTCTCTGAAGTTGTGTGTAAGCTTCAGGGCTGGTCATCCAGCTGGCAGTACCATGAGAATCAGGGGGAACCCAGAACACCCGCACTGGGGCTCCCTTGTGATGCAGCAGGGCCCTGCCTAGTGAACCATACCCCAGTAATTTCACGTGTATGATCTCTTCCTGAGATTCCTGGATGGAAGACCAGACTCGACCTCAGCTGTACCTGTAGAAAATACTCAACCCTGATCTTGGTAGTAAGAGAACCAATGGGAGCTTCACTGCTATCTGTGCCAGATGAAGGGACATTTGCATAGAGAATAACCACAAAACAGAAGACCCCTTGGAGTACCTTCTCTAATATGTTACCAAATGGCCACAGGAACATCCCGATGAGGAAGATGGGCGGTATTATCATGACTGTTGTGATTAGTCCAGATACTCACTGTCTATCCATATAGTATGGCTACCTTTTGGGGATTCCAAATGGTGCCATGTCCAGCCTGTGACCGTGGATGGGAAGGCTGACAAGGTGTTGCTAGATACTTGCTCCTTCAATACATTAATCCTCTTGGACCATGTAGGCCCTATTGCACTGTGGTAGCTGGGGTAAAAACACTCCATACCTGTTGCCAGTGTCTGCACTGACTGGATTGGGTAGCAGCACCTGGGAGGTTGGGTCATGACAGATATTATTGACGGATGTTTTGTTGGGAAATTACTTGAGTCCCATTGACTGTCAATACATAAATATTGTGATGCATGTTCAGGGTGCCCCTAATGCAGAAAAAATGGTGGCAGACCCAACAGCGAGTGAATTTGCAGACCCGGGGTCATGGGCTATGGGGAAGTCCTGGTGAGTTTAGCCAAGAGCTTGTCAGCTATCCCTCCCTCACAAGAGTTGGAGCTCAGACTGAGAAAGGAGAACCGGGGATCAGTATAGGTAGCAACAGAAGTTATTATACAGGGTGGTCGAGCCAGATGGGATCAATACCTGGACTTGGTATCATGAAACCCTGCTAGAGATTGTGCAAGACATTACTCTAGCTGTTTTCTTGGGGGCCGCCGCACTGGTCAATTCTTAACACAAGCCTTCTACTGTCTGGTAGTATCCTCAGGTGTTACACACTATTGTATCATCTGCAATACGTGTCAACTCATGGGAAAGCACTTTTGGGTCACTAGGGCTTCCTTGCAAACTATGCTAAATAACTGATACTCCTTTAAAGCATGTGGCTATAGAACTGATCAGTCTACTTGCCAAGCACCGTAGATCGGTGAAGCGCTACACCCTCCCGCTGGTGGACAATGCTACCCACTACCTGGAGACTGTGGTTCTTTCCCAGATCACTGCTGAGACCTATGCCCTAGTGACTATATTCACTCAGGACAGCTTCCCTTAGTTCCTGGTGGAACTTACTTTGCACTTGTGACAGCATTATGGGGTTCAATATTTATTATAATCATCCCCTCATCATCCCCAAACAAAGAGCTATGATCCGTGCCTTTGTGGACAAAGAGAGAGATTGAGAAATATTATTGCCTCCTCTGCCTACCGAAAGGTTCCACAAGAGTCAACTGAGTGTTCCCCATTTGAACTATTGGACAGGTGGAAAGTCTGAGGTCCCCCCAATCTCTGGAAAGAGTGGTCCAGGTATGATAAAATCCTCATTATACCATATGTACTGCTGATCAGAGGGTCTGCCCAAGTGCAGCAGAAAACCTGGAACAAATGAAAGACCTGCAGCAGGGAGTTTCAGCCTGGTCAATCAGTATTGATACAAGTACTGATACATGGAATAAATTGCACACAGTCATTTGGAAGTTAAATGAAACCACACACATATATAATGGGGTAGGATGAGCAGCATTGCCTTTAAAAAGCAATCCACATTATTATGATGTAGGAGTACCTACCATAGCCGAGACTTACCCATTCAACCCTTGATCCCAAGGAAGAGGTACACCCCAATCTCCTTGCTCTGGCCCCTGGTGCCCTGCCTTTAGCCTATCCTGCTGAGCTGTCTGATCTGAGCCCGGAGCAACAGCTGCAATTTCACCCCCTGATAACTGGCCACCACAATTTATTTTATATCCGCTCGGGACACACCATTTAGTTTCCTATGATGTTCCTATGCCTCAGCAAGAACCAACGGTTGACCCCCGGTCAACCTCACATAGGCACATTAATATGTTACTCTTCCCTAGCACCAATTATTCGGCTATAACCCTTTAGTCTGGGAAATTGGTTGGAAGGTTCCTACACTACAGGACTTTCTGCATGGTTCGTGTATGATCCATCCATACTCCCTGTCGGCATTTGCTTTGCCCTGATTGACTACCAAGAACAAGGGAGCATTATTTACATTATGAATATTGTTCTCAGCCCTATAAATGTACCTGCAGTTACCCAATAAAGTATTCCCCTTTTTGGTTGAATTATATGTCTTACTGATGTGGTTCCTCTGTAAGAGAAAACTAAATATTGGTAGCATACATTACCAGTACAAATACCATCCAAGTGTTGAGATATACAAAAACATTTTACACTTCATTGGTTACAAAGAGAACTCCTCTATGCCCAAGAATTTGGACCTGAATTCCAGAGTATGAAGATTGATGAGATCAAGAGCCCAACCCCTAAATTGCCTCAACCAATTATTTTGTCTTATTCTCATCCTATAATTGTAGCCAGGTCACAGCCCACCCTCCTCACTTTGCTCAACCCTGTGTTATCTTGATGAAATGATTTACATTATGGTGGCAGATATATTGGAAAGAAGCTAATATATAATTTATAGAAACTGTTATGGAGACTAGATTTATATCACCAGAGTGATGGCAAGCCAGTACGCTGTGAGTGGAACTGCAATAAAGACGATATCCTCAAGAGACTTGTTATCTTTAGTTGTGTATAAGGTGGCAGTGGCCTAGCCACCCAACGTATAAAGAGGGGCCAACAAGTGAAGTGGTCACTGAATGGGAGCTAGGCTTTAATTTTTTTCTCTTAGTATTTTTAATCATGAAATAATAATTTAAGCATCTGATCAAAGGTTTCCAGTTGCCATTTGTTTCAGCACATACTCCACATACAGTAATGTGATCCTCATGGCCTTTGGGACACAGCACACAAGTAGACAAGCCCCTTGGATGCTGATACTGCTCCCCTGTGGATGACATCACCATATGTCACAGTGGATGGCATCACCATTTGTCAAACTGGGTGATATCATAAAGCCTGAGCACTATATAAGTAGCTGAGTTATGAAGTCATTTTCAACTGGCTGTAGCAGGGCGGCTGTTTAAAGACAACGGCTCATATGAAGAGTCTACAAGAACATCTGAGGGAGCAAAATGTTGGTTATAACGATTATGGTGGTGAGATTGTTTCCCTTGGCATATAAGGGAAAAGCTGAGGGAGAGAACATAATATGCTCGTGAGCTTGTGATGTAAGTAGTGCGTTATGATTATTATAAAGTGAGAGAATTTAATGGATAAGGTCAGAAAGATCAGGCAAGAGGTGTCGATCTGTAAGTGGTGGATGTTCCATAAGTCAGATGTAGTATTTTTAGACTTCATAATACTGATGTACATAGGGTTTTATTGAATAAGGGGAGAGCTTTCACACCAGTGAGGTGATACCTTCCAAATCCCCGTTATTCCATGAAGCAGATTATTTATACTTTAGTGAATATGCTGCACAGAATAACAGAAAACATATAAGTCTTGTTGCGCTAGAGAATTTTTTTTCCCTTTTGAGAATATACCCCTTTTAAAGAAGATGTTCCATCCTGACATATTGTACTTATGTTTCAGAATAAACTCCCTTCTTTCTGGAAGGTTTAATAAAAATAACATATATTCTATTTTGACCATATTTAGTTGAAAAAGTAAATATTTATTATTTTTCCAATTAGATAAATGAAAATCTTGACGTGCTGCATGTTCTCCAAGAGAGTCAGGAATGTCATAAAAGCCAGATGCTTCTTGCACCTGATCTACATGATCTACATTATGGAAGCAGCCAACTTGGAGATAAGCTGAAAACCAGAACAGATGAAGGATCTACATTGTGGAAGCAACCATCTTGGACATATGCAGAAAACCATAACAAAACAGAACAGATGCTACTTGCCACTGAATGAAGATCTACATTGTGGAAGCAACAATCTTAAAGATAAGCTGAAAACCATAACAGAAGCAGAGATGGAGTTTAGATTTATATCATCAGAGATTGGGTATTTTGCTATATTTGGGTATATTGAAACATTTAAAAGTTGCACATGTAGGCTGCATGATAGTTCAGTCTGCAGAATGCAGAGACTGCAGAAGACAACAAGTCTGGAGACTGAGATACAAAAAAAGGAGACCAAGGAGACCAAGAAGGTTGTCACTTTGAGGGCTGTGCCTCAAATAACTTGTAAGGCGGTAGTGGCCTAGAGAGGGTCCAAGAAGTGAGAGCTACATGCTATATAGAGAGGGGCCAAGAAGTGAGAGCTACATGCTATATAGAGAGGGGCCAAGAAGTGAGAGCTACATGCTATATAGAGAGGGGCCAAGAAGTGAGAGCTACATGCTATATAGAGAGGGGCCAAGAAGTGAGAGCTACATGCTATATAGAGAGGGGCCAAGAAGTGAGAGCTACATGCTATATAGAGAGGGGCCAAGAAGTGAGGTAGGCTCTGAATGGGAGCTAGGCTTTTATTATTTTTTGAAAGAATAAACATTTGATTTAAAATGTTCTTGTTTTCATTGTGTGTTCAGTACAAACCCTGCACCCTGAATGGGAGCTAGGCTTATAAAAAAATTCTTAGTATTTTTAATCATGAAATAATAATTGAAGCATCTGATCAAAGGTTTCCAGTTGCCATTTGTTTCAGCACATACTCCACATACAGTAATGTGATCCTCATGGCCTTTGGGACACAGCACACAAGTAGACAAGCCCCTTGGATGCTGATACTGCTCCCCTGTGGATGACATCACCATATGTCACAGTGGATGGCATCACCATTTGTCACAGTGGGTGATATCATAAAGCCTGAGCACTATATAAGTAGCTGAGTTATGAAGTCATTTCCAACTGGCTGTAGCAGGGCGGCTGTTTAAAGACAACGGCTCATATGAAGAGTCTACAAGAACATCTGAGGGAGGGAAATGTTGGTTATAACGATTATGGTGGTGAGATTGTTTCCCTTGGCATATAAGGGAAAAGCTGATGGAGAGAACATAATATGCTCGTGAGCTTGTGATGTAAGTAGTGCATTATGATTATTATAAAGTGAGAGAATTTAATGGATAAGGTCAGAAAGATCAGGCAAGAGGTGTCGATCTGTAAGTGGTGGATGTTCCATAAGTCAGATGTAGTATTTTTAGACTTCATAATACTGATGTACATAGGGTTTTATTGAATAAGGGGAGAGCTTTCACACCAGTGAGGTGATACCTTCCAAATCCCCGTTATTCCATGAAGCAGATTATTTATACTTTAGTGAATATGCTGCACAGAATAACAGAAAACATATAAGTCTTGTTGCGCTAGAGAATTTTTTTTCCCTTTAGAGAATATACCCCTTTAAAGAAGATGTTCCATCCTGACATACTGTACTTATGTTTCAGAATAAACTCCCTTCTTTCTGGAAGGTTTAATAAAAATAACATATATTCTATTTTGTCATAAAAGCCAGATGCTTCTTGCACCTGATCTACATGATCTACATTATGGAAACAGCCAACTTGGAAATAAGCTGAAAACCAGAACAGATGAAGGATTTACATTGTGGAAGCAACCATCTTGGACATATGCAGAAAACCATAACAAAACAGAACAGATGCTGCTTGCCACTGAATGAAGATCTACATTGTGGAAGCAGCCAACTTGGAGATAAGCTGAAAACCATAACAGAAGCAGAGATGGAGTTTAGATTTATATCATCAGAGATTGGGTATTATACATTTAAAAGTTGCACATGTAGGCTGCATGATAGTTCAGTCTGCAGATACTGCAGAAGATAACAAGTCAGGAAACTGAGATACAAAAAAAGGAGGCCAAGACAGAAGTTGTGAGTGCACTCCAAGGAGAGCTGTGCCTCAAATAACTTGTTTATATGTAAGGCAGTAGTGGCCTAGAGAGGGCCAAGAAGTGAGAGCTACATGCCATATAGAGAGGGGCCAAGAAGTGAGAGCTACATACCATATAGAGAGGGGCCAAGAAGTGAGGTAGGCTCTGAATGGGAGCTAGGTTTTTATTATTTTTTGAAAGAATAAACATTTGATTTAAAATGTTCTTGTTTTCATTGTGTGTTCAGTATAAACCCTGCACAATGTAGAGCAGACCTGGGCATTTTACGGCCCGCGGGCTAAATCCGGCCTGCGGGCAGTCCCTGTTGGGCCCGCGAGCTGTGAAATGCCCAGGTCTGTTTTAAGGGGTTGAATAATGCGCCTGAGGGGGGCCTTTTTTGGGGGGGCGGGGAGTGAATGGTGCTGCTGAGGGGGCTCTTGGGTGAATATGGCTGCTGAGGGGGGCTTGGGGGTGTTGGGGCGAATATGGCTGCTTAGGGGCTTGGAGAGGGGTGAATGGTGCAACAAGGAGCCCTGCTTGTTGGGGCGGGGCAGTAAATGATGCTGCTGAGGGGACACTGGGGGTTTTGGGGGGTGAATTGTGCTCCTGAGGCGGGCCTGGGGCTGTTGGGGTTGAATATGGCTGCTGAGGGGCTTGGGGAGATGAATGGTGTGACAAGGGGGGGCCTGTTTTTTTGAGGGGGTGTGACTGATGCTGCTGAGGCGGTCCTGGGGGTGTTGGGAGGTTAATGGTGCTCCTGAGGGAGGCCTGGGGGGGGGGGGAGTGAAAATTACTCCTGAGTGTGGCCTGGGGGATGGGGGGGGGGGGGGAGTGAATATTGCTGCTGAGGGGGCCCTTGGGGGTTCGGTGGGTGAATATGGTATCTGAGTGTTTTGGGGGTGAATGGTGCTTCTTATGGGGGCTGGGGATGTTGGGGGTGAATATGGCTGCTGAGGGGCTTGGGGGGTGAATGTTGCTAAAAGGGGGTCTTTTTTGGGGGTGAATGATGCTGCTATGGGTACCCTGAGGGTTTTGGGGGTGAATGGTGCTCGTCAGGGGCCCTGGGGGTCGGGTAGTGAATATTGCTGCAAAGGGGGCCCTGGGGGGGGGGGGGGGGGTCAATATGGCTGCTGAGAGGGCTTGGGGGTTGAAAATTGCTGCTGAGGGGGTTAGGGGGGTGAATGGTGCTGCTGAGGGGGTTGAGGTGAATGGTGCTGCTGAGGGGGCCTGGGGGTGAATGGTGCTGCTGAGGGGGCTGTGGGTGTTGGGGGTGAATAGTGTTGCTGAGAGGGCCTGGTGGGTGAATATTGCTGCTGAGGGGGAAGGAGGGTGAATAGTGCTGCTGAGGGGTCCTGGGGAATGAAAATTGTGTTTTTAGGTCTAGGGCAGCACATATGAAGGGGACAGCAGGCTGCCTGAAGATGCTGGTATAGTACCATAGAACAATGGTGCATCGGTACAGAAATGCTGATTTATAATGACATTTCTGTGTGTGAGTGTACTTAGCACGTTCTGATATACATGAATACTCAATTTATGATTTGATATATAGCAAGGAGATGGGGGAGTAATAATTGTGGAGTGGATGCTCTCAAGTATATGGGCATGGGAGGGAATAAGTCTGAATGGTAGCCTATGGCAGCATAAAATAAGTCTGAATGGGAGCCTATGGCAGCATAAAACCTAAATATGCCAATTTATACACACGTATTCCGCAGAACTGACACTTCATGTTTCTTCCTTAACTTTAGAAAATTGTTTTTCCCCTTATTATAATAATAATTATAATAATATATATATATATATATATATATATATATATATATATAAATATATAATAATAATAATAATAATAATAATAATAATGTGAACTTTCCTCTAAAGTATCACCGTAGTCATTTTTATTTATAAACTTACCTACATTTTCTGCCTGTAAGAAAAAAATAGAACTTGTTCCCTTCAAACTAAAAATATAAGCAGTCTAATAAAAACCTTACCATTTACTTGAATTACTAGTTGCAATAATGAAGCAGAAGTGGAGCAGTCTGTGTGTAGCATTTCACACAGATTTTATTTAATTTATCAGTGTAAAATTCATGTATGTAAAAATTCAAAAAGTATTTCAACATGCTTTTGGGAAATATTTAAAGTGATGTTGTCTGAATTGTGCTGAACTAAGCAGCCATTTAATAATGGGCAAAACGTATGAATAAACACATCCTTTGCATTTTTATCATTTATAACAAATTATTTTCTGCAGGCATACATTTATTGTCAGCTGATTCTGTCTGTTACTTTCTCAAGGAGTTGTTGCCTTGTAAACTAATTAGCTTTTCTTTAATACAACTGGAAGCTCTGGTACTTGTACGTATTTTCTACTATCAAGATTGAGTCTCTACTTCATGGGTGGGCAAAAGGTAAAGGCAGGGATGAATGTGTGGGGGTGTATGCACTTCTTCAACAATACACAATGACATGCATATCTTTCTAAAACGATCTAATAATACACAAACGTACCCCTAAATATGTCTCCTCATTACCCATACCTCTTTATCCATTTCTATCCCTCCCTATCTACCCCTATCTCCTTCCCTCTCTCTCTATCCCTCTATACATCTCTCTATCCCTCTTTCTCTATCCCTCCCTCTCTCTCCCTTTCTATCCCTCACTCCCTTTCTATCCCTCATTCCATCCTCCCTCTCTCTCTCTCCCTTTCTTTTCCGCTCTTTCTCTCCATCTCTCTCTCCCTTTCTATCCCTCTTTAACCCTTTCTATCTCTCTCTATTCCTCTTTATTTATCCCTCTCTCATCTCTCTCTCTCTCCCTCTCCCTCTCTCTCTCTCTTTCTATCCCTCTTTTCAACCCTCTCTCTCCCTGTAACGGAGTTGGAACACGAATCCAATATCTTCACTGGTATACGGTAAAATATCCAAGAAGCACTACAGTCTCACCATTCCCAACCTCCCATATTGGACGACACTCAATCTGGGAGTCAAAGAATACTGACTTTATTTTGTTATATGCAGAAATATATATACACATCTCTTTGGCCACAGGTAATATACATGCCCATATTTGGCCACACAATATAGAGAGAACAATAGGTGTGGTCACACCTCCCTGAGGTTACCTGGCTACTTTGATACAATCAGACATTGATTAGATCATCCTTCCCTTTGTTCTTATCTCTCTTACTGAAAACACTTTATACAATAGACTTTCTTATCTTATGAGGAGTCTCTGTAATAGGATTATCTATTATGTCAAGGTCTGCAATAGTCTGGAGAGCATAAACCAACATACATACAGTATAACAGTAGGATCATATTTTAACCATAACCATAAAACAGGGTAAAACAGTGATGGGTTCCGTTACACACCTCCCCCGTGACCATAAGCCGGCATACACGGTCTGATCCCAACGGATCGGCCTGGGGATGTCCGGACAAAAGTATTTGTTGGTCAATTCTCTAGTTTGACAACCCATCAGCATGACTGCAATTCACATTTACTCACATTTCACAATTCCCCCAGATAGCTGGGATCTGAGCGCACAAAACTACCAAATAGCGCTCAGATCCTATTCACACAGTTCAATTGCCATGTAGCTAAAGTCTTTCCCATAGTCTTTCATTATATGAATGGGCTCCATGGCATAGCTATCTGGGGTATCACCGCTCCCACAGGGCAAGTACCGAATGACCCCCCTGTATTTAAAGGGCCAGAATGAGTGACATACACTCTGGTATGGCCGAATACTGTTTTTAAAGGGCAATATGTCCCAGGGCCATAGTCGCAGGGCAGGAGGCTGGCAATAAGTCCTCTCCAGGACAAAGTGGCAAAGGGCACTTCGTCAAACATCTCCCCTTTGAGGGGAAGTCTAACCAGGCACCTGGATATTTAGCTGTGGTGATGGGGCAACACGCTGAGGGGACTTGAGGGGCAGAGGCCAGCGGCACTCTGCCCTGATGCCAGCTCTTCTGCTGGTATAACCTGCAGGACATTCTGCTCTGTACAAGGGACAAAGGGAGGGCAGAGGCCGACTGCACTCTGCCCCGCTGTCAGCTCTACTGCTGGGGTACTTGGGACATATTCCGGCTCAGTAGCCAGGGAAAGGTGGGGGTCAGTGGGGGTTAACATTTCCTCTGTTAACACTGGGGCCACATTAGGAGTTAACTGGGGAGGGGAATTTGTACTTAACCCCTCCTCCGGTTGTCCCAGTGAGGGTAGTTGGGGATCTGGACAGGCTGTCCAGCATCCCGGTAGGTCAGGCACAGAGACCACAGTCCTATCTGCGCCGTCTGGGAGATTGGTGTCTCCCCTTGTTAGGGTAAGCTGTCGCTGGTGGGAGAGGGCGACACCTTCAGCTCCCTGGGGTTCACACTGCCGCTGGGGGGGGAAGGACGACACCTTCTGCTCCCTGGGATACACACTGCCGCTGGGGGGGGGGGATGACACCTTCAGCCCCCTGGGGTACACACTGCCGCTGGGGAGGAAGGACGACACCTTCAGCTCCCTGGGGTACACACTGCCGCTGGGGAGGAAGGACGGCACCTTCTGCTCCCTCGGATACATACTGCCGCTGGGGGGGAAGGATGACACCTTCGGCCCCCTGGGGTACACACTGCCTCTGGGGAGGAAGGACGGCACCTTCTGCTCCCTGGGGTACACACTGCCGCTGGGGGGGGGACGGACGGCACCTTCTGCTCCCTGGGATTCACACTGCCGCTGGGGGGGGAAGAACGACACCTTCGGCCCCCTGGGGTACACACTGCCGCTGGGGAGGAAGGACAGCACCTTCTGCTCCCTGGGGTACACACTGTCGCTGGGGAGGAAGGACAGCACCTTCTGCTCCCTGGCATATACACTGCTGCTGGGGGGGAAGGACGACACCTTCGGCCCCCTGGGGTACACACTGCCGCTGGGGAGGAAGGATGGCACCTTCTGCTCCCTGGGGTACACACTGCCGCTGGGGGGACGGACGGCACCTTCTGCTCCCTGTGATACACACTGCCGCTGGGGGGGAAGGACGACACCTTCGGCCCCCTGGGGTACACACTGCCACTGGGGAGGAAGGACTTCACCTTCTGCTCCCTGGGGTACACACTGTCGCTGGGGAGGAAGGCCGGCACCTTCTGCTCCCTGGGGTACACACTGCCACTGGGGAGGAAGGACTTCACCTTCTGCTCCCTGGGGTACACACTGTCGCTGGGGAGGAAGGCCGGCACCTTCTGCTCCCTGGGGTACACACTGCCGCTGGGGAGGAAGGACGGCACCTTCTGCTCCCTGGGATACACACTGCCGCTGGGGGGGAAGGACGGCACCTTCTGCTCCCTGGGGTACACACTGCCGCTGGGGAGGAAGGACGGCACCTTCTGCTCCCTGGGATACACACTGCCGCTGGGGGGGAAGGACGACATCTTCGGCCCCCTGGGGTACACACTGCCGCTGGGGAGGAAGGACGGCACCTTCTGCTCCCTGGGGTACACACTGTCGCTGGGGAGGAAGGACGACACCTCCCTGGGGTACACCCTGTCGCTGGGGAGGGGAATTAGTTGGAGTATTCAACGTGGAGCGGTTTCTGTTTCTGGGACAGTCTCTCTGCATGTGGCCCTGCTGGTTATACGTGTGGCACCTGATGTACCGTGGAGGGGTTTGGTAGTTCCCACCACCCGGACGCAGTGCTGGGGGGGGGGGGGGTTAATGGTGGTAGGTGGGTTAGCAGCTCCCACGATGGACCGCTCCCGTGCCCGCTGCTTTTCCATTATGTATTCGTGGACTTCTGTTACTAACCATTCCAAGGTTCTTATGGGAAGTGTACCTGGGAAAAAGGCCAGTCTGCTTTGGAGTTCTCTTCCAAACTCAGTCTGTGTGCTGTCCGTAAGAGGTACTGTAGCCGCTGCCCGGTCTCCCTCCATGAGTTCCTTTCTGTCTGCATCCCTGTAGTCCGCGGCCGCTTCCTCCTCCTCATCATGGAACGCTGTCCGAAAACTAGCCGGTTCCATCCTGCTGTAGCCAGGGGTGCTGTACGGATACTAGCGTTGCCCTCAATTTGTAACTCCACGGAATGGTGTCTCCTGTAGCTGTCCTTCTGACCGTGGGAACAATTCCGCCACTTGCCACCAAATGTAACGGAGTTGGAACACGAATCCAATATCTTCGCTGGTATACGGTAAAATATCCAAGAAGCACTACAGTCTCACCATTCCCAACCTCCCATATTGGACGACACTCAATCTGGGAGTCAAAGAATACTGACTTTATTTTGTTATATGCAGAAATATATATACACATCTCTTTGGCCACAGGTAATACACATGCCCATATTTGGCCACACAATACACATAGAGAGAACAATAGGTGTGGTCACACCTCCCTGAGGCTACCTGGCTACTTTGATACAATCAGACATTGATTAGATCATCCTTCCCTTTGTTCTTATCTCTCATACTGAAAACACTTTATACAATAGACTTCCTTATCTTATGAGGAGTCTCTGTAATAGGATTATCTATCATGCCAAGGTCTGCAATAGTCTGGGCTAATATTCTGCAGAGCATAAACCAACATACATACAGTATAACAGTAGGATCATATTTTAACCATAACCATAAAACAGGGTAAAACAGTGATGGGTTCCGTTACACTCCCTATCAATTTTCCTTAATTTATCCCTCTCTCCATCCCTCTCTCTATCCCTTCCTCTCCTTTATGTGCCAACTGGAGGCCCACGATGGGCAGTTTGTAGCGTGCCATAGAGCCCTGGGGCCGCATGTAGTGTGCCATGGTTCCCTGTTGGTGCGGGTAGCATGTCATGGGGCCCTGGGGCAATGGGTACAATGTCATTGGATCCTGGGGCCACATGATGCCTCTGATGGGGCCCTTAGTGGCACAATCTTATTGCCGTCATTTTTTGAAGGGCAAGTCGATAGTTATATATAAATAGTATGAACAAATATTTGCAATACTTTCATTTATTAATATACAATATGAACATTATCTGGCCCAGGTTATACAAGAGCCTACTAAAAAATGTAGCTATCTTAGATTTAGTCATCACAAATAATATTGATATGGTATCAAATGTTGAAATAGGGCAACCTTTGGGAAACAGTGATCACAACTCAGTCTGTTTGAGATTGAATTAAAAAACAAAAAAACTTTAAGGGGCCAACAAAAACTCTTAATTTTAAAAGGACAGATTTTAAGGGTCTAAGGGCAGCAATGCAAAGTATAGACTGGGACAGAGAACTGATAGGTAAAAACACTGAACATAAATGGGCCACATTTAAATCCTTACTAAATATACATACACATCACCATATACCAAGTGGGAATAAAAGTAAAAAGAAGTAAATGACATCCAATGTGGCTTAACAATGATTTAAAGATCAAGATACGGAGTAAAAAACAGGCAATTAAATTATACAAACAAGAGGGGACAGAGACTGCTTTACAGGAATACAAGGAAATCAACAAGGCTTGCAAAAGGGTGATTAGACTGGCTAAAATAGAAAATGAAAAATTAGTTGCAAAAGAGAGTAAGACTAATTATAAAATATTATAAAGTATATTTGTGACACAGGCCGTCAGATAATTAATGACCAGGAAAAGGCAGGTGAGCTAATAGGTTATTTTCAGTATACATAAGGGAGGTACCAGTGGTTGGGACACTGCAACATAATGGGGCTACACTACCCTTGCCGAACAATGTGTTAACGCAGGAAGTAATCCAAAAGAGGTTAGAAAAAATAAATGTTAATAAAGCCCCGGGTTCTGATGGAATACATCCAAGAGTACTAAGGGAACTGGGTTCTGTAATAGCCAAACCATTATATTTAATTTTTCAAGATTTACTCAACACAGGGTCTCTACCAGATGAATGGAGAAAAGCTGAGGTGATACCTATATTTAAAAAGGGAGCAAGAGCAAATCCGGGGAATTATAGACCAGTGAGCCTCACTTCTGTAGTGGGAAGCTTTTAGAAGGGTTAATAATTGATAGTATACAAGAACATGTCTATTTGAACAGGATTATAAGTAGGAGTCAACATGGATTTATGAGGGATAGGTCATGTCACACAAATCAAATTACTTTCTAGGAGGAGGTTAGTAGGAACCTGCATCAAGGCAACTCAGTGGATGTAGTCTTTTTGGATTTTGCAAAGGCTTTTGATACAGTGCCACATGGGAGACTATTGGGCAAACTAAGGGATACAGGAATTGCAGTAAATATCTGTTCATGGATTGAGATCTGGCTAAAAGACAGGAAGCAAAGGTTTGTTGTAAATGGAACATACTCCGATTGGACTAATGTGGTAAGTGGGGTTCCTCATTGTTCAGTAATAGGTCCTCTCCTTTTTAACACATTTATTAATGACTTAGAGGTGGGACTGGAAAGTATTGTCTTTATTTTCTCTGATAACTCAAAGTTGTGCAAGGTAATTAAATCGGACAACGATGTACTTTCCTCCATAAAATTGATGAATGGGCATCTAAATGGCAGATGAGATTTAATATTAATACATTTAAAGTTATGCATCTGGGAAGGAAAAATAACCATGCAATTTATAATCTTAATGGAGCAAATATAGGGGTATCAGATATTCAAAGGGATTTGGGACTGTTTGTGGACAACCACCTAGGTAACAGTGCTCACAGCCAAGCAGCAGCTGCAAAGGCAAATAAAATATTAGCATGTATTAAGAAGGGTATAGAAGCCAGGGAAGAAGATATAATTCTGCCACTATACAAATCCCTAGTATGCCCTCATTTGAAATATGGAGTACAATTTTGGGCACCACTTCATAAAAAGGACATTTTAGAGTTGGAAAAAGTACAGAGAAGGGCAACTAAACTAATAAGGGGAATGGAGGGTGTAACGGAGCAGGAACACGCAGTCCAAAATCTCCGCTGGTATACGATAAAATACCCAAGAGGCACTACAGTTTCACCATCCCCGACCTCCCATATTGGACGACACACAATTTGGGAGTCAAATGAGTACTGACTTTATTTTGTTATTGCAGAAATATTTATACCCATCTCTTCCCACAGGCAATACACATGCCCATATTTGGCGACACAATACACATAAAGAGAACAATAGGTGGGTCACACCTCCCTGGCAACTTTGATACAATCAGACATTGATTCAATTACACTTCGCTCAACAGGGGGAGTGACCGGAAATGGCTGCGTAGCCGTCCAGAACGGCGATTTGCGGGAGGAGATGGCGCCAAGCAGGAACGTTGACGGGGCAGCTGCTGTGTAAAGTGCAGCTTAGCACAATACAACACAGCACAGCCCCGCAAGCACCCCCAAAATAAGGGGACAGCGCAGACCCAGCCCCTTACCACAGCAGTAGCAGCACCTCCACAGCCCGAACCCAGAGCCCTGAAAGCCACATCCTGCAATGGAGTCCTCCTTAGTGAAGAGAGGCGTTTAAGCCCCCTCCATATTGAAGGGCAGTAAAACAGGAAAAAGCTGGGGGCTACAGAGCACGGGAGCGGCTAAAAGACACAGAGAAAGCAGTGGAGGAGGAGGCTACATAAAGAGCATCAAGTACAAGGACTCAAGCACAACAAAAGCTAAGTAAAATATTTTCTCCCTTTTACACTGCTGAAAAAGAAAAATGATGTCACTGCGACAACAGAAATAAAAAATGCTGGGGTATATGCCACCTTTATACATTTTTTTAAAAGACTGTAAATAAAAATGATACAAGGGTGCAGTAATACATACCTTAACACACGTGAAATATCCCATAAAGAGAAGTAAAACTTCTTGAAAAGTTGCTTTTGAAACAGTGCAAACGCTATAAATACTGTCTTTTCTTGCAAAGAACTTGTCAGGTGGGTCCTAGTAGCCCACGGTTAAATAACTGGTCGCTATTTATTGGACACACATCAAATCCAGTAAAAGGAAATTCTCCTAACATTGCTAGGAAAAGTATAGACCCATTGGGGTAGACAGCAAGTGTGATAAAGTTACAAACACATAAGAGTGAAACAACTATCCCATACACTTATCACAAAATGGCGACGAAAACTAAAGCAAAAGGGCGGAAAAGCCCCACTTTAGACTCATCCTCCTTCTTTTCCCCTAAAGCTATTACAAAACAGTCGCAAAAACAAGCCATAGAAGGAGGGCTAGACCAAAGCTCAAATCTCCCAGCGGTAAAATTAACTAACAAAGACTCTGAGACCCATGAGGAGAACCTTCTAACTATAGGGAAAATGAAGGAAATCCTAAAAGACTTTCAAATAGAATTTTTTTCAGAGATTAAGATGCAAATTATGGAAAATTCCAAACTAATTACAGAAGTTAATAAAAGATCTTCGGACCTGGAAACTAAGTTTGACAATTTAATCCTGGACCACAAAATGTTGGTGGAACAGTCAGAAAACATGTCAACACAAATTAAAAGTCTGAAGGATCACATAAACAAAATGGAAGATCACGCACGGAAAAATAACCTCAGAATAAGAGGAATTGAGGAATCCATAAAAAAAGAAGAACTCCCAACATATCTCAAGGAAATGTTCTCTAGTGTTTGCCCTAGTTACTCAAAACTGGACCAGAAATTTGACACAGTTCAGAGAATCCCTTTACCAAATCATCTACTAAAAACAAAACCTAGAGACGTGATTGTCAAATTACACCATTTAACAACAAAAGAAGAAATCGTTAAAGCTAGCTACACGAAGAAAACATTTGAATCTCCATACGAAAAAATACAAATTTTCTCAGATTTATCAAAAGGCACAATGAATAAAAGGAAAGAATTTTATTCAATAACACAAACACTAAGGAAATCGGAGTTTATATACAAATGGACTTTCCCAGTAGGATTACTAGTACTACAAGGATCCGTGTGGCATAAGATCAATTCCTTAGAAGAAGGAGAAACATTCATAAAGAACTTAAAACTAAAAAAAGATGGAACCAAGGAGCCCACGTTGAACCTGCAACTATCAACAATAGAATGGCAGAAGAAGAAATAATTCAAATTAACATGCTCAAAGAGATATAAAGGGTTATTAAGATAGGTGTTCAAGGCTGCATAACATCCAAGAGAGTCCTTTGAGAAAAGATCAGAAAGCTATAAGAACAGTATAAAAACCCAGGACAAGTAATAAGAACATAGTGTGGCAGGGTCTGAGGCTTTTGACCTCGGGTAGCTGGGGGAGGAGAAAGGAGAAGGAGAAGAGGGGGTCGCATTAGGCAGAGTATGAGGACAAAGGCTGGAAATACTGAGAATAGTATAAATTGTAAGTAGCCTGTCAGAATATGAATAGTAATTAATTCTAATGTGAGGTGCATAAGAATAATATATAAAGACTACAACATTATACACCCACTTCTCCTCGCCCTTTCCCATCCCCCAGCTTTGTCTTTTTTATTCTTTAATCTAGAATAACGAAGAAAAATATAGAAGATATATACAGCGCAGTTAAGAACTAAAGGAAGCTAAAACATATAGCCATCTCCACATTAGACCGCTATCCATTTCTAAATAAATGGCTGAATCCCTGCAGAACAGGAATGGTGAAAGGCTGTACTACAGCACCTTCTGTTCTAATAGAATGAATGTATGCAAGAATGTAAGTATGAATGTTAAAAAAGTAACTCATGGTCCCAAAAACAAAAAGATGATAGACAAATGGTATCAGTTCACTCAAAGGTGTGGTTCATAGAGATATGGGTATAAAGGTTTTAAGTTGGAATGTTAGAGGGTTAAATTCCCCTAGCAAAAGAAAAACAATATTCAGACAATGCAATAAAGAAAAGGCAGACTTAATATTTTTCCAGGAAACACACTGGAAGCAAACGAATTGTTGGGGCGCAGTAGCAGGGCGTTTTGACTTCTCACTGCACTCAGTGTGCGGGAAAAAAAAAAGAGGAGTATCAATGTTTTTTTCTAACGACTTAGATATTGTGGAAACGTTGTCCATCGCAGACCCGGAAGGTCGGTACATCTTATGGAACGGCCAAATTAACAAACAGAAAATAACATTGATAAATATTTATGCACCCAACGAATCACAGGGCAAATTTTTACACCAAATAGGCACCTTAATTAAGAAATACGCACAAGGCCCGCTTATTATTGCTGGGGACTTTAATATGATCCCTAACCCCACTTTGGATAGGTCTAAAAAATTGGAAGCTAAAAATCTCAAAAGAGTTGGTAAAATAGCACAAATATTCACTGAATGGATTATTAATTATAACTTATTTGACACATGGCGAGTGCAACATCCAAATCAAAAAAAATTTTCCTTTTATTCAACTCCACATAATACTTACTCACGTATTGATTTAATTTTAGCAAATTCTCAAATAATAGAGAAAGTCTCTCACACAGAAATAAGTAATATTGTCACATCAGATCACGCTTACATTATAGCAATAGTTGAAATTCACAACCTTAAATTAGATCGACCACAATGGAAAATGGACGATTTTTTGTTAAAAGTCGGAAATAATACAGAACTTTTAAATAAAGAAATCTCACAATTTTTTGACCTTAATAAACACACTGTCCCATCAAATTGCACGTTATGGAATACACAAAAAGCATTCACTAGAGGTTTGATGATCAAACTGAAATCACAATGGATAAAACAAAGAGGCACTCCACTAAAAAAATTATATATAGAACTGAATAAATTGGAATCTAAATTTTTGCTGGATGCACAATCACAGGTGAAAATAGAGATTAAATTAATTAAAAATAAAATTAATAAAATTAATCAGCAAATATCAGATAGAGCACTGTGGCGCTTTCAACAGACACACTATCACCAAAACAACAAAAACAGTAAATTACTGGCTACTCAAGTTAAAAAAAGAAGGGAAACAAAAAGAATAGCAACGTTGAAAGAGAAAGGTAAGGATATTTCCTCCCCTAAAAAAATCAGTCAGGCCTTTTTTAAATATTATCAGGATCTATATAACTTAGAAAAAGATACTAATCTATGCAAACCAATTACAGAAGATATACAAAATTTTTTGGATAGCATTCAATTACCAAAATTATCAGAAGTGGAGCGATTAAAATTAAATGACCCAATTAATACACAGGAAGTTCTTCAAGTAATAAATCTTCTTAAACCCTATACTACCCCAGGACCAGACGGATACACTAATTGTTTTTATAAAACCTTTGGTCAACTACTGAGCCCTTATTTGACTAACTCCTTTAATGAAATTAAGAATACAGGATGTATTCCAAAAGAAATGTTAAAAGTGATACTGATCATGATTCCCAAACCCAATCTGGACCCACAATATTGCTCTAACTATAGGCCTATTTCGCTATTAAATGCAGACATTAAAATATATGCAAAAATATTGGCCCTTAGAATTCAACAGGTGATAGGAAAACTAATAACAACAGATCAAATGGGATTTATAGCAGGAAGACAAGGTTCGGACAATATTAGAAAAATCATGAACTTAGGGGAAATAACGAATTCCCGAGGTACTCCCACCCTATTTCTGTCATTAGACGCAGAGAAAGCATTTGACAGAGTAGGGTGGGAGTATATGAGAATAACATTAACTAAATTCGGGTTCGGAGAATTTGGGTCTAAAGCAATTGGGGCACTATATAGTTCCCCATCGGCACAAATAGCAGGGTTGGGAAGTAGCACAGACTCAATTGAAATATCAAACGGCACTAGACAGGGTTGCCCTCTCTCTCCCTCCCTATTTGCTTTAATGATAGAACCCTTGGCTGAAGCTATTAGAGCATGCCCCAATATTTCTGGGATTAGGGTGGAGGAGAGGGAGTACAAAACTAGCCTTTATGCAGATGATGTTATTTTATCACTCACTTACCCAGAAAAATCTCTTTATCATTTATCAAAAATAATCCAAATATACAGCAAAATTTCGCACTATAAAATGAATTACAAAAAATCAGAAACTTTATACTTCAATTTTTCAAAAAAGCTACTATCCAACTTGAAGTCTTTATACCCATTTAATTGGAATTCTAATTCTTTCAAACATCTAGGAATAGTGTTTATGAGCAAAACTCAAAAAATGGTGGATAAGAATTACAGAGACTTATATGTGAAATGTCAGATGATTATGGAAAAATGGAGAAAAAATAGATTTTCATTCTCAGGTAGAATTGCAGTTATAAAAATGATGATTCTTCCAAGAGTTAATTACCTTTTGAGATGTATTCCTTTCAAAATCCCCAAAATATGGTTAAAGAAACTCCAAGGAATGATAGATTACTATATACATCAATCCAAACATAAAAGAATAAAAAAAATAACCATGGGAAGAACCTTCGTAAAAGGAGGAATTTCTTACCCGTTATTATTGCCTTACCAAGAAGCCAATAGCATAGTTCACGCGTTAAAATGGCTAGAAACAGCTGCTTTTCTCCCATGGTGGCATATTGAACAAGCATTAATTCCAGAATGGCACTTATCAGCCTTGTTTTATAAAGGGAAATTTCCCCACAAGGATATTATGACAGGATCAGGGGTGGTAAAAGAAATTTTAAAAAATTGGAAACAAATTAATAAGAAAAACGGTTTAATACCAGAGGGCAGTTTAATGACCCCACTAAAAGCACTGTTACATAGAAATATGGAAGGCACTTTAAACGAGTGGAAAAAAAAAGGCCTGATACGAATTAGAGACACTTTAATCCAAGGATCTATGGCATCTTTTGATCAAATTAGAAAAAAATTTAAGATTGCATCAGAAGAATGGTTAATCTACGAAGCATATAAATCCAGTTGTAGTCAAGTTAACATTACCCCACAAAATAGCAAAGAGTCAAAAGAGGTAGAAAAAATTCTCCTGAGATCAGGAAATAAACATTTAATAAGTAAATGCTTTAACATAACAAGATCATGTGGAGAAAAATCTAAAACCAAAGGTATGGAGCAATGGGAGCAGAACCTAAAAATTGTTTTAGAGGTTAAAGATTGGGAAGCATCTTTAAAATTAACAAATAGATTCATCAAACAATCAACATATAGAGAAACATTTTTTAAAATAATTAATCACTGGTATTTTACTCCCGTTAAAATCGCTCAAATCTCCCATAATCCCACAGAAAAAATGTGTTGGAGGGATTGTGGCAATACCGCCCATTTGCTGCATATTCTGTGGGAATGCCCAAGATTAGAGCCATTTTGGAAAAACTGCTATACATTTTTGTTTAATATTGTGGGAAAGCAATACCCGTTTAAGGGAGAATGCAGCTTGCTGCATAACTTTCCGAACGAATTCACGTTAGAGGAAAAAGCCTTTGCGATTTTGACTTTCTCAGTAGCAAAAAATTTCTTAATTTCCAACTGGAAAGACAAAACTGCTCCAAACTTTTCTGATATCGTGTGGAAAATAGAATATATACGAGAACTAGAGAGAGATTATGAAAAAAAAGGTTTTATTAATTGTGACACCCTAAAATGGAAAATTTGGGACCAAAAACAAGACACAAATATCAACATTTAAATGTCAGTAGGAATGAACGGTGAATGATAGAGTACGAATGGCAGAGAGTATAACTTATAAATTGTTGTTGTAAAATCATTTGATTATGTTTTTGTAATATGTTTAAATCTGTTTTTTGCAATAATGAAAAATAAACATTTAAAAAAAAAAAAAAAAAAAATAGATTCAATTACACTTCTTTGTTCTTATCTGAGAATGAAAAAACTTTGGAAAATGCAAGGATCCTTTACAACTTTCTTATCTCTTGAATCTCTGTAATAGGATTATCTATTAGCCTAGGTCTGCAAAAGTCTGGCTAATATTCTGCAGAGCATAAACCAGCATACATATTGTAGGATCATATTTTAACCATAATAATCATAAAACAGGGTAAAACAGTGATGGGTTCCGCTACACACCTCCCACGTGACCATAAGCCGGCATACACGGTCTGATCCCAACGGATCGGCCTGGGGATGTCCGGACAAAAGTATTTGTTGGTCAATTCTCTAGTTTGACAACCCATCAGCATTACTGCAATTCACATTTACTCACATTTCCCATATCCCCAGATAGCTGGGATCTGAGCGCACAAAACCACCGAATATCGCTCAGATCCTCTTCACACAGTTCAATTGCCATGTAGCTAAAGTCTTTCCCATAGTCTTTCATTATATGAATGGGCTTCATGGCACAGTTATCTGGGGTATCATGGTTCACACAGGGCAAGTACAGAATGACCCCCCTGTATGTAAAGGGCCAGAATGAGTGACTTACACTTTGGTATGGCCGAACACTGGTTCCAAAGGGCAATATGTACCAGGGCCATAGTCGCAGGGCAGGAGGCTGGCAAACAGTCCTCTCCAAGCCAAAGTGGCGAGGGGACTTCGTCACACATCTCCCCTTTGGGGGGAAGTCTAACCAGGCACCTGGATATTTTGCTGGGGTGATGGTGCAACACGCTGAGGGGACTTGAGGGACAGAGGCCAGCGGCACTCTGCCCTGATGCCAGCTCTTCTGCTGGTATAACCTGCAGGACATCCTGCTCTGTACAAGGGACAAAGGGAGGGCAGAGGCCGACTGCACTCTGCCCCGCTGTCAGCTCTTCTGCTGGGGTACTTGGGACATATTCCGGCTCAGTAGCCAGGGAAACGTGGGGGTCAGTGGGGGTTAACATTTCCTCTGTTAACCCTGGGGCCACATTAGAAGTTAGCTGGGGAGGGGAATTTGTACTTACCCCCTCCTCCGGTTGTCCCAGTGACGGTAGTTGGGGATCTGGACAAGCTGTGGGCGCAGAGACCACGGTCCCATCTGCGCCGTCTGGGAGATTGGTGTCTCCCCTGGTTAGGGTAAACTGTCGCTGGGGGGGAAGGACGACACCTTCTGCCCCCTGTGTTTCACACTGCCGCTGGGGGGGAAGGACGACACCTTTGGCCCCCTGGGGTACCCACTGCCGCTGTGGAGGAAGGTCGACACCTTCTGCTCCCTGGGGTACACACTGCCGCTGGGGGGGAAGGACGACACCTTCTGCCCCCTGGGGTTCACACTGCCGCTGAGGGGGAAGGACGACACCTTCTGCCCCCTGGGGTTCACACTGCCGCTGGGGGGAAAGGACGACACCTTCTGCCCCCTGGGGTTCACACTGCTGCTGAGGGGGAAGGACAACACCTTCTGCCCCCTGGGGTTCACACTGCCGCTGGGGGGAAAGGACGACACCTTCAGCTCCCTGGGGTACACACTGCCGCTGGGGAGGAAGGACGACACCTTTAACTCCCTGGGGTACACACTGCCGCTGGGGGGGAAGGCCGACACCTTCAGCTCCCTGGGGTACACACTGCCGCTGGGGAGGAAGGACGACACCTTCAGCTCCCTGGGGTACACACTGCCGCTGGGGGGAAAGGACGACACCTTCTGCCCCCTGGGGTTCACACTGCCGCTGGGGAGGAAGGACGGCCCCTTCTGCTCCCTGGGGTACACACTGCCGCTGGGGGGGAAGGCCGACACCTTCAGCTCCCTGGGGTACACACTGCTGCGGGGGGGAAGGATGACACCTTCGGCCCCCTGGGGTACACACTGCCGCTGGGGAGGAAGGACGACACCTTCGGCTCCCTGGGGAACACACTGCCGCTGGGGAGGAAGGCCGACACCTTCAGCTCCCTGGGGTACACACTGCCGCTGGGGAGGAAGGACGACACCTTCAGCTCCCTGGGGTACACACTGCCGCTTGGGGGAAAGGACGACACCTTCTGCCCCCTGGGGTTCACACTGCCACTGGGAGGGAAGGACGACACCTTCTGCCCCCTGGGGTTCACACTGCTGCTGGGGGGGGAAGGACGACACCTTCTGCCCCATGGGGTTCACACTGCCGCTGGAGGGGAAGGACGACACCTTCTGCCCTCTGTAGGGCCGGTAGAGAGACCTCGGTCCCATCTCTACCTGCCATCTGGAGGTCATCCCAGGACCAGTCAATGAAGTCTGGTTCTGCTTGTCGAGTAGGTTGGGGCTGCACAAGGCTGAGCAGGTGTTGGTAGTCCTGCTCCAGCTCCCACTCTCTCGTTACCAGGTGGGTCATGTCTTTGCTCACCTCGCCTTCGTCATCCCAGACATACATGCCCATCCGGTAGTCGTAGATGTCCCAAAACCTAGACCCCTCCGTGCTGCCAAGATCAATATCGTCCTCCAAGGCATCCCATAATAAACCCGGGCCATCATAATCATCCCCCTCCGGTAAGTCGTGTTCAGCCGTCCAGGGGGTAAGTCGAACGGTATGCCACCAGAGGGCCTGGTATGCGTTGTCTAGCCAGATCTCTCGCCATACCAGGGTCTCTAGTCTTGTCACCCACTCATCCAGGGGCTGCTCTCCCAATAGATACATCCGCATCGCCACACGCTTCTGTAGCCGCTGCTCATCACTGGGGAGACTCTCACCTCGCCGCCATTGGGCATCTTCCAGGGCATCATACCAGAATTTCTTTCTGTCTGCATCCCTGTAGTCCGCGGCCGCTTCCTCCTCCTCATGATGGAACGCTGTCTGAAAACTAGCCGGTTCCATCCTGCTGTAGCCAGGGGCGCTGTACGGATACTAGCGTTGCCCTCAATTTGTACTCCACGGAATGGTGTCTCCTGTAGCTGTCCTTCTGACCGTGGGAACAATCCCGCCACTTGCCAACAAATGTAACGGAGCAGGAACACGCAGTCCAAAATCTCCGCTGGTATACGATAAAATACCCAAGAGGCACTACAGTTTCACCATCCCCGACCTCCCATATTGGACGACACACAATTTGGGAGTCAAATGAGTACTGACTTTATTTTGTTATTGCAGAAATATTTATACCCATCTCTTCCCACAGGCAATACACATGCCCATATTTGGCGACACAATACACATAAAGAGAACAATAGGTGGGTCACACCTCCCTGGCAACTTTGATACAATCAGACATTGATTCAATTACACTTCTTTGTTCTTATCTGAGAATGAAAACACTTTGGAAAATGCAAGGATCCTTTACAACTTTCTTATCTCTTGAATCTCTGTAATAGGATTATCTATTAGCCTAGGTCTGCAAAAGTCTGGCTAATATTCTGCAGAGCATAAACCAGCATACATATTGTAGGATCATATTTTAACCATAATAATCATAAAACAGGGTAAAACAGTGATGGGTTCCGCTACAGAGGGGCTCAGTTATGAAGAAAGACTAACTAAATTAAACTTATTTTCTCTAGAAAAAAAAAGTGTCTAAGAGGGGATATGATTACCCTATATAAATACATCCAGGTGTCTAAGAGGGGATATGATTACCCTATATAAATACATCCAGGGTCAAGGGAGCTTTTTATGCCAAGAGGTTTTCAACTGACAAGAGGACATCCCTTGAGGTTAGAAGTAAAAAGATTCCACCTTAAAGAAAGAAAAGGGTTCTTCACAGTAACGATGGTTAATCTGTGGAATTCTCTACCAGAGGAGGTGGCGATAGATAACTTTAAAAGGGGACTGGATTTATTTCTAATTAAAAAGGAAATTCAGGGTTATCCTGGATAATTAGAGAGTATTGATCCAGGGAGGAATACGATCGCCAGTATCTGGGGTAAGGAAGGAATTTTTTTTTTCCCTTTGAGACGATTGACCCCATATTTCACCTTGGTTTTTTTTCTATTTGCCTTCTTCAGGATCAATTAATTATTAATAAAAAAAAAAAAAAAAATAATAATAATTAATAACTACCGTATATACTCGAGTATAAGCCGACCCGAGTATAAGCCGAGGCACCCATTTTACCACAAAATACTGGGTAAAATGAGTGACTCGAGTATAAGCCGAGGGCGGGAAATGTGCTGCCCCTTGTGTCTCTTCTCCCCTCTCCCTTTCCTGTGTCTCTTCTTCCCTCTCCCTTCCCTGTGTCTCTTCCAACCTCTCCATTCCCTGTGTCTCTTCCCCCTCCCTTATCACCCTCCCTCCTCATCCTCAACCTCCCTCCTCATCCTCAACCTCCCTCCTCATTCTCAACCTCCCTCCTCATCCTCAACTCCCTCCTCAACCTCCCTCCTCAACCTCCCTCCTCAACCTCCCTCCTCAACCTCCCTCCTCAACCCGCATCCTCAACCCCTTCCCCAACCTCCCTCCTCAACCCCCCCATCCTCAATCCCCCATCCTCATCCTCCCTCCTCAACCCCCCCATCCTCATCCTCAACCCCCTCCTCAACTTCAACCCCCCCTCAACCCCAACCCCCGCACCTGGTATATGCTAATGATGTGGCCCTTTTTTGCCTTAAAAAAAGGGCTGAAAAACTCGGCTTATACTCGAGTATATACGGTAATCAGAGGAGATCTTAAAAGGTTGAAGTTGATGGACTGAAAGTCTTTTTTCAACCTCAATTACTATGTAACTATGTAACAGCTGTGCAAAAAAAATATGAAAAGAAACTCAAAAACACTTAAAAGGAGAAATATTTGATCACCCTTTGCAAATGTAACAAAGTTTATAGAGTTTACTAGTGATTAATTTGATCAAGACTAATCATAGTTCCTATTTGCCCTTTTTATTGCAATAATAACCATTTATTTGCTCCAATCACTTTCAATAAAGTATATTTATATCATTATGTTCTGTGGCTATAATGAGCTTCTCTTAAGGCTTGAACCTGCTTTTTTTAGTAATATGAGAATATGGAAGTTCAGTACTTCCTAATAAAAGGGAGGCCATCATGAGTAGTATAACAGTATTTAGGGGATATATATGATTGCTTCTTGGGATTGACAATGGTTAACTCTGGACATTAAAAATGGATGTATTCCATTATTATATTATACTAGCGAATTGCCCGTCAAAAAAATGACTGCAATGAAATTGTAAGTGAGCTAATGCTGTTTGGTGTGTACTACTGAAATATATAATACATTAATAAATGAATATACTTGACCTATTTTGAAGCATTGTGTTGAAGAGCTGCAATGTGTTTTGATGATGCTGCAGCATTAGTGGTGTGGAGCTGCTGTGTAAGCATGCTGAATGTGTGCAGTGTAATAGTGTGCGTGCGCGAGACCAAACCGTTAGCGTAGTTGTGTACTTCCGCATTGGCGTAAAATGGCGGGTAATGTGTGGTATGCGTCTTAACGGAATATCCGTAGGTCGTTTGTGGTGTTTTGCGAGTTTCTTGTGGTGTTTTGCGTGTTTAGAGTGCTGTAGCCTCCTTTTCGTTTTGTTCGGTGGCCATTTTTTCTCTCGCTTAGCAAATTTTTTAGTGTTCAAACTCTTTTATTTTTAGTTAAATGAAGGTGTAAGTTGTTTTTTTGAGGTTTTGGATGCTCCCTCTTGTGGTAGGTAAGCTTTTTATGTATGTGCTGTGTGTATTTATTGTGTTTTGAATTTTCAAATTTTCGCGTGTTGCGTCCGATTGTTGAGAGGTCGTAATGTGTGGTAACGTGTCTCGTATGTTGTTTGCGTTGTGAGGTAAAGTTTGCGAGGGTTGTAGTTGGTGTGTCGTGTTGTTTGCGTTGCGACGTAAAGTTTGCGAGCGTCGCAGTTGCTGGCAAGGAGAGCTCGCAAGCCCGCAAGCTCGCAAGCACGCCAGCCCGCAAGCGTTAGCAACAACTCGTACGCTCACAACTATATATGTGATCTGCAGGTCTCTTGTTTTTCACCATACAAAGATGTGCTTATTCATGGTGTCACACTCTTATGTTACAAGTTCATAAAGCTTAGAGTATTTAGGTTTTATACTTTCAAGGTATATTCATCTCTCATCTACTTCTCTATTTGTTGTTGGATCAAAGACATACATTACTTAACTATCTTTCTTAAAAGATTCATTAATTATCTACTACCCTGTATTCTCTCTGTTTGGAGTAGTTGTCTGAAAACTTTTAATTCAGAACTCAATGCAAATGATATTCCACTTATTCCCTTTATGCAAGACTCTCATCCCCTATCATATTCACTAAAAGGTGTAACCTATAACATGAGTCACCTATATTGTGCAATACTCATGCAATGGTTAAAATCTGTATAATTGTGAATTCTCCCTTGAATTTAACTTCCAATTTCTACTGCTGTTTATAACTGCTATAATCTATTTGCTATGCTCAAACTCTCTTTCACATATTTATCCGGCTGTTGGTTTCCCTCCCTGATTGGGCTCTGCCTCTACAGACGCGGCATGTGACATCACAAACCCTAACGTACGTTTCTGCGCTAATGCGACTTTTTCAATGGTGGCTCACTGCTCCCAAATTTACAGCCTCTGCAAAGTCTAATTCTCTTTGTTACCATAACATCCTTCAAAGGAACACTGCTCTATTGTGTATTCATGCTGGCTGTAGTATCTGCCTTTCTAAGTTCAAATTAAATCAATTTCATAAATTCTGTATTTAAAAAAAGGGGCTATCTTTTGTTCCATCCTCGAATCCAGATCTCTTTACAAACATAAAAGATCTAAATTTGTTTCTAAGGTAGTTGGCATTGCCTAAATAAAAAAATAAGAAACAAATGGAATATCTAAATATGGGGATTGGAAAAGATGATATTGACAGCTTAACCACTTTAATGTCACTGCTAGAAGAAAGTGAAGGTAAATCTATGGAAAGTGAAATTTTACAACAAAAGCTATTTAAGAAGAAAAGTAAATTTACCCCTTCATTGACAGATTTTTCAAATATTAGTGTTTCTGCACAAGTTGTTGCTGAATTAGAAGGGTTATATGTACAAAAAAACAGAAAAGGTTCTTTAACTTAAGCAAACTAGACATATTGGCATTGAGGGAATTGGAATTATGTGACACCATTCAAATAAAAACGGAAGATAAAGGTAGAAATATAGTTCTTATGCAAAGTGAGGAGAAAAATCTTAAAGGACGAAACAACATATGAGATACTTAAGATGAATCTAACTTTAGAATATATGAAATTACTAAGAAGTATATTAGATGAGGCCTTACAAAAGGGCATGAATACATTTTACCGGTTAAACCAACTACATGATGCATTATCAAACGTGTATAAAAAGGAGATGCCTATCTCAGGAAGGCCAATAGTCTCTGGGAATGATAACATCTCACAAAACTGTAGTCTCTTCCTTGATTATCAACTGAAAAATGTTGTGACAGGATTGCCCACATACTTGAGAGATACCTGTGAGGTACTCAGGGCCCTGGGACATCTTTCGATACAGGAAGATTCCTGGTTAATTGGAATAGATGCATAGGCCCTCTACAGTAGTGTACCGCACAAAGAAGGTAAAGCAGCAGTAGAATATTTTCCTAAAGCTCAAAGAAGTGACATGGAACAATTCAATGTGTTTCTTATAACATTACTTGAGTTTGTGTTGACTAAAAGAGATTTTATCTTTGGGGGAAATGGATTCACCAGGTCAACGGAATAGCAATGGGAAACCCATATGCCCCCAACTACGCTTATCTCTTTTTAGGGAGGTGGGAGGAGAAGTTAGTTTTTGATGAGACATTGAAAGAATAAACTTATAACATCCTCCTATGGAGGCGCTATATTGATGACATCTTAGTGATATGGCAAGGCACCCAAAAAGAGTTTGTTTCCTTTATTCAGATTCTAAATAACAACCCCCTAGGATTGAGATTCACATATGAAATGAATAAACAGGAAATAATATTCCTAGATCTGGTAATCAAAAAGAACCCCCAAGGTATTATCAGCACTACTACACACAGAAAAACCACTGCCACAAACAATCTACCTCATTGGTCCAGCTAACACTATGAGCCTCAAAAAGACGGATCCCTAAGGGCCAATACTTAAGGATCAGGAAGAATTTTAGTACGGAGGAGGCATTTAAGAAAGAGGCATGAAAATTAAAAGCAAAATTAAAAAGCAGAGGTTACCTCAACAGATGTTTAAAGAATGCCTACAAATGGGCATTAAGCTGTGATAGAACTGAAAAGGTTGAAGATGACAACCTGATACGCTGTGTTTTGACATTTGGTCAAAATTCAGAAGAAATTCAAAGAATTTTTGCCAAATATTGGAATTTACTCATGTTGGACAGTGACTTGAGAGATGTCTTAACACCCCATGTGGATATACCTTACCGTACAAGTCAAAACTTGAGGGACAAATTAGTCCACAATCACTTTAATGAAATGAGATCACAAAAAACACATAGCTACAGCCATTATGCGGTTGTTATAGATGTGGGAAATGCAAGTTTTGTAAATTTGTAATACATTCGAGTACCAAGGAGGAATTTCCTATAAAAAAGTTTTATGATTGCCTTACAATAGAAGTGATAATTATGTGTATGTGATAAGCTCTATGTCGGCAAAATGAGTCGACAGCTAAGACGCAGAATTGGGGAGCATGTGTATGCAATAAAGAATGATCTTAACACACCCCTAGCCCGACATATGAAGCTTTATCACAATAAGGATGCTAGTCTTTTTAAGTGCTATACCATTGATGGAGCTGTACTAAGCCCAAGAAGAGGTGACATTGGCCGTCTCATGTTGAAAAAGGAATATCAATGGATTTATAAACTGCATGCCCAAACAATAGAAGGCTTAAATGAGGGCTTTAGTTTCAGTGCTTTCTTATGATCCAATCATCCTTTTAAATTATTGAATGACAATCAATTTTAAAACATTCTATATTCTGTTAGATCAATATAGAAATAAAATAAAAAGTGTATACAATCTTATCAAACTTGGATAACAATCAGATGTCTATTTTTTATAAAATATATTTGATATAAAAACCTACATAGAAATATATGGCAAACTAAATAATAATGACACCAAACCGCACACACCTAAAAACAGTCAAAACACACCAAATAAAAAGCTTACCCATAGCAAGAGGGGGCATCCAGGACCTCTGAAAGTGAAGTTACACCTCCATTTAAGTCCAAATTCCCGAGTTCAGACACACGAAAATCCCCTAAGCAAGAGAAAAAATGGCTGCCGAAAAAAATGAAAACGAGGCTCAAAGCCCAGGACTGCACAGCCACACACACATACGCGCACGACTTAGAAAAAAAAACTACCTCGGAACCAACCTTAACGGAACAAACACCCACACGCACGAAAAATACGACCATAACGGCCAGGGTCCGCATTTGCGGAGGTGGAGGCTCAAAGGCGCCTCACACGCGGTTAAAAACACACACACACTGTTAAAAACACACACACACGCATGACTTAGAAAAAAAAAACGACCTCAGAACCAACCTTAATGTAACAAACACCCACACGCACGAAAAATACGACCATAACGGCTAAACCGCACACACCTAAAAACAGTCAAAACACACCAAATACTCACAAAAACTACATAAAAAGCTTACCCACAGCAAGGGGGGCATCCAGGACCTCTGAAAGTGAAGCTACACCTCCATTTAAGTCCAAATTCCCGAGTTCAGACACACGAAAATCCCCTAAGCAAGAGAAAAAATGAAAATGAAAAACGAAAACGAGGCTCACAGCCCAGCCACGTACAACTTACCCAAGAAGGGATCCGAGATAAGCTCGGAAACCTGCATTAACCCCACGGGATCCGAGATAAGCTCAGAGACCTGCATTAACCCCACATTAACATTAAATATCTGCGTTAAATATAGACTCCCATAAGCCATTCATTAACCCTGTCACTCATGGGGGTCAATATAGACCCCCATAAGCCCTTCATTAACCCTGTCACTCATTGGGGTCAATATAGACCCCCATAAGACCTTCATTAACCCTGTCATTCATGAGGGTCAATACAGACCCCCATAAAGCCTTCATTAACCCTGTCACTCATGGGGGTCAATACAGGCCCCCATAAGCACTTCATTAACCCTGTCACTCATAGGGGGAAAATATAGACTCCCATAACACCTTTATTAACCCTGTCATTCATGGGGGTCAATACAGACCCCCATAAAGCCTACATTAACCCTGTCACTCATGGGGGTCAATACAGGCTCCCATAAGCACTTCATTAACCCTGTCACTCATGGGGGTAAATATAGACCCCCATAAGCACTTAATTAACCCCCTCACTCATGGGGGTAAATACAGACCCCCATAAACCCCTACTTAACCAGGTCACTCATGGGGGTCAATATAGACCCCCATAAGCCCTTCATTAACCCTGTCACTCATGGGGGTCAATACAGACCCACATAAGCCATTCATTAACTCTGTAACTCATGGGGGTCAATACAGGCCCCCATACGCACTTCATTAACCCTGTCACTCATGGGGGTAAATATAGACTCCCATAAGCCATTCATTAACCCTGTCACTCATGGGGATCAATACAGACCCCCATAAGCCCTTCATTAACCCTGTCACTCATGGTGGTCAATACAGACCCCCAAAAGGACTTCATTAACCCCTCACTCATGAGTGTCAATATAGACCCCCATAAGCCCTTCATTATCCCTGTCACTCATGGGGTCAATACAGACCCCCATAAGCACTTAATTAACCCCCACACTCATGGGGGTCAATACAGACCCCCATAAACCCCTAATTAACCCTGTTACTCATGGGGGTCAATATAGACCCTCATAAGCCCTTAATTATCCCTGTCACTCATGGGGTCAATACAGACCCCCCATAAACCCCTAATTAACCCTGTCATTCATGGGAGTCAATATAGACCCCCTTAAGCCCTTTATTAACCCTGTCACTCATGGGGGTCAATATAGACCCCCATAAGCCCTTCATTATCCCTGTCACTCATGGGGTCAATACAGACCCCCCATAATCACTTAATTAACCCTCTCACTCATGGAGGTCAATACAGACCCCCATAAACCCCTAATTAACCCTGTCATTCATGGGAGTCAATATAGACCCCCTTAAGCCCTTTTTTTAACCCTGTCACTCATGGGGGTCAATACAGACCCCCATATGCCCTTCATTAACTGTGTCACTCATGGGGGTCAATACAGACCCCCATAAGCACTTCATTAACCCCCTCACTCATGGGGGTCAATATAGACCCCCATAAGCCCTTCATTAACCCTGTCACTCATGGGGGTCAATACAGACCCACATAAGCCATTCATTAACTCTGTAACTCATGGGGGTCAATACAGGCCCCCATACGCACTTCATTAACCCTGTCACTCATGGGGGTAAATATAGACTCCCATAAGCCATTCATTAACCCTGTCACTCATGGGGATCAATACAGACCCCCATAAGCCCTTCATTAACCCTGTCACTCATGGTGGTCAATACAGACCCCCAAAAGGACTTCATTAACCCCTCACTCATGGGTGTCAATATAGACCCCCATAAGCCCTTCATTATCCCTGTCACTCATGGGGTCAATACAGACCCCCCATAAACCCCTAATTAACCCTGTCATTCATGGGAGTCAATATAGACCCCCTTAAGCCCTTTATTAACCCTGTCACTCATGGGGGTCAATATAGACCCCCATAAGCCCTTCATTATCCCTGTCACTCATGGGGTCAATACAGACCCCCAATAATCACTTAATTAACCCTCTCACTCATGGAGGTCAATACAGACCCCCATAAACCCCTAATTAACCCTGTCATTCATGGGAGTCAATATAGACCCCCTTAAGCCCTTTATTAACCCTGTCACTCATGGGGGTCAATACAGACCCCCATATGCCCTTCATTAACTGTGTCACTCATGGGGGTCAATACAGACCCCCATAAGCACTTCATTAACCCCCTCACTCATGGGGGTCATTATAGACCCACATAAGCACTTAACCCCCTCACTCATGGGGGTCAATACAGACCCCCATAAACCCTTCATTAACCCCCTCACTCATGGGTGTCAATACAGACCCCCATAAACCGCTAATTAACCCTGTCACTCATGGGGGTCCATACAGACCCTCATAAGCCTCTATTTAACCCCATCAGTCCCATAAGGGTATATTAAGACCATTATGGGCCTGTTACAACCCAAAATCTACATTACATAAAATAAAAAACCTAAGTCACAAAAAATATAAAATCTACATTACAGAAAATAAAAAAAAACTAAGTCACAAAAAATAATAATCTACATTACAGAAAATAAAAAAACACATTACAACCTCCACCCACTACAGAAAAAAAAAATTACACACCTGAAAAGGAAATACATAAAATACATACAATACAATACATACAATATCATACAATACAATACAAATACATACAATACAGTACATACAATATAATACAATACAATACAAATACATACAATATAATACAATACAATTAAATACAATACACCCCTATCTAATATACATCCCCCAATCTATGTAAATAAATACCCTAATCTAATACACATCCTATCTATATAATATACATTCCCAATCTATCTAAATAAATACTATAATCTAATATACATCCTATCTATCTAATATACATCCCCCAGTCTATCTAAATAAATACCATAATTTAATATACATCCTATCTATATAATATACATCCCCCAATATATCTAAATAAATACCATAATCTAATATACATCCTATCTATATAATATACATCCCCCAATCTATGTAAATAAATACCATAATGTAATATACATCCTATCTAACTAATATACATCCCCCAATCTATCTAAATAAATACCATAATCTAATATACATCCTATCTATATAATATACATCCCCCAATCTATCTAAATACATAACACAATCTAATATACAATACATGCTATGCTATCTATATAAAACACATACCCCCAACTAACATACAATAAATGCTATCTATATACAAAATAATCTAATTCCAAGCTAAAAAAAAATAATTAAGACCACTTACATTTGCAGATGTCCATTCAGATCAGCCACCTAGGGATTTTTTTTTTTTTTTTTTTACAGTAAATAAATAAACATTCTAAACATTCTAAATATTCTACTTACCTTTCCGGCATGTCCCGTCCTTATTCTTTTACCCTTCTCAGGCGCGGCACCTGTTAAAAAAAACATAACATTAATACACATGCATAAACATAAAAATAAAATAAAATAAACATAATCTACATTGTACTTACCTCCCCGTGATGTCTCCGGCCTCCTCCTCCTCTTCTGCCACGCCCTGTAAGAAAAAAAGAAATAAAATAAAATAAAATTCTCACATCCGCACTCACTGACATCCCCGACGCTAATGAGGCTCCTGGAGACTTTTCCGGAAGAAAATAGGCAATGGCGCCTTCTGATTGGTTGAAAACGCTGTCTATCAAATTCACCCAATCAGGAGGCGCCAATGTGTGAGACAATCAGAAAGGGATGCACCCTAAAACTCTGATTGGATAATGCACCTGTCAATCTTGATTTAAAGCAATCACAAGGCGCAGATGCTTTCAGCCAATCACAATGGAATACACCCCCACAGGGTGATTGGCTGGAGGCATCTGCACATTCTGATTGGTTGCACTGACAATAGCCAATCACAATGGAATACACCCCCACGTACTGATTGGTGAAGGATTTGCGCCTTCTCATTGGCTATTGTCAATGTCAATCAGTATTACAGCCAATGGGAAGGCGCAGATGTCTTCACCAATCAGTACGTGGGGGTGTATTCCATTGTGATTGGCTGATGCCAATAAAGCCTTCGAATTGGTTCAAATATAGATTGACAGGTGCGTTATCCAATCAGCATGGGATTTTGGGGTGTATCCCTTTCTCATTGGTTCACAATTGGCGAATTTGATAGACAGCGTTTTCAGCAAATCAGAAGCCGCCATTGCCAATTTTATTCTGGAACACTCCGTAGGAAGCTCATTAGCGTGGGAGACATCCGCCAGGGCGGATGTGTGTTGTTTTTTTGTTTTTGTTTTTTTTAAAGAGCGCGGATGCTTCCGGGGCAGAAAACGAGGAGGCCAGAGACATCGCGGGTAGGTAAGTACAATGTAGATTGTGTTTATTTTACTTGGTTTCATGTTTATGTATGTGTATTAATGTAATGTTTTTTTTTAACAGGGGCCGCGCCGCAAAAGCAAAGATGGAGCAGGACGTGACATGCTGGAAAGGTGAGTAGAATATTTAGAATGTTTAGGTAAGTGGTCTTAATTATTTTATTGTAGTTTAGAATTAGGGTTTCTATTTAGAGATAGCATGTATTGTATATTAGATAGATAGGGGGATGTATATTAGACAGATAGTATTGTATATTAGATAGGGGATGTATATTAGATAGGGGGATGTATATTAGATAGGGGTGTATTGTATTGTACTTAATTGTATTGTATTTACTGTATATACTCAAGTATAAGCTGACCATAGTATAAGCCGAGGCACCTATTTTACCACAAAATACTGGGTAAAATGAGTGACTTGAGTATAAGCTAAGGGTGGTAAATGTGCTGCCCCCTGTGTCCCTTTTGTGCCTTCTGTGTCCCCCTCTCTCTCCCGTGTCTCTTCCCCCTCTCCCTTCCCTGTGTCTCTTCCTCCCATCTCCCTTCCCTGTGTCTCTTCCCCCCTCTCCCTTCCCTCTCCTCATTCTCAACATCCCTCCTCAACCCCACTCCTCATCCTCAACCTCCCTCCTCATCATCCCTCCTCATCCTCAACCCCCTCCTCCTCAACCCCCGATCCTCAACTCAACCCCCCTCCTCAACCTCAACCCCCCTCCTCATCCTCAACCCCCTACTCAAACTCACCCCCCCATCTTCAACCCCCCCATCCTCAACCCCCTCCTCAACCTCAACCTCCCTCCTCATCCTCAACCCCCTCCTCATCCTCAATCCCCTCCTCATCCTCCCTCCTCAACCCCCCTCCTCAACCCCCTTCCTCATCCTCAACCTCCCTCCTCATCCTCAACCTTCCTCCTCATCCTCAACCTCCCTCCTCAGCCCCCCTCCTCATACTCAGGCCCTTCCTCATCCTCAGCCCCCCTCTTCATCCTCAACCCCCTCCTCAATCTCAACCCCCTCCTCAACCTCCCTCCTCAATCTCAAACCCCCTCATCCTCAACCCCCCCTCATTCTAAACCCCCCCCTCATACTACCCCTCACTTACCTGCTCCGGCCTCCGCTCCGGGTCTTGATGTGGTGCGCATGTGACGTCACGGCATTAGCATATACCGAGTGCCGGCACCCGGTATATGCTAATGACGTGGTGCGCGTGTGATGTCACAGCATTAGCATATACCGGATGCTGGCACCCGGTATATGCTAATGACGTGCCCGCATGTGACGTCACATGCGCGCCACATTAAGACCCGGAAGGAGCGGAGGCCGGAGCAGGTAAGTGAGGAGAGGGGGGGGGGGGGGGGGTATTTAGAGGGGTAGTATGAGGGGGGGTTAGAATGAGTAATTGTATTGTATTGTATTTAATTGTATTGTATTGTATGTATTTCCTTTTCAGGTGTGTAATTTTTTTTTTCTGTAGTGGGGGGGGGGTTGTAATGTATTTTTTTATTTTCTGTAATGTTCCTTTTCTTATTTTTTGTGACAGGTTTTTTTTTTTCTGTAATGTACATTTTTTTATTTTTGGTGATTTTAGTTTTTTTTATTTTATGTAATGTAGATTTTTGATTTTTGATGACTTTAGTTTTTTTGATTTCTGTAATTACAGTGGTGGGGAGGGGTTATTAGGGGGTAGGTAGGTAGGTAGTGTATGTGTTAATAGGTTAGTGTAGAGGGTGTTTAGTTGATATTTAATGTTTTATTGTGGGGGTATAGTGCAGTGTAGTGTTTATACTTAGTGTCATGATGGTCCTTGAGGACCGTCATGTTACTTATGTGGTTAATGTTGGGTTGTAACAGGCCCATAATGGTCATAATATACCCTTATGGGACTGATGGGGTTAAATAGAGGCTTATGAGGGTCTGGATAGATCGCCATAAGTGACCGTGTTAAAATGGTGTGCATCTTACACTTTGGGTCATGAGGGTCCTGGATGACGCTCATGGCACTTATTACATGCGTTCATTACTGTGTTAGAGGGATCTATATAGTTGAGGCACACAGTACACTCACATTGTGTGTCAAACAGCATTTCAACACTTTCTTTTATTGACCGTCATTTTTTGATGGGCAAGTCGCTAGTATATATATATATATATGATAAAAACGTGACTTTACTGCCTCTTTAAGTTATCTTACAGCATAATTTAAGTGCATATATTTGCTGTTCTTGTTTACACTTGTTCTGTAAATGGTTTTAGTGCCCTAAGCTGTAGAGCCTTTCTCGACCAAACTAAACAAAAGCAATCTCACAGTAACACGTCATATAAGACACTGAACAATCTGGTTAAACAACTTTACTGAAAAATAGAAACATGAAACTATAAACAGAAGCTGTGAGGGAGGATTGAGTAACATATTATTAAGTAGCATAAAATTCCCAGAAATCTGAGTGTCTATATTTAAACATGATAAAATATACCTACTAGATGCTATGTCTGAGGACCTTGAAGCACCTCCCCTTGCTGCACCAGCCGAGATCATAATAATGTCAGAGAGGTT
The DNA here is from genome assembly GCA_027410445.1 of Discoglossus pictus. NCBI lineage: Eukaryota > Metazoa > Chordata > Amphibia > Anura > Alytidae > Discoglossus > Discoglossus pictus. Next base: position 410,210,896 of record CM050165.1, on the reverse strand, counting down.
CACTTTTTACTTGAAACCATTACACAACTGCCATTTCTCTCTTGAGTAAATTATTACTGAGATGTTCAGCATTGTTTGTTGTGCTAATGTGTAACCTAATCATTTCCAAGTTCTTACATCTTCCCACCTAAGCAAACTTTCACACCTCCTTCCTGACCCTGCTATTCCTTACTTTTCTTCCCCAGACTTCTGCCTCTTCCATTCCCTTTAGATTGTAAGTAGCGAGTTTTAAGTCTTGTAAGGTGCTTAGGGAAAAAGCACTTTCTACAAAGACTCTAAGCTCAAAACAGGGCCCTCCATTTTTCAGTTGTTAATATTGTATTTTCCTCTGTTCTCTCCCCTTGGACAGCGCTACGGAATATGTTGGCGCGTTTCAAATAAACGATAATAATAATAATAATAATAATAATAATAAATAATGATCCCCCTAACCACCAGTCCTTTGGACTCATATGATCCGCCCAGGATGATTATGATTTTGAGACCGGCCATTACGCTGGCTGCATAATGACTCCTATCTGGACTGTCTATTGGGAATATGTGGTTGTGTGGCTGGTCTCAGTTATTTAATAATATGTTATGCTACATTGATTACTGTATGTTATGTTGCCTCTCTGTGTGTGTTTGACTTATGATGTTAGATTCTATATGTTTCATTTTGGTTCATGAAGAGTTAACTAATTTAGAATGTTGTGATGTAAAGAACCTGAAAGGTCTGCTGGGTAGGTTTGGCCAAAACAGCCTTATCAAGCCTGATAAGAAGAAAGCAGATTGTAACAACCTCCATATGCTAACTTGTGGCTCAATAAGCTTGATAAGTGTTGGGAAGGAATCGAACTGCATGTTAACAATGAGGTAGATTATTTTGCACAAAAGAAACAATTAAGCAGCAATGTCCCAAATTAGCACATCAACAGCACCCCGGTATTTGGGAGCAGCACATTACAGCTGCAGAGTAATGGTGAACATTTAAAAAAAATTGCTTTTGAAAAAATGGCTTGTAAAATATATTGTCTGTTTTTCTTAAAGAAACAAATACATTTTGGGGTAACAGTAATTTTAAAAAAGATGTAGAAAACTCAACCAGTAGTCTGTCAAGACCTTGTCAGTTTTCGAGTAGTGCGCACAAAGGCATATTTCCCATTAGGCAGACTAGGCAGCTGCCCAGAGATACATGCCTGTATGGGGCCAATAAGAAATGTATTTAAACACTGCTAGAAGCTTGTGTTGCTTCTTCACTGCTCCATACAGGAAGTACTGAGTGCCTTGAACATAGTATTGGAAAGCTCCTTTTACCCATTCACAAATTCATTACATAGGATTCTGGGACCTATAGACTTGTTTTGAAATCAATTATAATAACTGCATCCAAGGAAGCCGCAACTCAGAGAATTCTAAGGCAAATAATGTTATCACATATAGGTCAGTCATTCAGTCTTCACTCATTCAGGTTGGATTTGAGTAGTAGTTGAGAGCAGTTTTGTATATGAAGAATAATGAAGGAGAAGACAGGGACTTCTGCCCACCACTACATATTTAATAAAGTGTTTATATTATATTGATTGCCCCCTAACCCAAACCCCAATTGTACACACACACACACACACAATATACACACTGATGTAATTTTTTGATACTGTGGCACCAGATGAATTTTTGTCAAAGAACACCTTCCGTCCCTACCTAAGCATTTTTCAAGTGGTCCACATACAAAAATGGAAGCAACTGAAATAATTTGTATAAAAATATATTATTAGACATATTCACCTGTCACCTCCCCATAAGCTTGGCTTATTTATTCTTTCTAAGCATATAATATCTAGTATTGTAACTCATTGAAATTAAGATATGGTTCTCCACTTGGGTGTGTGTATCTTGACCACTGGTCCAATAAATGGACACTACATCATCAACAAAAGCATTGAAAAACTTAAAAACACTTTGATGCAAATGAGGGTGGTAGGAAAAAAAGGGAAGGGGAGGGAGAAGAGAAAAAGGTTGATGGAGTGAGTGGGAGAGAGAGGAGGAAGTTATAGAGAAATAGATACAAATGGGAGAGAAAGAAGGGAAAGAGGGAGAAAAGAGGGAAGAGGTAAGATGAGGGATCAACGGCGGAGGGTAGAGGAAGAAGGAGAAAGGGTTGAGAATGGGAAGAGAGAAGAGGGAGATAAAAGGGGGTGAAAAGAGGAGGAGAAGAGGGGGAAGGAGGACAATAAAAATACAAGAGAGATTGGGAAGAGAAAGAGAGAAAAAAGAGCAAGAGAGAAGAGTGAGAGGTGAGTGGGAAGATGACATGAGGGGGAGAAAAGAGGAAGAAGGGGGAGGAGGAAGAGAGGAGATGATGGATGAGTAAGGGAATGTAGAGGAGGAGAAAAGGAAAAGGGGAATAAGAGAATGAGGGAGAAGATGGGTAGAGAGAGAAAATGGGGAAAAGAAAGAAAAGCGGGCCACTGAGAGCCATAGGAAGGCAGTGGGGTCTGCCAGGGCCAGACAGGAAAACATGGACTACCAGAGAGAACACCGGGCCCGGAGAGACCACAGAAGGGCTACCAGTTGCCAGAGAGGGCCACGGGGGGGGGGGGGGGGGGAGTCAACAAGTGCCACAGGGAGCCATTGAGGGCAAGGGCTGCTGGGGCCCGAAAATTGAGTGTGAAGGGAAATAGGGGGCTGCAGTTATCCAAATGTATCCATGAGAATCCTTTAACTGTATCCATGACAATCCTTTACATTTTTAGATAAAATCCTTATTTTAGTAGATACTGCTTGTGCCAGAAGGATGCCATGTGTGTGTCTTACTTACTTCCAGCTGGCTTGGAGACTTAGGGCCTTATGGAAAATTGCAAACGTTACAGATCGATTTAATTGAACAAGCCCGCAATAACAGGGCCAAAGTCTAAAACCGTAAACTATGAACCCGTACGTAGCATTTCAGGGCATGATCATGATCAATTAAGAAAGCCCGTAAGTAACGATTCAGAAACAGCCAATAGTAAATGAGACCGTCATCATGACATCAGTAATTAGTGTTTAGACATGTTTAGATCGGGCTCGCAATCCAGCGATTTAAGAATCAATAAAAATGAATGAAGATATGTATGATATAAGCTTGTGACTGCTGTGCAATCACATATATAGTTGTGAGCATACGAGTCGTTGCTCACGCTTGTGGGAACTGCATCCCTCGGGGAAGGTGGAGGCTCCAACGTCGCCTGTGTTTGTCCGCAAATGCGGACCATTGCGAAGCGAGGGTCCGCATTTGCAGAGGTGGAGGCTCAAAGGCGCCTCACACGCAGATAAAAACACACACACACACGCACGACTTAGAAACCTCGGAACCAACGTTAACGGAAAAAACACCCACACGCACGAAAAATACGACCATAACGGCCGAACCGCGCACACCTAGAAACAGTCAAAAAACACCAAATACTCACAAAAAAATACATAAAAAGCTTACCCATAGCAAGGGGGGGCATCCAGGACCTCTGAAAGTGAAGTTACACCTCCATTTAAGTCCAAATTCCTGAGTTCAGACACACGAAAATCCCCTAAGCGAGAGAAAAAATGGCCAACGAAAAAAGCCCAGCCGTGCAACTTACCCAAGAAGGGATCCGAGATAAGCTCGGAAACCTGCATTAACCCCACGGGATCCGAGATAAGCTCAGAGACCTGCATTAACCCCATATTAACCATCACAGTCGATCGGGGACCCCCGATGCAATGAAAATTCTAAATTTGCGTGTTACGGGTCCTTAAAAAAACGTAAAGGTCCTTAAAGGACCCGTTATAAAAGAAAACAAATATACACTATCACCCTGTCACTCATGGGGGTCAATATAGACCCTCATAAGTCTTTCAGTAACCCTGTCACTCATGGGGGTCAATATAGACCCCCATAAACCCCTAATTAACCCTGTCACTCATGGGGGTCAATATAGACCCCCATAAGCCCTTCATTAACCCTGTCACTCATAGGGTCAATACAGACCCCCATAAGCACTTAATTAACCCCCTCACTCATGGGGGTCAATACAGACCCCCATAAGCCCTTCATTAAACCTATCACTCATGGGGGTCAATACAGACCCCCATAAGCCCTTCATTAACCCTGTCACTCATGGGGGTCAATATAGACCCCCAATAAGCCCTTCAATAACCCGATCACTCATGAGGGTCAATACAGACCCCCCATAAACCCCTAATTAACCCTGTCACACATGGGGGTCAATACAGACCCCCATAAGCCCTTCATTAACCCCCTCACTCATGGGGGTCAATACAGACCCCCATAAACCGCTAATTAACCCAGTCACTCATGGGAGTCCATACAGACCCTCATAAGCATCTATTTAACCCCATCAGTCCCATAAGGGTATATTAAGACCATTATGGGCCTGTTAAAACCCAACATTAACCACATAAGTGCCATGACGGTCCTCAAGGACCATCATGACACAAAGTATAAACACTACACTGCACTATACCCCACAATAAAACATTAAATATCAACTAAACAGCCTCTACACTAACATATTAACACCTACACTACCTACCTACACTACCTACCTACCTCCTAATAACCCCCACCACTCTAATTACAGAAAATAAAAAAGCCTAAAGTCACAAAAAATAAAACATCTACATTACATAAAATAAAGAACTTAAGTCAAAAAAACTAAAAAAATCTACATTACAGAAAATAAAAAAACAAATTACAACCCGCCCCCCACTACAGAAAAAAAAATTTACACACCTGAAAAGGAAATACATATAATACATACAATACAATACATACAATACAATAATAAAGATCCCCCAATCTATCTAAATAAATACCATAATCTAATATACATCCTATCAATATAATATACATCACACAATCTATCTAAATAAGTAAAACAATCTAATATACAATACATGCTATGCTATCTATATAAAACTCATACCCCTAGCTAACATACAATAAATGCTATCTATATATAAAATAATCTAATTCTAAGCTAAAATAAAATAATTAAGACCACTTACCTTTGCAGATGTCCATTCAGATCAGCCACCTAGGGAAAAAAAATAACAAAATTAGTGCAACACATTTACAGTAAATAAATAAACATTCTAAATATTCTGGTCACCTTTCCGGCATGTCCCCTCCTTATTCTTTTACCCTTCTCCGGCGCGGCACCTGTTAAAAAAAAAAAACATTAATATGCATACATAAACATAAAAACTAAATAAAATAAACATAATCTACATTGTACTTACCTCCCCACGATGTCTCCGGCCTCCTCCTCTTCCCCTTCTGCCCTGCCCTGTAAAAAAAAAAAAGTACTCACATCAGCACTCACGGACATCCCCGACGCTAAGGAGGCTCACGGAGACTTTTGCGGAAGAAAATAGGCAACGGTGCCTTCTGATTGGTTGAAAACACTGTCTATCAAATTCACCCAATCAGGAGGCGCCAATGTGTGAGCCAATCAGAAAGGGATACACCCTAAAATCCCACTCTGATTGGATAATGCACCTGTCAATCTTTATTTAAACCAATCACAAGGCGCAGATACCTGTAGTCAATCACAATGGAATACACCCCCACCGGGTGATTGGCTGGAGGCATCTGCGCATTCTGATTGGTTGCACTGACAATAGCCAATCACAATGGAATACAAGCCCACGTACTGATTGGTGAAGGATTTGCGCCTTCTCATTGGCTATTGTCAATGTCAATCAGTATTACAGCCAATGGGAAGGCGCAGATGTCTTCCCCAATCAATACATGGGGGTGTATACCATTGTGATTCGCTGATGGCAATAAAGCCTTCGGATTGGTTCAAATAAAGATTGACAGGTGCGTTATCCAATCAGCATGGGATTTTGGGGTGGCGTCTTCTGATTGGCTGAATTTGATAGACAGCGTTTTCAGCCAATCAGAAGCCGCCATTGCCAATTTTATTCTGGAATACTCCGTAGGTAGCTCATTAGCGTCGGGGACATCCGCCAGGGCGGATGTGTGTTGTTGTTTTTTTTAAGAGTGCGGATGCTTCCGGGGCAAAAAACGAGGAGGCCGGACACATCGCGGGGAGGTAAGTACAATGTAGATTGTGTTGATTTTACGTTTATGTATGTGAACTAATGTAATTTTTTTTTTTAACAGGGGCCGCGCCGCAGAAGCCAAGATGGAGGAGGACGGGACATGCTGGAAAGGTGAGTATAATATTTAGAATGTTTAGAATGTTTATTTATTTTATGTAAACGTGTTGTATTCATTTTTTTAATCTTTTTTTACCCTAGGTTGGTGATCTGAAGAAACATCTCAAAGGTAAGTGGTCTTAATGATTTTATTGTAGCTTAGAATTAGGGTTGCTATATAGAGATAGCATGTACTGTATATTAGATAGATAGGGGGATGTATAGTACATAGATAGCATTTATTGTATATTAGATAGATAGGGGGATGTATATTAGATAGATAGTATTGTATATTAGATAGGGGGATGTATATTAGATAGGGGGATGTATATTAGATAGGGGTGTATTGTATTGTATTTAATTGTATTGTATTGTATGTACTTCCTTTTCAGGTGTGTAATTTTTTTTTTCTGTAGTGGGGGGGTTGTAATGTATTTTTTTATTTTCTGTAATGTTCCTTTTTTTATTTTTTGTTAGTTAGGTTCTTTTTTTTTCTTTAATGTACATTTTTTATTTTTGTTGATTTTAGTTGTTTTTTTTATGTAATGTAGATTTTTGATTTTTGATGACTTTAGTTTTTTTGATTTCTGTAATTACAGTGGTGGGGGTTATTAGGGGGTAGGTAGGTAGTGTAGGTGTTAATAGGTTAGTGTAGAGGTTGTTTAGTTGATATTTAATGTTTTATTGGGGGGTATAGTGCAGTGTAGTGTTTATACTTAGTGTCATGATGGTCCTTGAAGACCATCATGGCACTTATGTGGTTAATGTTGGGTTGTAACAGGCCCATATTGGTCATAATATACCCTTATGCGACTGATGGGGTTAAATAGAGGCTTATGAGGGTCTGGATAGACCCCCATAAGTGACCGGGTTAAAATGGTGTAGTGCTTACACTTTGGGTCATGAGGGTCCTGGATGACCCTCATGGCACTTATAGTGTTATTACATGCGTTCATTACTGTGTTAAAGGGGTCTATATAGTTGAGGCACACAGTACACTCACATTGTGTGGCAAACAGCATTTCAACACTTTCTTTTATTGACCGTCATTTTTTGACGGGCAAGTCGCTAGTTAATTATAATGACTTTCATCGCTTTCCCCGTATTTTAAAGTCCAGTATTGTGTTTTTATAGTCTTAAGAACAGGTGTTTAACCCCCTTGTGAGTCCTATCTTATAGAATTTTTGCTACATTTACGAGTTTGAAGGCAATTGCGGGCTTGTAGAATTGTTGCAATTAAATCTCAATTTGCGGTTTTAGCGATTGTAACATTTGCAGGCTTGAAAGATCAAAGGCTTAGATGGGTTGGAGTGCCGTTTTTTATAGCCCGTAGGAATTTTCAACCTGTGGCTCGCAAATAGATTGTGGGGAGCTAGAGGAAGCCAATTAAATATCAGTAACTTTGCGGGCTACATTACGGGCTTTGGTAATTGCAGTTTTGACAATTTAATAGGGCCCTTAGTGGGAGTGTTATCCAAGTTTTTAATATTTATTCAAAACTGTAGGAGCGGGGAGGAAGGAAAGTTTGTTGAATTATTGCTGGATTTAGATAAGATTTCAAAACAGGACACCGTCCCTCCAATAGGCAACGTGTGAGTATAGTTTTTGCCAATATGCAATGCTCATTTAAAAGGTATATACATTGTATTGCTAATCAGTAACTAAATAAATAAACAAATTACATGCCTTTGACTGCAGGATAAGTCTTCATCTATAGGTAATAACAGAGACATTTAATGAGACAGTCCTTTCAAGGGCCACAGTGTACTAATAGCAGTGGCATGCTTGCGCTTCTCATTAACCACCATCCTACTGCCCCAAGGCCCAGGAAGAGACATGATGTCCCAGTTCATGAGCATGTATTACCCAATGTTCTAATGCCCCGCCTAGACTTTGGGCAAATTACTTATTACAGTTAGAGGCCAAATATTTTTCTTCTCGAACTGCTATGGTCCTTTAAGAACATTCTGCACTTACAAATATTATCTAATGGGGACATGAGTAATGATTGTTGGCAAGTTGCTGTTGCTGGCAAGGAGTGCCAAAGGCGCACCTTGCGCTGGTGGAGATGAGCGCCGTAGGCGCCCATCCCTACGACCCCCTATGACTTTCGGGCCACATTTGCGAAAGCGAGGGGCCGCATTTGCGGAGGTGGAGGCTCTACAACGCCTCACAACCAGTTACCAACAACCACACAAGCGGGACTTGGAAAAAAAAAACATAAACACGCAATGACTAATTACGGACTTACACAAAAATAGACCAGCCGTGGCACTTAGAACAAAATAAATTGCGGACTTACACAAAAAAAATTACGACCTTAACGGACAACCTGCGCACAGCGCCAAACATTAAAAAACACAAAAATACACTAAAAAATAAAATAAAAACCTTACCCACACCAAGCGGGGACACCCAGGACCTCTGGAACACTGCTTAAGCTTTGAATTCTGTCATATTTACAAAGTTTAGCCACTCGAAAATCTCCTAAGCGAGAGAAAAAATGGCCGTTGAAAAAACGAAAACGAGGCTACACGTCCCCTAAAGCCGCTAAATTCCACAAAGCAAATACGGCTTTTACAAAAACCTGTACGACCTACAACATACACCATTAGCAAGGACGCTAAATCATACAAACCCCCCAACCAAATACACATTCGCCGCCATTTTACAGCACTACCTTACAGATTGCGGAAGTACACAGCTACACTAACGGCTTTCCCTCACGCACACAGCCTATTTACACTACACACTGTACACATTGCTGACACTTACACCTTAGCTCCACAACACTGCAAACCTACATTGTATGCTGCAGGAACATGAGAACAGATTGTCAGCTCTTCAGAACAATGCTTCCTGCATGTATTACTTACAAATAGTTAAAGTATATTAATTTATTATTTTACTACTTATTTCATTAGCATCACAAAAAACATATACACAAAAAAAAACTATCGCAATAAACGACAATAATAAAAAAGACATTCACTGCGCACCTCACAACGAGCGCCAATGCTGCTCATACCACACAAACTACACCAGGGGACAGCCTTGAAATAAGCGCAAAAAGCAGATCAGCGCCGACCTTACAAAGACAGCAAAAGTGCCTCTGATAAAAAAAATACAACAACCAAGAGGCTCTCAATGAGCGCCGAGATATCAGACCACCACAAAAAATAATGTCTGCGCCAAACACCATTCCTTGACTTACAAGTCTATTGCTGTCATTTTTTGACGGGCAATTCGCTAGTGTTATATAAAGTCATGAATTCTTACTGTTTTATTATTTATCTTTGCTCACTTCTAAAGACTACCATGTTTACCTCTTACTATTTCTATCCCTCAAAGCATGGCACTATGTGTGGTGGGTGGGCAGCCATCTTTGAATCTCCATATTGCACTCTATAATGTACACTGCATGGCCACTATCAAAGCAGACACAATTTTACATGTTAGCTATGCATCTGCTAGGCATCATAACTGCTTGTTTTTCTACATACACACATACTATTTTTTTTGGGGGGCACAAAATTCAACTACAAGTATACCCCGCTTAAAGCTACCCCATTTAGAGCTGATTCACTATAGGGCTGTTTTTCTTGCCAGACCCCTTTTCACGCTCTGAATAAAACAGAATCCAAAAAAGTTAAAAATTCTATTGAAATTGTGTGTTTTTCCACCTATCTTCCCCATGTTACACTGCCCCGCTTAGAGCTGTTTCACTTAACACTCCTAATGCCTGGGACCTATCTACATCGATAAACTAGATTATATGTCCTGTAAAAAAAATATACACCTTGAGAGTCCAGAGTATCAAATATACATATTTGTTTTTCATTTATTTATGATCAACACCAGCCAGATGCTAACACGGGTGCAAATAGATTTTATTAACTTTTATGGCACAGGTACAAGGTCCATCAAAAACTGTAAGATGTTCTCAACTTATATTTTTTAGAATAATCAAATGAATGCACACCTTATAGTCTATAAAGCAAAACTCTCTTAAAGCATCTTCATAAACATACAAAAGTATATGTTATTTTGCAAAGAACAGGTATTTATTACATTTGTTGGTCAAGGGATCTTAAAACAAACCATTGTTGGTTAGATATTCAGTGTTTTCACATAAATATGATTTCACTAGGAACTCGACCCTTCAAAAATGACGGGATTAAAATTGTAAGGCTGTTTGCCACACAATGTGAGGCTTTTGCTCCTCTGAGCATCTTCGGCGCTCATCCAGACTAAGTCGTGCCCCGTACACGGCTTGCCGAGATTCGCGAGGTCGCAACTGCGTGATCAACATCGCAAACGTCACCAGCATCGCAAGATCCACAACTATATATGTGATATATCTCTTGGGGACAAGACAGGTAGGTGCAACTAGCTAGAGCTAACAATTTATAGGAAGAGTACAGTTTTTGTTGGAGCGTGGGTATCAGTGTATAGGGGGTGCTACTTTTCTAAGTTGGATTTTCAATACCTCCCTAGTTAGTGAGATTGTTATTTGCAGATGTCTTACTGTTATTATGAATTATGAAAAATAATATAGTTGTCGTACTGCCGAGGCCCGCAACGAGTGCTTAAAGTTGCAAGTTGCGTATGCGTGTAGCGCATGGCAAGGCTCTCAATGAGAGCTAGAGGTGCTCATTGCGAGGCTCGCAAGGAAGAGTGAAGGAGAGAGAAGAAGGGGAGAGAAGAGGTAGGGAAGACACAGGAGGGGAGAGAGAGAGAGAGATTGTGTGCTGGGGGGCACACAGGGGAGGGAGAGGGGACAAAGAGACACAGGAGAGGGAGAAAGAGACACAGGGGAGGGGGAAGACATACAGGGGAGGAATATGGGGCAAAAAGACACAGGGGAGGGAGAGGGGGGAAAGAGACACAGGGGAGGGGGAAACACAGGGCAAGAGGGGGAGAAAAATCAAATATAATCCCTTCATTTGTGACGGGCAATTGACTAGTTATTATTATTATTAGCAATTATTTCCAAAACACCAATAATTTAAGCAGTGCTGTACAGTTGGTGCCCCTTCAGATATTTACCTTGTTGTAGGGGGAAGGGGCATGTGTGCCTTAATGAAGCCGTGAGCTGAACTATGTAGTGTCACCCGTGATGGGCAGGTCAAAGCAGAGAGGTCAGACAAATTGTGGCACACTAGAGAATGGACTGCCAACCTATCTTTGCCAAGAAAACCTTATTGATAACCACAGAGACATAACAATACAACACAGTAGATGAGCCCCATGTCAGAAGGTACCTAACAAATTATTGTGGAAGAACAGAGGGTGAGTGTGAGTGGCACCATATCTAATGAAGTGGTTTGGCCGAAGTCGAGAGGATGCCCCGCTATGTATGTGTCTGGAGGGGAAAAGAAAGAGTGCTACTGCAAAGAACAATTCCGTACAGGACCTGGAGAGTTAGAACTATAAACCAAGGCAAACTGGATGTGGTCAACCTTGAGATGACAAGGATAAACATTGATATCCTGGAAATTTGTGAACTGAGTGGACCGGAGTGGGTCATTCCATATAAAACTAAAACCAGATCTTGTACTGTGGTCAAGAAACCTGCAGAAGAAATGAAACCAATCAAAGGGTTGCCAAAGCAGGACTCATTTACAGCCCAATAAATTATAGAATGGTTTAAATTTGAATTCAAGGCAAGCCAATACATAACATCACAGTGATCTAAGTCCATACTTCAAACATGGATGCTGAAGAGGCTGAAGTTGTCCAATTCTATAAAGATAATAAACACCTCATAGATATAACACCAGGAAAAGATGTTACTATCATCATAGGAGATTGGAATGCCAAAGTAAGGAACCAAAGGACACCTGGAATAACTGGCAAGGTTGGCCTTGGAGTACAAAATGAAGCATGTCAGAGATTAGTAGAATTCTGCCAAGATAATTCTCTGGTCAAAGTAAACACAGTCTTCCAACACCCTCAGAGATGACTCTACAAATGGACATCACCAGATGGACAATATAAAAATTAGATTGACTAGACCTGGAGCTGACTGCTGACTGCGGCTTAGACCATGAGCTCCTTATTGCAAAGTTCAGAATTAAACTGCTAAAAAAAAATCAGACCAAGCAGATAAAATATAAATAATGTCCCTTGTGAATATGCAGTGGAGGTAAAAAATAAGTTTAAGGGTCAATACATGTTAGAATGCGAGAATAACTTTGGCCAGAAGTCTGTGACATTGTACAGAAAACAGTAACAAAGTATATTCTAAAAGAAAGAAAACTAAGAAGGCAAACTAGCTATCTGATGAGGCTTTGAAAGTAGCCCAGGAAAGAAGCATAGTGAAAGGTAGTGGAGATAGAAAAAGATTTATCCAACTGATTGCAGAATTCCAGAGGATAGCAAGAAGAGACAAGGAGACAATCTACAAGAGTGATGCAAAGAGATAGAAGAAGGTCAAGTCAAGAGATCTCTTCAAGAAACATGGGGATCTCAAGCCAAAGTGGGCATGATAAAAGACAAAAAGGGTAGGGACTTAATATATGAATAAGTGGCAGGAATACACAAAAGATCTATACAGGAAGGATCTTCCAGCATTGATTATCTCAATAATTTGTGCAATGAGCTGGAGCCAGAGATCTTGTAGAGTGAAGGGAGATGGGCCCTAGGAAGGCTTGCTAATAACAAGGCAGCAGGAGTTGATGGAATCCCAACTGAACTGTTCAATGTTATACAAGGTGATTCTGTAAAAGGGTTGCTTGCCTTATGCCAAAAAATTGGGAAAACTCAACAGTGGCCAATAGACTGGGAAGGTCAGTCCACATCCCAATCACAAAAAAACACTTATTTCAAATGCCAGCAAGAATTACCAGATGTGCATGCTGGGTTCTGCAGACGCAGAAGCACAAAATATCAAATTTCCAATGTCCACTTGATAATAAAGAAAGCAAGAGAGTTCCAGAAAATATTTACCTCTGCTTCATATAATATTCTAAAGCCTTTGACTGTGTGGATCACAACAAAATGTGGCAAGTTCTTAGAGATGGGAGTACCAGACCATCTCATCCCACCTCCTGAGGAATCTGTATGTGGACCAAGAAGCCACAGTCAGAAACGAACATGGAACAACCGAACGCTTTAAAGGTATATGCAAGTGAGCTGGGTTATGAATGCATCTAATAGAGGAGAATTAGTTGTTTATGAAAAAAATACCAAAATAAACATTTAAACAGTTACCCTAAAGTTTGCTGAATTTCTTGCATTCGCAAACTGTTTTCTATCAGTGTGGACACCCCCTGAAAATCCCAGCTGAAATTAACATAACTAATACATTGTATCGTTTTGGCCTGGGGATTGAGCTGCTTCTTTCCTTTAGATTTCTTTAATACCCAGAACAAGGTCTGTGTCCCTTCCTTCACTGATTGTTTTACCTACATCCCAGGTGATACTTCCCCCAGCCCCAGTGATTTGTCCCTATAACCCCCCAGCCTCAGTTATTCGTCCCTGTAACCCCCTCAAGCCCCAGTGATTTGCCCCATCACCTCCCCCACCCCAGTGAATTGCCCCTGTGATCTCTCCCAGCCCCAGTGAATTGCCCCATCAGCTCCCCCAGCCCCAGTAAATGCATGCACTCACTCACTCAGAGACAAATGCACAGACCATTCTCTTCCTCAAAAACATTGCAGGTCATTGCAGGACCATAAATCAAGCATAAATGCTCATTCGCCTAAAAGACAAATTAGTATAGGAAGAGGAAGCCGAAATGTTTGGTTTCAGTACAATTATAATTTGTCAGAATTTATCAAGGAGAGGGTGTATGTCTAAAGAACAACCGTGTAACTACTCAAGCATGTTTACTTGAATATCGATTTATGGTCCTTTAAGGACCCAGTGTAATAGTCATCTATGCTTGTTGCATTCAGCATTGCTGATTGGCTGCATATCTGAGCATGCTCACATAGACTGGGTACACTTTTACAAAATCATACCCTGAGAAGCCTAGCTCAAAGCTGAGGGTGTAAACATCACCTGCAACAGTTTTTTTTTTTCAAAATGCAAAAATAGTTTGCATTTTTTCATACAAACATTTTTGCTAGGTGACATACAGGATCCTCCTTTACAGGATGCATTTATAACCCACCTCACTTTAATATGCCTTTAAGATTTGGAATGAAGTGAACAAGTTTGTATATTATCACCTTATTTATTCAAGTTATATGCAGAATACATCATGCATATGACCGGGATGGATGAATCCAAAGCAGGAAACAATATTGCTGGGAGAAATATTAACAAACTCAGATACCTGGGTGATACTTCTCTGATGGCTTAAAAGTCAGTAGGAACTAAAGGGCCTATTGAGAAGAGAGTACAAAAGCTGGCCTACTGTTAAACTAAAATGATGGAAAACAGCAATCTCATTTCCTGGCAAATGGGTGGAGAAGAAGTGGAGGCAGTGACACATTTTATTTTTATGGGGTCCAAGATCTCTGCCGAAGGCATCCATGAAATTAAAAGATGTTTGCTTCTGGTGAGTAAAGCTATGGCAGTCTTGACAAGCTATTAAAAAGTAAAGATATTACACTTTCATCAAAGCTCCACATAGCCAGAGCGATGGTACTCCCAACAGTCCTTTGGACTGCAGGAAGATCAAATCAGTCAACACTGCAGGAAATCAAGCAAAACTGTTCACTGGAAGGTTTGATCATGAGGCTAAAAACAGAAGTGAATGAACGACTGAACAAAAGCAACATGCAGTGTGTGGCAATTATAGTTTCAGTTACAAATCAGCCAACAAATATTAAATTGGTAGGGTGTCCTCATAATATAGAAGGGAACACAGCAAAGGAGGGACGAAAAATTAGACTGGAGCAGTGAGAAACAATTGTATAGAAGGCTATATCTGGATGGGACAGTAGTTGCTATAAAGTAATGTCTGGTTTAAAGGGTGTTGACCATTTATTTATACTAGGGAAACATCGGGTTATATGATGTAGGATATTAATACTGTTTGCAAGTGGACCATATTCATTATAATAGGCAAAAGATATGAGAGAAGACACTAATCGAAAGTCTGGAGGAGAGGCAAAATGTGGGGAGAATTCGGAAATGAGGGTTGAGATATAGGGTGCAACATTATAAAGTGCTGTGTGAATAATGACTAGCAGTTTGAGTTGGACTCCAGTGTAGGGATTTGTAGAGAGGAGAAGCAGATGAGCAGCAGTGGGTTAGGAAAGTAAAGGGTTACAGTAGTCTAAGCAGGAGAAGACAAGTGGGTGTCCATGATGAGAAATAAGGGTATTCTGGAAATGTCACATAGATGGATTTGAAGGAATTAAGTGTTTAATGCAAGACTTGAAAAGAAGCAGGAAGTGACCCCTAGACTGCAGGTTTGGGTGATGGAATAAATACACATTCCTTTATTTTATTAATATAACTTGTATCCAACATACCTCCACCACTGCAAATTGTCACGTTAATTAACAAAGTTCTTGAAACAGCAGAGTCAGCTATACCCAATAAAGATTTTATTAGTATTTCCCCTGACCCCAGCTGAGTCGTGGACCCAAGAGACTACAGTATTGAATGGTGAATTATATTGAGAAAAAGCAACAATTAAAAATACAACGTGTCTGACCTGCATTGGTTTAGTTAATTAAAACAAATTAGCTTATTCCACTAAAGCTCTAAGCTTGTTTGTTTAGCTTGTTCTACATTCAAAAGGACAGTAAAAAACACAAGCTTGTTGATCTACAATACATTCCCAAGACTCTGTGATACCCTTCTTTATATAACAGGTCAAACCAGAGGATGAGAAATACATGTCTCCCTGTTCCACTTTAATATACATTTTCTTCACTAAAGACCACTAATTTTGGACGTTTTCTGATGGTTGGCCCCCAGCAGAGCCGGCAAGCAGCCATAAGGTGGCGCGGACGACATTTTAATGAATTTCAGCCAAGATTTTCCTCAATGTCCTATGTGTTAGGGTTATGGGTTAAGGTTTGGAGTTTGGAGTTAGGGTTTAGGGTCAATGGTAGGTTTAGGAGTTACAGTTAGGGTTATGGGTTAGGGTTTTGGGTAGGGTTTAGGATTAGGGGTTAGAGCAGGGTCTCCAAAATCGATCCTGGAGGGCCGCACCCAGGCCTGTATTTGAGGATTATCTTTGTGTGCACAGGTGAATCAATCTGAATAAGCAATAGTCTCACCTGCTTGCAGCAAGGATATCCACAAATCCAGGCCTGGGTGCTGCCCAGCAGGACCAATTTTGGAGACCCCCGGGTTAGAGTAATGAATTTCAGCAAAGATTTTCCTCAATTTCCTAGCGTTAGGTGTTAGGGTTATGGGTTAAGGGTTAGGGTTATGGTTTAGGGCCAATGGTTAGAGTTAGGGGTATGTGTTAGGGTTTAGAGTTAAGGCTTAGGGTAGGGTTTAGTATTAGGGGTTAGAGTAAGGGTTTAGCTTTAGGGTATGGTTTGGGGTTAGCGTAATGGTTTAGAGTTAGGGTTTAGGGCAGGGTTTGGGGTTAGCGGTTAGAGTAATGGTTTAGAGTTATGGTTTAGGGATAGAGGTTATGGTTAGAAATTGGCTAAAATCTCAGCAGTGCCACCTAGTGGCCGCTAGCTGGCCCTTCTGCCATCCAACTAACAGGAAAGATCAAGAAAATTATTTGAATATGATATAAATATGATATTTGATACAAAGTACAAAAATACAAATTCAGGACTGTGTGAGTCGATGGGGAAGAACTGAATATACTGAGATATAACAAATCCATATAAAAGCCAGTGCCAGTAACAGGTAGTAACCTTGGTCCACTGGGAACCCACTAAATATACACTTGGAGCGGTTGTAGCCTTTTTCTCTTTCAGCTCCTTATTGTTAGTCTAAGTGCACAGGCTTCTCTGTACCGAGCTGCATGTAATTACCATTAAATGTCACTCTTTTGTGCAAACTGTTTGCACATTTACTTTTTCCCAGGGATCGGAGTCGAGGTGGCCTGACAAGCAGAAAATGAAATACACATTACACATTATGCTGAGAAATAAATAAGCTTTTAGGAACAGAGAGAAGCAGTAAAGTCGGCCGTTAAATTCCTAACGCTCTGTATAATCAGGACCAGGTGAGAGGCCTCCCCTGACTTCCTTTGTAACCACCTTTATATATATATTTATTTTGGCTTCTTTACTTTGAGACCTGTAATTAGAGCCTAATGTTTCAGGCAGTGCAGATCTGGACATTAATCTCTTGGTTTCCTTATTGGGGCATCTGTATTTGGGCTCCTTTATACCTTCTCATCCAGTCTGCGCTGAGGTCACTCCTTGGAATAAAGACCCTGCTCATTTATAACCCAACACATGACCTCTTGGAAAAACCAAACCAGCAAAGAATTATGGCTTTTCCTTCTACATACTAAATGAAGTGGTAATCCAGGGGCGGCATCAGGTGGGGTACACGACATGACTTCAAACACTCAATTTTGTGGTTAAAAAATCACTTGTGTACGCAAAAAAATACATATTTTTTGTTATATGCAATGGTGCTGCAGTAGAGGCTGCCAGTTTAGCTTCCACTGATCTACTTCCGGAGGTAGGAGGAGGCTTTGAAAGTACGGAAAGTGTCTATGAGTACAATGGGAATGTGGTAGCTATAACTGTCAGTGATTTCAATAGGACTTATGGAAAGTGATTGTGTTTATAATGATAATAAATATCATTTCAAGATTCTGGGATACTATAAACCAACAGACTGACTGAAAAACAATAAAATGTCTGTCCTTATTGCTGAGAGGATGAAACTTATGGGCAGAGGCAAATGGTTATATATCACATATATAGTTGTGAGCGTATGAGTTGTTGCTAACGCTCGCGGGCTCGCTACACGAGCCCGCGGCTCTCGCGAAGCGAGGGCTGCGGCTTCGCGAAAGCTGCGGCTTCGCGAGGGCTGCGGCTTTGCGAGGCCTGCGGCTCGCAAATCGAGGGCCTCAGTTGCTGGCATGGAGCGCCAAAGGTGCTCCTTGCCAGCAACTGCGACCCTCGCAAACTTTACGTTGTAACGCAAAAAAAACACGACACAGCAACTGCGACCCTCGCAAACTTTACGCCGCAACGCAAACAACATACAAGACACGTTATCACTCATTACGACCTCGCAAAAATCGTCCGCAACCCGCGAACATGAAAAAATAAAAAACACAATACATACACACAGCACATACATAAAAAGCTTACCTACAGCAAGAGGAAGCATCCAGGACCTCAAAAAAGCAAGTTACACCTTAATTTAACTCAAAATAAAAGAGTTTAGACACTAAAAAATTCTCTAAGCCATAGAAAAAATGGCCGCCGCACAAAACGAAAACGAGGCTAAAGCACTCTAAACACGCAAAACACCACAAGAAACTTGCAAAACACCACAAAACACCAACGGATATTCCGCTAAGACGCATACCACACATTACCTGCCATTTTACGCCAATGCGGAAGTACACAACTACGCTAACGGTTTGGTCTCGCGTGCGCACACTATTACACTGCACACATTCATCACGCTTACACAGCAGCTCCACACCACTAATGCTGCAGCAACATCAAAACAGATTGCCAGCTTTTCAACACAATGCTTCAAAATAGGTAAAGTATATTCATTTATTAATGTATTATATATTACACACCAAACAGCATTAGCTACCTTACAATTTCATTGCCGTCATTTTTTGACAGGCAATTCTCTAGTATATATATAATGGTAAATATCACAGCTACTGGAAGTCTGAAACCATTTGTTTACTAGCAGTGGATGGCCCTAGAGCAACAAAAAAATGTTGGGCCCCCAGGATCCCTCTCAGCATCCATTTCCACACAGCACCCAACCCCTATCAGCACCCACCTCACATAGCACCCATCCCTATTTCATTTACTCCCCCTCACATAACCCATCTCCCAGCTCTCTCATCTCTACCTTGATACACATCCCAACTGAGCTGAACTGCTCCACACTGCCGGGGGTGCGGCCAAAGGGGGCTGTGCGGCCATGGGGAGTGTGTGGCCAAAAAGGCCCAGGGGGGCATGGACTGTTGGGGCAGGGTATGGGCCCCAGTGAGTCCTTACACTACAGAAAAAGAACAAATTAAATGCAAAAAAATTACACAGCACTGAGAGGAGAGCCCTGGTGCATTGCACCACTGGTAGCTCCGCCCCCCCTGTTTACCAGTTTTAATGGTGGGTTAAAATAGTAACTTTCACTACAGCATAATTGTATATAAATTATAATAGATCTAGCGACTTGCCCGTCAAAAAATTACGGCAATAAAATTGTAGGCAGGTAATGCTGTTTGCCATACAATGTAAGGCTTTTAGTCCTCTGAGTACCTTCGGCGCTCATTGCGAGCCTTGCGCTAAGCGCCTTTGGCACTCATCGCGCGGCTCGCAATGAGCGCCTTCGGCGTTCATTGGGAGCCTCTCCCCTCATGTACTTTTGGTCGTCTGAGCACCTTCGGTGCACATTGCAAACCCTGCACTGTGTGCCTTCGGCGCTCATTGCGAGCCTCCCCCCTTGTGTACTTTTCTTCCTCTGAGCACCCTCGGTGCTCATTGTGAGCTCCACACTGAGCGCCTTTGGCAAAGCAAGTCTCTCGTCTGCTAATTATTTTTTATATAAGTAATTTTTTTATAATAATTAATTAATTAATTAATTAAATAATAGATTAATATACTTTACCTATTTGTAATGAATATATCCAGGAATGAATATGCTCAAGAGCTAACAATTGCTGTTGTTTCCTAATAGTGTATTTTGTACCTCCTATGTTCCTAGCTTAAAGTCGTATGTGCCTGGCAAGTATTATATCAGTGCATATATATTTAAATGTTATATTCAGTGTATTAGATCTGACTAGTATCAGCCATGATAAATGTAACCGATATAAATAAAACTGCATAATCCATGTAAAATATATGACTACAGTGGTCCTTCAAAAAAATAAATTTAAGTTCTACTACAGACCCAAATTTCATCACTTTCTGAAGCCCCCAGCTGATGTTTGATCTCTATATTTAATAAGCAAATATATACTACTGGTTTTAATTAGAGCTTTTTTCTTAATAAATCTAGAACATTTTATTTGCCTTAGTTTTACTGCTGTGGTAAATAACTGGCTCCCACAGTTCGACCACATGATGCAATAAATTCCAGAAAGTTCATGGAAGCTTAATGAAAACATATTAACTATACATTTCTTGGAAATATATAAGCATATATGTATAGAGAGAGAGATATGGAAGAAAATATTTTATATATATATATATATATATATATATATATATATATATATATATATACAGTATATGTATGTGTATATACATAGTCAAGTCGAATTATTATGACCGCTAGCTAATATCTCGAATAATCGATATGTGCAGCACGGATGGCATGGTAGTGAGTCAATAAGATGCAGACTGCAGTGCATCCGACAGCTGCTGAAGAGTGCATGGTGGATGATCCATACTGCAAACATGGTGATTGAGGTCGCCCCACAGGTGCTCAATGGGGTTCAAGTCAGAGGAATTTAGAGGCCAAGAAAGTACTTGGAAGTGTTCATTGTGCTCCCCCAACCATTCCTGGACAACTGTGGCCATATGACATGTTGCATTGTCCTGCTGGAAGATCCCATCCTCTCCAAGAAAAGACAGTAAACATGTATGAGTGTACTTGATCTGCAAGGATGGATAGATAACTCAATCGGTATAGAGTTTCTTCCAGAAGTATGAGTGGACCAAGACAATGCCAAGAAAATATTACCCAGACCATAACGCTGCCGCCACCAGCTTGTGTTCTTCCAACAATGGTTGCATAGTGTTTGTTCTTGGAGATTTTGCATCTGACACTCCATGTCCGTCCTGTCGATTGAGCAGAAAACATGACTCATTGGGGGGCCTGTTGCCAATTAGAAGATGTCCAATTTCAGTACTGTCGTGCAAATTGAAGCCGTTTCTGCCGATGAACCCTCATCAGGATGGGTGCAGTGACCAACTGTTTGCTTCTGAGCACCATACGCAACTGGGTTGGCTGTACTGTCGTTTTAGACACACATCTGGTAGCCCCCTGGTTTTTTTGTATGGTATGTTGATCAACGGTAGCATGATGGGTTTTCCTCACACAACTTCGAAGCCGATGTTCACCTCCAACATCAATGGCATGTGGTGCTCCGCAGCTTCCATGTCGCTTATTCGCAATGGTGCCATTTGTCCAGTCACGGGACACTTTAACCACAGCAGTCCCTGAACAGTTCACTAACTGCGCTGTTTCAGAAATATTGTCACTCTTGACCAGAAAGCCAGTGATCATCCCCTTTCCTAAAGTCAGATAAATCGCACATTTTACCCATGACAGAGATGGTTGATATGTTTGCAGAAAGCCTACTTGTCACCTTATATACCCAGCTAGCCAGCGCATGACACAGGCTGTATTTCATTAGCTTTGTGCTGCTAACGTCAAAAGTAGGTATATAGAAGTTTCCTGGGTTTAAATGATTCCTAACAGCCACTGATTAGCAGAAAAATATGTTTTATTGAAAAGTTCAGTGTACTTACAGATTTATGTGAAGCTGACTGAAATTCTGACTTGAACACCCCAAGAGTGCTTACATCGAAGAAGTACTTAGCAGCACAGAGAGAGAGAGAGAGAGAGAGAGAGAGAGAGAGAGAGAGAGAGAGAGAGAGAGAGAGAGAGAGAGAGAGAGAGAGAGAGAGAGAGAGAGAGAGAGAGAGAGAGAGAGAGAGAGAGAGAGAAAACGCAGCAATAGTTGATGCACAGAGTGGACTGCCAGCAAAGGTGGCAATGTAGTGTGGATGTGCTGCTGAATACATAGCACCTTCTAACATGGACATATGCTAAACTACATATCCCAGACGGCTTTGCAGCACAGATCCCCAGACTTTGCTATAAATGTTGCAGATGCCTCTGCTTGCTCGTGATTTGCCAAAACAAATGATAAATGTTATGTTATTTTCGCCAGGGTTTTGAGGAGACAATAGAAGACATTTTGCTAACTTCAAGGTAAGTTTTTAAATGTTTATTTTGATATTTGTTCATGTAAAAACATGTTTTCATACACTACTGATTCTCCTCTATCAGATGCTTTCAAAATCCCCTTTAAGTCAGTGGTATCCCAACACCATCATAAATACTGTTTATCATATTGTGCTAATTTGTTTATTCTACTAAGTGTAGACTACGTCCTCAGATGTTGGGACATCATCAGATTTACTTCTAACTTTTCTCATTAGTTGAGGTAAGACTTAGATTAACCCTCTCACTGTTAATGACCAGTTAACAGATAGACATGAAGTTACAGTATATAAAGGCAGAAAAAGAGACAGACAGGAAGTTTTATAGACAGACAGAGAGACAGTTAGACAGGAAGTTATATGAAGAGACAGATAGACATAAAGTTATAGAGACAGATTGACAACTAATAAGTATGAGTTTATATATAAGGTAGTATTTATGGTACTCTGCACATAGTAGGTGTCTTTTATACAGAGAGAGAATGCATACCAGTTAACTATGTCACCTTATTTATTCAACTTATATGCAGAGTACATCACGTGTAAGGCCGGGCTGGATGAATCCAAAGCCGGATTCAATATTGCTGGAAAAAATATCAACAACCTCAGATATGCCGATGATACTACTCTGATGGCTGAAAGTGAGGAGGAACTAAAGGACTTATTGATGAGGGTAAAAGAAGAGTGCAAAAGCTAGCCTGCTGCTCAACGTTAAAAAGACGACGATCATGGCAAACGGCAATCTCACTTCCTGCAAATTGATGGAGAAGAAGTGGAGGCAGTGACAGATTTTATTTTCCTGGGCTACAAAATCTCTTCAGATGGTGACTGTAGCCATGAAATTAAAAGATGTTTGCTTCTGGGGAGGAAAACTTTAGTAAGTCTGGAAAAGCTAGTAAAAAGTAAAGATATTAAACTATCAACAAAGGTCTGCATAGTTAGAACTATGGTATTCCCAGTAGTAACATACGAATGTGAGAGCTGGACCATAAAGAAGTCTGAGCGACATAGAATTGATGCCTTTGACTTGTGATGTTGGAGATGACTGCTTAGAGTCCCTTGGGCTTCAATAAATCAGAACTTTAGGAAATCAAGGACAAACTATTCACTGGAAGGTATGATCATGAGGCCTGCTCAAACATTTTTGATATCATAAGATGGCAGGATTCCCTAGAGAAGACTGATACTGGGAAAGATTGAAGGCACTTAAATAGAAGGAAGACAGAGGTGGAGATAGTTAGATGAGGTCATTGAAGCAATGAACATGAGCTTGATGAAGCTCAGAGTAGCAGTGGCTGACAGATATGCTGAGGTACATAGGGTCACAGAGAGTCAGACACAACTGAATGATTAAACCACACTAGTGGCCAATATTGCTTCCGAGGGGTCATGGTGACATTTATGTTTGTGAATAAGCAAAAATACAAAAAACTGTGAAACTATTGGGTTTTAAAGAAATGTATTTCCAATAAAGTGTTTAATTTCTAAACTTAAAAATTAGAAATGTTATTGCAAGTAAAAGAAGAACAACACCGTAATTAAAATAATCAAGGTAATATCCACTAAATAATGATGATTATATCTCATAAGAATAGAGCATATATGCCAAAAATATATGATTAAATAATAAATACTTAAATAATTAATACAAAAAATAAATGAAAAGCATACAGTTCAAATGAATGAAACAATTATAAAGAAATAAATAATCATTGTGAAATGCTACTTTTGTATTGGCAGCCTTTCAACAGACTTGAATAGAGATGATATCCAGATCCCCAGTCCCTCCCATTTTTCTAATCTGTTAGGAACAAAAGCAAACTCCATTTAAGCAAATTTGAATATACAGATAGCATAAAATACAGTATTTATTAATTTTTACATTTCTAAAAATATGTTGTCTACTAGCCAATTGCCGTCATAAAATGATGGTATAATATTGTCTTAAAAATGGTGTCTTCCCTCAATCTGTGTCCCCTCTCTCTGTGCCCTCTCCCTCAATCTATGTCCCCTCTCTCTCTCTCTGCGCCCTCACTCCCTCCTTCTCCCCCTTCTGCGCCCATTGTGAGCTTTGCAATGTGCAGCGTGCATGCGCAACTCGCAATTTGCGAGCGTTACACACAAACTCGCAGTATTAGTGATAATCAACTTCTTCCTAAGAGCCGCTTTAAACTATTTTCCAATTTCTCAAATGTCCCAATTCTCATATTTTCCTTTTTTTTGTAAAAAACAAAATCCCCTACATTGTTAAAACCTTTTAGTCACTAAGAGCCTCATTCAATTCAGAGTTGACCAATTGAATAGGGCTCTATATAAGCACATACAAAAAATTGCACAGAACTTTTTAGTTACTGAACTTCTATCCAAAAGCAAGGTTTTCACTAACTAAAAACTTCTGACAAAAAAATATGTTATGTACTTTTATAGAGCCCTATTCAATTGCCAAAATTCAAATTGAATGAGGACCTAAATGAGGCAAATGCTCCATCCAGTTTGGGCCCATGCACGTTACACAACAAGCCTGGACAAGCCTTTCTACTACTGATAGGCCGCTGGCTTTACACTCCCTATTGGTGTAAATATGTCACATGACTGGCACGGAAGCTCTTTACAGCCATGTTTACTACTGGCAAAAAGGGTATTTGCCAGTGATTGAAAATAAACACAATGTATCAAAATGTACTAAAGTCACAAAAAGATTAGCTTAAATCATTTTGGAAGTGTTTTTTTATTTACCTACATATTAGTTTCCACTGGTTTTAAATACTCCTGCCACCTGATGCAATTGTATAATAATGCAACTCCCGACTGCCCGTTTCCAATATGGAAACGGTACCTTCAAGAGCACTCTTTTCGAGAGCCGTGATTGGCCACCAGGCGGATTGGTTTTTTTTTTTGGGTGACGTCGGTGCGTTTGGTGACGCAGGGAAGTTGTAGACACAGAGGCTGAAGAGACGTCAGGAGCTCAGAGATTGTGAGACACCATGAACCTGAAGAGGAGCCGGGACCGGCTGTACAGTACCCGCTGCTGCGGCTGTTGCCATGTACGCACCGGGACCATCATACTGGGCACCAAGTACATGGTGAGTGATTAAGTGGCTGGGGTCAGGGGATATAACCTAGGGAGAGGGCTGGAACAGGGCTATGTGACAGGGACCTAGAGAGAGAGATGGCTGGGACAGGGCAATGTGACAGGGACATATAGAGAGAGACGGCTGGAACAGGGCTGTGTGACAGGGGCCAAGAGAGAGAGAGATTGACTGGGACAGGGCTTTGTGACAGGGACCTAGAAAGAGACATGGCTGGGACAGGGCAATGTGACAGGGACCTAGAGAGAGAGAGAGGAATGTGACAGGGACCTAGAGAGAGAGATGGCTGGGACGGGGCAATGTGACAGGGACCTAGAGAGAGATGGCTGGGACAGGGCAATATGACAGGGACATATAGAGAGAGATGGCTGGGACAGGGCTATGTGACAGGGACATATAGAGAGAGATGGCTGGAACAGGGCAATGTGACAGGGACCTAGAGAGAGAGATGGCTGGGACGGGGCAATGTGACTGGGACCTAGAGAGAGAGATGGCTGGGACGGGGCAATGTGACAGGGACATAGAGAGAGAGATGGCTGGGACAGGGCAATGTGACAGGGGCCAAGCGAGAGAGATGGCTGGGACAGGGCAATGTGACATGGACCTAGAGAGAGAGGGCTGGGACAGGGCAATGTGACAGGGACCTAGAGAGAGAGATGGCTGGGACAGGGTAATGTGACAGAGGCCTAGAGAGAGAGGACTGGGACAGGGCAATGTGACAGGGACCTAGAGAGAGATGGCTGGGACAGGGCAATGTGACAGGGACATAGAGAGAGAGATGGCTGTGACAGGGCAATGTGACAGGGACCTAAGAGAGAGATGGCTGGGACAGGGTAATGTGACAGGGACCTAGAGAGAGAGGGCTGGAACAGGACAATGTGACAGGTACCTAGAGAGAGATGGCTGGAACAGGACAATGTGACAGGTACCTAGAGAGAGATGGCTGGAACAGGGCAATGTGACAGGGGCCAAGAGAGAGATGGCTGGAACAGGGCAATGTGACAGGGACCTAGAGAGAGATGGCTGGAACAGGGCAATGTGACAGGGACCTAGAGAGAGAGGACTGGGACAGGGCAATGTGACAGGGACCTAGAGAGAGGACTGGGATAGGGCAATGTGACAGGGACCTAGAGAGAGGACTGGAACAGGGCAATGTGACAGGGACCTAGAGAGAGGACTGGAACAGGGCAATGTGACAGGGACCTAGAGAGAGAGGGCTGGAACAGGGATATGTGACAGGGACATAGAGAGAGAGAGAGGGCTGGAACAGGGATATGTGACAGGGACATAGAGAGAGAGAGAGAGAGATTGACTGGGACAGGGCAATGTGACAGGGACCTAGAGAGAGAGATTGACTGGGACAGGGCAATGTGACAGGGACCTAGAGAGAGAGATGGCTGGGACGGGGCAATGTGACAGGGGCCAAGAGAGAGATGGCTGGAACAGGGCAATGTGACAGGGACCTAGAGAGAGAGATGGCTGGGACAGGGCTATGTGACAGGGACCTAGAGAGAGAGGGCTGGAACAGGGCAATGTGACAGGGACCTAGAGAGAGAGGGCTGGAACAGGGATATGTGACAGGGACATAGAGAGAGAGAGAGGGCTGGAACAGGGATATGTGACAGGGACATAGAGAGAGAGAGAGAGAGAGAGAGATTGACTGGGACAGGGCAATGTGACAGGGACCTAGAGAGAGAGATTGACTGGGACAGGGCAATGTGACAGGGACCTAGAGAGAGAGATTGACTGGGACAGGGCAATGTGACAGGGACCTAGAGAGAGAGATGGCTGGGACGGGGCAATGTGACAGGGGCCTGGAGAGTGATGGCTGGGACAGGGACATAGAGAGAAAGATGGCTGGGACAGGGCAATGTGACAGGGGCCTGGAGAGTGATGGCTGGGACAGGGCAATGTGACAGGGACCTAGAGAGAGAAGGCTGGAACAGTGGTATGTGACAGGGGCCTAGAAAGAGAGGACTGGGACAGGGCAATGTGATAGGGGCCTAGAGAGAGAGGGCTGTAACAGGACAATGTGACAGGGACCTAGAGAGCTGGGACAGGGCAATGTGACAAGGTCCTGGAGAGAGAGAGCTGGAACCGGGCTATATGACAGGGACCTAGAGAGAGAGAGGGCTGGGACAGAGTAATGTTGACGGGACCTAAAGTGAGAGCGGGCTGGGACAGAGTAATGTTGACGGGACCTAGAGAGAGAGAGAGGTCTGGGACAGGGCAATATGACAGGTACTTTGAGAGAGAGAGAGTGCACTGGGATAGGGCAATGTGACCAGGACCTGGAGAGAGAGAGAGGGGACTGGGATAGGGCAATGTGACAGGGACCTGCAGAGAGAGAGCACTGGGATAGGGCAATGTGACAGGGACCTAGAGAGAGAGAGGGCTGGGACAGGGACCTAGAGAGAGAGGGCTGGGACAGGGACCTAGAGAGAGAGGGCTGGGACAGGGACCTAGAGAGAGGGGGCTGGGACAGGGACCTAGAGAGAGAGGGCTGGGACAGGGACCTAGAGAGAGAGGGCTGGGAAAGGGCAATGTGACAGGGACCTGGAATGCGATAGAGAGACAGAGAGGACTGGAACGGGAGAATGCGAGAAAGACTGGAACAGGGAAATGCGAGAGAGAGAGAGGACTGAAACGGGGGAATGCGAGAGAAAGAGAGAGAGGACTGGAACGGGGGAATGCGAGAGAAAGAGAGAGAGAGGACTGGAAGGGGGGAATGCGAGAGAAAGAGAGAGAGAGGACTGGAAGGGGGGAATGCGAGAGAAAGAGAGAGAGAGGACTGGAACGGGGGAATGCGAGAGAGAGAGAGAGGACTGGAACGGGGGAATGCGAGAGAGAGAGAGGACTGGAACGGGGGAATGCGAGAGAGAGAGAGGACTGGAAGGGGGGAATGCGAGAGAAAGAGAGAGAGAGGACTGGAACGGGGGAATGCGAGAGAAAGAGAGAGAGAGGACTGGAACGGGGGAATGCGAGAGAAAGAAAGAGAGAGAGAGAGAGGACTGGAACGGGGGAATGCGAGAGAAAGAGAGAGAGAGAGGACTGGAACGGGGGAATGCGAGAGAGAGGACTGGAACGGGGGAATGCGAGAGAGAGGACTGGAATGGGGGAATACGAGAGAGAGCGAGGACTGGAACGGGGGAATACGAGAGAGAGAGAGAGAGGACTGGAACGGGGGAATGCGAGAGAGAGAGGACTGGAACGGGGGAATGCGAGAGAGAGAGGACTGGAACGGGGGAATGCGAGAGAGAGAGGACTGGAACGGGGGAATGCGAGAGAGAGAGGACTGGAACGGGGGAATGCGAGAGAAAGAGGACTGGAACGGGGGAATGCGAGAGAAAGAGGACTGGAACGGGGGAATGCGAGAGAGAGAGAGGACTGGAACGGGGGGAATGCGAGAGAGAGAGGACTGGAACGGGGGAATGCGAGAGAGAGGACTGGAACGGGGGAATGCGAGAGAGAGAGAGAGGACTGGAACGGGGGAATGCGAGAGAGAGAGAGAGGACTGGAACGGGGGAATGCGAGAGAGAGAGAGAGGACTGGAACGGGGGAATGCGAGAGAGAGGACTGGAACGGGGGAATGCGAGAGAGAGGACTGGAACGGGGGAATGCGAGAGAGAGAGGACTGGAACGGGGGAATGCGAGAGAGAGAGGACTGGAACGGGGGAATGCGAGAGAGAGAGGACTGGAACGGGGGAATGCGAGAGAGAGAGGACTGGAACGGGGGAATGCGAGAGAGAGAGGACTGGAACGGGGGAATGCGAGAGAGAGAGGACTGGAACGGGGGAATGCGAGAGAGAGAGGACTGGAACGGGGGAATGCGAGAGAGAGAGGACTGGAACGGGGGAATGCGAGAGAGAGAGGACTGGAACGGGGGAATGCGAGAGAGAGAGGACTGGAACGGGGGAATGCGAGAGAGAGAGGACTGGAACGGGGGAATGCGAGAGAGAGAGAGAGGACTGGAACGGGGGGAATGCGAGAGAGAGAGAGAGGACTGGAACGGGGGAATGCGAGAGAGAGAGAGAGGACTGGAACGGGGGAATGCGAGAGAGAGAGAGAGGACTGGAACGGGGGAATGCGAGAGAGAGAGAGAGGACTGGAACGGGGGAATGCGAGAGAGAGAGAGAGGACTGGAACGGGGGAATGCGAGAGAGAGAGAGAGGACTGGAACGGGGGAATGCGAGAGAGAGAGAGAGGACTGGAACGGGGGAATGCGAGAGAGAGAGGGCTGGAACAGGGATATGTGACAGGGACATAGAGAGAGAGAGAGGGCTGGAACAGGGATATGTGACAGGGACATAGAGAGAGAGAGAGAGATTGACTGGGACAGGGCAATGTGACAGGGACCTAGAGAGAGAGATGGCTGGGACGGGGCAATGTGACAGGGACATAGAGAGAAAGATGACTGGGACAGGGCAATGTGACAGGGGCCTGGAGAGTGATGGCTGGGACAGGGACATAGAGAGAAAGATGACTGGGACAGGGCAATGTGACAGGGGCCTGGAGAGTGATGGCTGGGACAGGGACATAGAGAGAAAGATGGCTGGGACAGGGCTATGTGACAGGGGCCTGGAGAGTGATGGCTGGGACAGGGCAATGTGACAGGGACCTAGAGAGAGAGGGCTGGAACAGTGGTATGTGACAGGGGCCTAGAAAGAGAGGACTGGGACAGGGCAATGTGATAGGAACCTAGAGAGAGAGAAGGGCTGGGATAGGGCAATGTGATAGGGGCCTAGAGAGAGAGGGCTGTAACAGGACAATGTGACAGGGACCTGGAATGCGATAGAGAGACAGAGAGGACTGGAACGGGAGAATGCGAGAGAGGACTGGAACAGGGGAATGCGAGAGAGAGAGAGGACTGGAACAGGGGAATGCGAGAGAGAGAGAGGACTGGAACGGGGGAATGCGAGAGAAAGAGAGAGAGAGAGAGAGGACTGGAACGGGGGAATGCGAGAGAGAGAAAGGACTGGAACGGGGGAATGCGAGAGAAAGAGAGAGAGAGAGAGAGGACTGGAACGGGGGAATGCGAGAGAAAGAGAGAGAGAGAGGACTGGAACGGGGGAATGCGAGAGAAAGAGAGAGAGAGAGGACTGGAACGGGGGAATGCGAGAGAAAGAGAGAGAGAGAGGACTGGAAGGGGGGAATGCGAGAGAAAGAGAGAGAGAGAGGACTGGAAGGGGGGAATGCGAGAGAAAGAGAGAGAGAGGACTGGAAGGGGGGAATGCGAGAGAAAGAGAGAGAGAGGACTGGAACGGGGGAATGCGAGAGAAAGAGAGAGAGAGGACTGGAACGGGGGAATGCGAGAGAAAGAGAGAGAGAGAGAGGACTGGAACGGGGGAATGCGAGAGAAAGAGAGAGAGAGAGAGGACTGGAACGGGGGAATGCGAGAGAAAGAGAGAGAGAGAGAGAGGACTGGAAGGGGGGAATGCGAGAGAAAGAGAGAGAGAGGACTGGAAGGGGGGAATGCGAGAGAAAGAGAGAGAGAGGACTGGAAGGGGGGGAATGCGAGAGAAAGAGAGAGAGAGGACTGGAACGGGGGAATGCGAGAGAGAGAGAGGACTGGAACAGGGGAATGCGAGAGAGAGAGAGGACTGGAACGGGGGAATGCGAGAGAAAGAGAGAGAGAGAGAGGACTGGAACGGGGGAATGCGAGAGAGAGAAAGGACTGGAACGGGGGAATGCGAGAGAAAGAGAGAGAGAGAGAGAGGACTGGAACGGGGGAATGCGAGAGAAAGAGAGAGAGAGAGGACTGGAACGGGGGGAATGCGAGAGAAAGAGAGAGAGAGAGGACTGGAACGGGGGAATGCGAGAGAAAGAGAGAGAGAGAGGACTGGAAGGGGGGAATGCGAGAGAAAGAGAGAGAGAGAGGACTGGAAGGGGGAATGCGAGAGAAAGAGAGAGAGAGGACTGGAAGGGGGGAATGCGAGAGAAAGAGAGAGAGAGGACTGGAAGGGGGGAATGCGAGAGAAAGAGAGAGAGAGGACTGGAACGGGGGAATGCGAGAGAAAGAGAGAGAGAGGACTGGAACGGGGGAATGCGAGAGAAAGAGAGAGAGAGAGAGGACTGGAACGGGGGAATGCGAGAGAAAGAGAGAGAGAGAGAGGACTGGAACGGGGGAATGCGAGAGAAAGAGAGAGAGAGAGAGAGGACTGGAACGGGGGAATGCGAGAGAGAGAGAGAGAGGACTGGAACGGGGGAATGCGAGAGAGAGGACTGGAATGGGGGAATACGAGAGAGAGCGAGGACTGGAACGGGGGAATACGAGAGAGAGAGAGAGAAAGAGGACTGGAACGGGGGAATACGAGAGAGAGAGAGAGGACTGGAACGGGGGAATGCGAGAGAGAGAGGACTGGAACGGGGGAATGCGAGAGAGAGAGGACTGGAACGGGGGAATGCGAGAGAGAGAGGACTGGAACGGGGGAATGCGAGAGAGAGAGGACTGGAACGGGGGAATGCGAGAGAGAGAGGACTGGAACGGGGGAATGCGAGAGAGAGAGGACTGGAACGGGGGAATGCGAGAGAGAGAGGACTGGAACGGGGGAATGCGAGAGAGAGAGAGGACTGGAACGGGGGAATGAGAGAGAGAGAGAGGACTGGAACGGGGGAATGCGAGAGAGAGGGGACTGGAACGGGGGAATGCGAGAGAGAGAGGACTGGAACGGGGGAATGCGAGAGAGAGAGAGGACTGGAACGGGGGATTGCGAGAGAAAGACAGGACAAAGAGAGAGGACTGAAACGGGGGATTGCGAGAGAAAGACAGGACAAAGAGAGAGAAGATTGGAACGGGGAATGCAACAGGGACAGAGAGATACAGGACTGTGTGTGTGTATATAATATCCCCTTCTGGATCACTAGCTTCTTGTGGTGAAGGGGCTTATATACCTCAATATGTGGGGTCTAGTTTTGCTGCTTATTATTTGTTGTTGTTGTTGTAAAGGCCTTCAGTCGTGTCCGACTCTCGGTGACCATATGGACGCAACACACCAGGCACATCTGTCTGTGTTTCTGGTTGTGCTAATCTATATGGTTTTCTTGGCAAAGATACTGGAGTGGGTTGCCAGTTTCTTCTCCAGTGGAGCACAATTTGTCTGACTTCTTTGTTATGACCTGCCCATCTTGGGTGGCCCTACACGGTATAGCTTACACAGCTTCTTTGAGATACACAAGCCCCTTCACCACGACAAGGTCCAGAAGGATAATTATGCTCTTAGTTACACTCACATTTTTCCAACATTTTTTTTTTCATCGTACATTGGTCCTTTAAAATTAATAAATATTATCAGTTATGTCTAGAACTTGCAAGTTTGTTCCTGGAGAGCACATGCAGGCCTGGATTTTAGGGTTTCCTTTCTGTGCACAGATCAATTAGTATGACTGGCCTGTGTGTGTCTAGACCAGTGGTAGTAAAGTTCAGACCCAGAGAGCCACACACAGGCCTGGATTTTAGGGTTTCCTTTCTGTGCACAGATGAGTCAATCCGTATGCCTGGCCTGTGTGTGCTCTGCAGGACTGAACTCGCCCTGGTCTAGACAGAGTAATCACATATATAGTTGTGAGCATGCGGGTTGTTGCTAACTCTGCGGGCTCGCATAGCGAGCCTGCGGACCTCGCAAAATTTACTGTATTACGAGAAACAAATACGAGACGCGGAACTTAGAAAAAAAAAACATTCCGACCTCGCAAAAATACAACCTTACCGCCCCCGAAAAACACGCACATGAAAACATTAAAAACACAATAAATACACACAACAAATACATAAAAAGCTTACCTACAGCAAGAGAAAGCATCCAGGACCTCGAAAACTGAAGTTACACCTCAATTTCACTAGAAATACAAGAGTTTAGACACCCGAAAATCCCCTAAGCGAGAGAAAAAATGCCTGCTGAAAAAAACGAAAAAGAGGCTTACTGGACTTAAGACGCAAAACACCACCAAACCCTACGGATTTTCCGAAAAAGACGGACGCGATCCAAGAACAAGGACGCCAAATCAGCCACAGGCGCGTAACACACATTACACGCCATTTTACAACACTAACTTAGACAATGCGGAAGTACACAGCTACCCTAACGGATTTGGCTCGCGCACGCACACTATTTACACTACACACTGCACACATTGCTGACACTTACACAGCAGCTCCACAGCACTGAAAACACACATTGTATGCT
This sequence comes from Discoglossus pictus, assembly GCA_027410445.1. Classification (NCBI taxonomy): domain Eukaryota; kingdom Metazoa; phylum Chordata; class Amphibia; order Anura; family Alytidae; genus Discoglossus; species Discoglossus pictus. The sequence goes on along the minus strand of CM050165.1, from coordinate 410,177,392 downwards.
GCAGCAACATCAAAACAGATTGTCAGCTCTTCTGCACAATGCTTCCTGCATATATTACTTCAAAATAGGTATATTGATGTATTATTTTATTCACTATTTCATTAGCATTAGCAAAAAAAACAAACAATGCTCATAGCACACAAACAACCTCGCAATGAGCGCCAAAGGCGCTCCTCGAGGCTCGCAATGAGCGCCGAAGCATCTTGGAACACAGACAAAATTTAACCCCCTTACAATCTTATTGCCGCCATTTTTTGACGGGCAAGTTGCTAGTGTAATAATATTTTTGTGTTTCTTTCCTGCTTCTTTTGTTACTAGTTACGGGGACTGAATACTTTTCTCTGTTTACCAAATAACTTGTGTTTTCAGGAAGTCAGAATAAGATATGCATTTTATAGAAAGGTGTGTTTCACACTTGTCACTGTCCTTGCAAGACGAGTGGCCCTAATCACAACTCTCATGTTATCCTCCAGTCGTGGTGAAGATGTGGCCACTTGTAATTGTCCAGCTTTCATAACTATCAAGTAGTACAGATCAGTATAAAAGAAGAACTTTGCAATTTATTGTGATTAAAAGTTGATTTGTTTCTTGGTATTCCTTGGTGGTATCCCATCCAAGTACTGACAAGGCCCAACCTTGCTTGGCTTCAGGGTGGCGTGACCTCTTGGTTCCTTGACTGGGATCGAACCCAGGTCACAGCGGTGAAAGCGCCAAATCCTAACCACTGGACTACCAGGGAACTGGGGAAGGTCCAGCCTAAAATAAAGGGGAAAAAATGCTATTTTCAATTAAAGTTGACCCTCAATTTTTTTTTTTTTTTTTTTATTACTGTAAAAAATAAAACATGTATTCTAATATTACTTAAACGTTTTGAAAGCTGGTCCAGTAAAGAGCTCTTTAAGTACTTGAAGCCAAGTCACTTTCTATTTATTTAGTTTAAAACTGTTAACAATGGTCTATCTAGCAATTAGTAGGAGAGTCCCACTCCCCCAGACAATAGCTTGGGTATGCCATAATCTAAGGCGTCCACAGCAGCCAACACAAATTTGGTTTTGTAGATTATTACCAGTAATGGGCTCCAGTTTTGTCACTTGGTTCTCATAGTTTAGTTGTAGAGTTTGGTTTATTGGGAAACATTGTTTTTGTTACCATTAAAATTAAGCAAAATCCTTGAGATGTTGGAGATATGGGAGGTTCGTGGATTTTACTAGGTATATAATATACTTGTGTATCTGTTTACTTTTATGTACTTTATTTTATGGGTTCCCTGGTGGTCCAATGGTTAGGATTTGGTGCTTTTACCACTGCAACCTGGGTTTGATTCCAGTCAGGGAACCAAGAGGTCACATCACTCTGAAGCCAAGCAGGATTTGGTCTGGTCAGTACTTGGATGGGAGACCACCTAGAAATACCAGAAGCTGTATGCTGTGGCCCATGGGAGAAGGCAACTAGTATATCTTCAATCAATACCAAGTGGATCAGCATGGTGTTGCAGTCCAGGAGGTCACAGAGAGTCGGACATGACACAACGCATACATACATACATACATGTGGCATTCACAGTTTCTATTCAATTTAACAGACATGGCATAGTAGGGATTTCGGTCTGATGGGACTTCAACATATGTTAAGTCTTCTAGTCAGGAGGTGCTCTACTGTGGGTCACAGGCTACATATCTCTTACTTTTTCCCCTTTTTCTGACTATGTTATTCATGTGCATTTACTATTACTTTAATTGGCACCCTGTCCTTTGCGCGCAGGATAATTGCACGCCGTCAACAGCAAGCTGACAATTGCACTTTGTTTAAAAACATCTGATAAATATGCGCCATTAAAAGCGCGCAAGCTTCTAATCTCCGAGTCCCCTAACGCTTTTACACCCCTAAGCCCACCTTGCCTGCAGTCTGGGAATAAGTTTTTCCCTACCTCTCCCTCCCCTCTGTCTCCTCCCCTCTCCCTCCCCTGTGTCTCCTGTACCTCCTTTCCCTACTGTTCCTCTCCCTCCCCCGTGTCTCCGTTCCACCTCCTCTCCCTCCCCCGTGTCTCCGTTCCACCTCCGCTCCCGCCCCCGTGTCTCCGTTCCACCTCCTCTCCCTCCCCCGTGTCTCCGTTCCACCTCCTCTCCCTCCCCCGTGTCTCCGTTCCACCTCCTCTCCCTCCCCCGTGTCTCCGTTCCACCTCCTCTCCCTCCCCCGTGTCTCCGTTCCACATCCTCTCCCTCCCCCCCCCCGTGTCTCCGTTCCACCTCCTCTCCCTCCGCCGTGTCTCTGTTCCACCTCCTCTCCCTCCCCCGTGTCTCCGTTCCACCTCCTCTCCCTCCCCCGTGTCTCCGTTCCACCTCCTCTCCCTCCCCCCTTGTCTCTGTTCCACCTCCTCTCCCTCCCCCCGTGTCTCTGTTCCACCTCCTCTCCCTCCCCCCGTGTCTCTGTTCCACCTCCTCTCCCTCCCCCCGTGTCTCAGTTCCACCTCCTCTCCCTCCCCCCCCCCCGTGTCTCAGTTCCACCTCCTCTCCCTCCCCCCCCGTGTCTCAGTTCCACCTCCTCTCCCTCCCCCCCCGTGTCTCAGTTCCACCTCCTCTCCCTCCCCCCCGTGTCTCCGTTCCACCTCCTCTCCCTCCCCCCCGTGTCTTCGTTCCACCTCCTCTCCCTCCCCCGTGTCTTCGTTCCACCTCCTCTCCCTCCTCCCCCCGTGTCTTCGTTCCACCTCCTCTCCCTCCTCCCCCCGTGTCTTCGTTCCACCTCCTCTCCCTCCTCCCCCCGTGTCTTCGTTCCACCTCCTCTCCCTCCTCCCCCCGTGTCTTCGTTCCACCTCCTCTCCCTCCTCCCCCCGTGTCTTCGTTCCACCTCCTCTCCCTCCTCCCCCCGTGTCTTCGTTCCACCACCTCTCCTTCCCCCCCGTGTCTTCGTTCCACCACCTCTCCTTCCCCCCCGTGTCTCCGTTCCACCTCCTCTCCCTCACCCCCGTGTCTCCGTTCCACCTCCTCTCCCTCACCCCCGTGTCTCCGTTCCACCTCCTCTCCCTCCCCCCCGTGTCTCCGTTCCACTAATTAATTTTGCCTGTAATTATTTATTTTTACTTTCCAACGATCATGGATAAAATATTAAACTTCAGACCCTTTTAATTTTTGAGAAGACTGGCTTTCTTTATCAGTTTGGAATTCAGGTTATTTTCAAATTTGTTTTAGCTATTTATCGCTCTACAGTGTTTGTTGCAGTGGTTAGAATTTCCAAGGACTGCTCGCTCTTTTCAGTTTTAAAGAATAATAAATCCAGTGTGCTAGGAAAGAATTGTATTCCTCTGTTATTTAGTAGCCGCTATTTTATATCAAGGGCAGATACTCGTGTCACTTATCAATGATCTATGTCCTCCAGGGATATGAATGATGCATCACTACAACGTCTTCATTCTGTAAAGGGCCTTTGTAACTCTTCAACATTTTACAGCAGGGGTGCATAGATTTAAAGACCTATCTAAGTGTCCTGGATTACGAATGGAGAATCAGTAGTGTATGTAAACATTTTTTTTTGCGTGAACAAATATCAAAATAAACCTTTACAAACTCATCCTGTCTGCTAAATCTCTTGAGTTTGCAAGCAGCAGCTTTTGTGAGTTGAAAACTCCTGCTAATATTAACATAAAAATCATAATTTGTTTTGGCCAATCACAGGCAGCTATACATTTTAATACAATGTAACAATAAATGATAGCAGTTTGTGCAGGAAGGAATCATGGGATGTGTAATCGCCTTGTAGGAGGAGTCAGACTCTGATCTGTAGATTTATGCATTGCGCTGCTGCTGGTTTGAATGTTAGTAAAGGGTTAAATTCTGTACCCGAATGTAGTGTTTCTATTGGTAGGTTCACTGTACCTATGTAAGCAGCTCTGGGGTGTGGAAAACAAGTTTTATTTTAAAATAGTATAGAATGACTCCGTTAGGTAGAGGAAAAAACAGGGAAATATGCTTTTAAAGGGCCACTATAGTTGTCATAGAATACAATTTTGTGTATTTAGCAACTGATTAGCAATAAAATCAGCATTTTAAGGGGAAAATATCAATATTGCTTTTAAAATTCTCACTTGAACTTTTAGCATATCCCAGATCCCACCTTAGGATCAGCCAGATCTGTCAAGTATATGGTTCTAAAATGTCTACTAGATTGGCCTGTTTATGTGTAGTGGCCAGTGCGGGGAAGGAGGCAGATACGTTCTTATTATGTCTGCCTCCTGGGCAGATCCTCTCCGACCCCTGGACACGTGTTCCAATATGTCTGAAAAAGCATTGATAAAGTTAATATATAACTTTTAAAAGCTACATTGAAATATTTTTCCACTTCCAATTTCTGCTTCTATTGTTGGTTCTGAAGTAAATAAAATAAGTCAATACTAGTCAGTACGTGGACCAAAGTCTGAATCTGGACCTCAGGACCCTTTATTCCAAACCAATGCTGCTTTTTTGAATTGATTACTTCTCCCACCTGATGCTTCTAGGCCTTTAAAAACACTTCTGTAATATGCACTTTTTATGGCATTATGGTAAAATATTAGTGTGCCTCACCATAAAAATATCAGGTTCCCAGAATGCAGTGTAATAACTGTATTTCTTGGAATTCTGAGTAGGAAATATGTTTTTTAACTTGTTTTAGACATTCAAACTTGAACACAAATGTAATATTTATTTACTGTACGGTGGAGGCTTCTATCCCTCTTTTGCCCACCATATATTAATTGATTGTTGTGGGGAACTACCTACTCATTAGATCCACAACACAAGCTAAGGGATCGCCCCACACTGATGAGGCAGTAACCTTGAAACATCTCTCTGTCGGTTGGTCCCCTGGCTTGTGCATAATCCATCCTGAGCTTAAAGCTGTGTAATACAGCATATGCTTAAAAGTAGCCATGTTTGAAATGGTTATGCATTGCAAAAGCGATGTGAGCGCGTCAAGTACCAAGCACATTTTTGGTCAGGGAGACGTGTCAGGTATCGAAAAAGACGAATTCTGAGGACACCAAGAACAGAGGTACCACTTTAATAATAATAATAATAATAATAATATTCTGTTTGTGCGGCAGAGGTGAGGCAACCTTTATTTACTAATTCTATTTCATTTTAACCCATTTTTGTCTCAATGAGGTGACTGTTAGGATCTTGAAGAATAATATAAAGGTGCTTCTGTTCCTGTGTCTCTTTACTCTTTGTCTTACTTATCTTGTGTGTTTGTTTAGAGCTTCTGATCTAAGTAGATAAGTAAACACTTGTTGAAGTCTCCAAGCTGCAATATCTTCCTATCTTGTACATTTAAAGGCACACAGTAGTTTTTTTTATTTGCTATATTAAATTCTAGCACTGAAAATGGGCAAAACTTTTAATTAAGTAAAAAAATATATAAAAACAATAGATAAATGCATTGCTTATTTATGCCGTATTATGTTGTTTTCTAATAATTCCTCTATGTGAGTGTGTATTGCTTGTAAAAGGTGGGAACCTCGGAGGCCTAGGTTAGCTTATTGACACTCTACACATTATTTGCACTTTTATACCATAGACACTTATTTCCAAGCAGAAGCAGCCTTAGAAGTTAAGACATAACAGATAGGGGGACGTTTTTATAAGACTACAATGGACTTGTCCAGGACTACACATATAATAGGTAGTAGTTTGAAAGGATCACTATGGTCACATTTTGCTTTTTATCTACTCCCATACCCCTTGTGTGTTTGGGAGCTGTGACCTTGATTCCCAGACATTTATCGGGGGTGTATGGGTTTTGTATTGGTATGAAATCACTACTTGGCAGAACACCCTGGGAGTAAGAATAGTGGGAATCTGTGCACATGGGATAAAAACACAAGTGGGTATAAACATCATGGCTCTCCCACAGTTTTACTTTGTTTGGTTTACTTTACTGTGTTGAGAATCCCATTATTTGATATACAATTCTACACCCCGAGAAGTTAAAACGTATACTTAATGGATATGAGACTTGTCTTATTTGCCTTTTACTGCCAAATTGTGAAGTTTCCATTTATTTTTTTATTTTTTTCCAGACTTGCTGGAAGCACCTGTATTTTTAACTGCCAAATACCCATTTGTGCAGATAGGCAAATTCAAAGTCACCTCCTACATCTGCTGAAACCAAAATGGAAGGCCCCACCGCAGCTGAATTGCATATAGAAGGTTTTAGGTTAGAACAGTGATGGGAAATGTATTTTGTTTGAAGGGCCTTTTAACCTTTATAAGGGCATCAAAGTACTCTAAATCTTTCTATTTTACCCAAAAGGAATTCATTGGCAATATCGTGGTATAGACACGTGAATAAGGATTTAATTGGCAATATAGTGGTATAGACACATGGATGAGGAATTGATTGGCAATATAGTGGTTCAGGCACGTGGATGAGGAATTGATTGGCAATATAGTGGTATAGACACATGGATGAGGAATTGATTGGCAATATAGCGGTATAGGCACGTGGATGAGGAATTGATTGGCAATATAGCGGTATAGGCACGTGGATGAGGAATTGATTGGCAATATAGCTGTATAGGCACATGGATGAGGAATTGATTGGCAATATAGCGGTATAGGCACCTGGATGAGGAATTTATTGGCAATATAGTGGTATAGGCACGTGGATGAGGAATTGATTGGCAATATAGCTGTATAGGCACATGGATGAGGAATTGATTGGCAATATAGCGGTATAGGCACCTGGATGAGGAATTTATTGGCAATATAGTGGTATAGGCACGTGGATGAGGAATTGATTGGCAATATAGCGGTATAGGCACATGGATGAGGAATTGATTGGCAATATAGTGGTATAGGCACCTGGATGAGGAATTTATTGGCAATATAGCGGTATAGGCACATGGATGAGGAATTGATTGGCAATATAGTGGTATAGGCACCTGGATGAGGAATTTATTGGCAATATAGTGTTATAGGCACGTGGGTGAGGCAACAGAGAGAGAAATATTTAGGAGTGCAACTGGGTATAATGGGCTTTGAATTGTTGAAGAGGGGCATACTCTCCTATTCTAGCAAGAGGCTATGAGGCCATTTGAGAAGTTCCTGAGGACGCCTGTTGGCCACCACTGTATTAGAGCCTGTATTAGTCATTTTTATATTTTTGCATATTTTCAAGTGTTATTGTTCAAAAATAGTAAATTTATAAAAAATATGAACTCATTGGTCCTTTACTCTAAACAGCTTATATGTAGAGAAATCTAGTGTCAGTAGCACCAGTAATACAATGTTCAGTACCAGCTCCTTCCTTCAAACATGGAACTAGAAAACTCAAATGTAGTACATTGATTTAGCCCGCGAGCAGTAAATCATCCCTGTGATGCCTTGTTTGGGGAATTCCGTTCTCCTAATCCGCAGCTCTGTATGCTAACTCCATGATAATATTGTTGTAGTGGACCGGAGAGCCACAGTATTTTAAGCACAGAATAAGTTGTTGGTAAGTAACACTATTTGTTTCTAGACTTGCAAATAGAGAATATGCATTATCAGGCACCATGATGTTGAGAAATGTGATTTATATTTTGTAGTTTTAATCTCTTGAAAAGGAAAGTTCTTAAAAATATTCTTTAGTCCCATAAAAATAGCTTGTGTTTTAGATGTCGTCGTTGTTGTTGTTGTTATTAAGCCCTCTCTATGCATCTGTGCATAGAGCTTCAAGTCACAACTAGCAATTTTACAAACAGCCATCCTGAATTATAGTGTTGCTGGGAAATATCTATACTACTTAAACGGAAATATATTGACTCTTAATAAAAGAAAAACTAAAAAATTATATATAATGTGTATGTGTGTAGTGTTGTACTTCAGTTCCTCAGTTGTGTCTTACTCTTGGTGACCATATGATTGCAGCACATCTGTCTGTTTCATTGTGCATATCCATATGGTTTTCTTGGCAAAGATCCTGGAGTGGGTTGCCCGTTCTCTCTCCAGTGGGCCACACTTTGCCTGATCTCTCTGCTATGACCTACCCATCTTGGGGTCACACTACATGGTAAAGCTCACAGCTTTATTTAGGTACACAAGCCCCTACACCTAAACAACATATTATTGCTATCGACCTAATGTTTTACTTGGTATTGACCAATGTTTAACCTTAATGGATTGTTTTTTCTCCCAGGTGGTGAATTTGCTTATGGGAATTCTACTGGCCGTGAAAGTAACCTATCCAGACACTGTGCCCACGGTTGATATTCAATATGAAGTTATTGGAAACTACTATGCATCGGAGAGAATGGCCGGTGAGTGTGTGAGGCCTGATGTGCCTCCAAACCATGCTACAAATGGAATAAAAATACTACATCACACTATTATAATGACTCTACTCTGGTTAGGTTTAAAAGATTGAACACACTGTGAGCAGCCGTTTGGAAAAGCGCCTAATTTGGTGCCATTCCATGTTTGCCATCACGGGCATGTGCCGCAGGCTCTGTTTAAAGTGACACAGCAAAAATGGTCCCACTGAAAAGCACACCAATAAAGAAATATAGTTACAACTGGTTGTTTTTAAATTTATCAATGAAGGACCCCCATTTTGTTTTCAATTTTCCCAATCCATTTATTAGCTCTCAAATGGGGAATCATAAAGAAGAGCATGCCCAGATAGGATAATGATAATACCTGAAAAATTAATTATTTTTATAATATCTATCATTATTACATATCTTGAGTCTGTCCCATATTACCCATTTTACCTTATCTATAGGAAGATGGAATAATTCTGTATAATTTCTTTCAAGACTTCTATTTACATTTACATGGAGCAGAGGTTTGTTCCCATTTGATATCAACCTTTTAGCTGTCAAACACCTGATAAGAAAAGCTTTCTCCATCTGATTTATAGTTTCAGTAAAAATATGAAATGGAGACATTTCTATGGAGGGTTTAATATGTTTTATTCAGAATTATAGATAAATGGTCAAAGCAATCCCTCAAAAATATTGTATTTGATAGCAGTCCCACCATATATGTCCAAAAGTGCCAACACTACCACGCTCTCTCCAACATTTACCCAAATCACTATTCTAAGTTATCCGAGCTATCTTGGTGGGTACATAGTTCCATCTTTGGACTACTTTGAAGTAGACCTCCCTGTATGATGCTCATTGAACAAATCTATCAGTAGAATGAAAGGCCTGAAGCCATTATCCATTCTGTTTGCTGTAGCATATTTTCTCAAAATTAGTAAGCTCTATATTTACTAATTGAAAAGATTTAATCTAGTAATGGCTTGTTTTGCCATATTGCATTATAGCCAGGGGTGGCCATATTTCAAGCCGAAAGCCTCAAATGAGTAAATATATTATTCTTATATAGGTCTTTTCTGATACATATATTCACACTATATAATAGAATTTTGGAATTGAAAGGAGCCCAGTAATGCAAGCTTCCATAATACTGTATGTGAGCTGCTGAGTTCAAAGAGAAGCTGAGTTTGACATGTTATTAAAAATAGTCCTCACATATATAGTTGCGAGCCCGCCGTGACTGGCCAAGGAGCACCGAAGGCCCGCAAATGCGGACCCTCGCAAAGCGAGTGGCGCATGTGCGGAGGTGGAGGCTCCCACGTCAACCGCAAAATTTACGGACTTAGCATCCACAAATACGAGCCGCGGGACTTAGAAAAAAAAAAACATTACGACCTCGGAAAAATACGTCCTTAGCGCCCGGAACCCGTTCACATGAAAACAATAAAAACACAATAAATACACACAACAAACACATAAAAAGCTTACCCACAGCAAGCTAAAGGACCCTAAACACGCAAAACACCACGAAACACATACAGATTTTCCGAAAAAGCCGGACGAGGTCCAAGAACAAGGACGCAAAATCTGCCACAGCCGGGTACCACACACATTAGGCGCCATTTTACAACACTAACTTACACAATGCGGAAGTACACAGCTACACGAACGGATTTTCCTCGCGCACGCAGCCTATTTACACTACATACTTCACACATTGCTGACACTTACACAGCAGCTCCACAACAGTGAAAATACACATTGTATGCTGCAGGAACATGAAAACAGATTGCCAGCTCTTCAACACAATGCTTCCTGCATATATTACTTGAAAATAGGTAAAGTATATTCATTTAGTAATTATTTCATTAGCATACAAAAAACCACCACCAACGCTGCTCATAGCACACAAACAACCAACAGCCTCGCAATGAGCGCCGAAGGCTCTCGGAACACCACCAAACTTAATCTCGCAACCAAACACCATTACCTGCCTTACAATCTTATTGCCGTCATTTTTTGATGGGCAAGTCGCTAGTCACATATAATATACATTTTGCAAGAAAAAGGACAACTGAAGTATCACATTTCTAGTATGTACTGTTTTATGTGCAAGATGTTTTTACACAGATTGAACCAAATAATTACAGCCTTTAATATTTAGTGTTGTATTCAAGGTTGCTTTAATGAAAGGATTAGAAACCTTTGAGGTAGGGGAGGACCATGGATTCAGATAATACTTCAATTTTAAATCTGTTAAAAATATCTCTCTAAATTTTGTACAATAGAACTCAATAAAAAACTAAAGCTCCCATGGGGTAACCCTTCCCCTTCAAGTTGTCTATATTGGAATCCCCATGCTACTATCAAAATCCTAATATTTTCTCTAAAATGTATTTATGTTCCTGTTTTGCACAGTGGTGGGCAACTCGGACCACCAACAGCCTAGGATTTCAGTCTCTGCTTCAGCAAGTTACTCCATTTCATTCTGATTATTCCACCTGGACTCACGCAAAGAGAGACTGAAATCCTGGACTGTTGGCTGGCAGCCCTTGTAGGACCTTGTTGCCCAAAACTCCTCTTCCACATCTGTTAATATTATTTTGTTACATACTTCAAGCATGTGAAGGTTTTATCAAACTACTGAGGGCCTTTAAGGTATCTTAAAAGGTATATCTAAGTTTTCCTGTGTTTCCCTTTTTCTAATCTAACACATACAGCTTATATCAGACACGCACACCCCATGGGGTCATTCTATACACTCAGATTTATTTTATTTAAACATAATACATGTTGTCCACACCCCAGAGCTGTTTACATAGGCACAGTGAACCTCCCAATAGAAACACTGCATTTTGGTATGAATTGTAACCCTTTACTAACATTCAAGCCAGCAGCAGCTCAACGCAGAGATCTACAGATCAGTGTCTGGCTCCTCCTTCTTCCTTCTGCATGGCACTTCCCCATGACTCCTTCCTGCACAAACTGCCATCACTGATTGTTAATGTATCAAAATGTATTGGCTGCCTGTGATTGGCCAAAACAAATTATGAATGTTATTCTAATTTTAGTAGAGATAACAAGGGGTGTTAACAAAAGCAACTGCTTGCAAACTCAAGAAATTTGGCATCAGGGTGAGTTTGTAAATGTATTTTTTTTTGTATCCGATGCATTCATAATCCAGGAAACTTAAATATATATGCCTTTTTAAGATGTTGATTCACATGTAGAGTAACCTTCTAGTCCACAGGAGATATCATTGCTATCAAACATTTTTTGATACTGATGGACATCTGCACCTTTTTTAGACCTATCTCTAGTTTCCATATACAATTGTCCTTTCTAAATATGAAAATATTATTTTAGTAACATATTGTTGCTTTTCTAATGTTGCTTTCTTTTTTTTTTTCTTTTTTTTTTCAGAGAACGCCTGTGTCCTTTTCGCCATCACAGCCCTTATGTTCAGCATTAGTGCCATGTTGGTCTATGGCGCAATCACTGTGAGTGGGTCATTACAGTTTGTTTCTTAGGCAATCAACAGAACATTTTTTTACGCATTTAAAAGAGCATGTCTGAAACATTTAGAAAAGTTACTTTGCATGAAAAATATAAAGTAAACCCTGTTTAAACTTCCTTGAAATTCTCATTGTGTACTTTAGGAGAGGAGAGTAGTTTTGACCCATGGGAGAGAACCTTTAAGAACTTTAAGTAAAAAATAGTAATTTCAGCAATAAGGCTTTGTGAAGTGTATTAAACGATGCTATGATGGATGGTATAAGCAAAATTGTATATATAAAAAAAGACATTATTGGTATCTGGTGTTAACATCCCTGATTACTTTATCTCTCATAGGAATTATTAAATGTATGGATTAACCATTAATTACCTATAATGTATGGATTAACCATTAATTACCTGTAATATGAGGACTGTTTTGTCACTTTAAAGGGTGGGGATAAGGACTGTGCTACAAGTGTGTACCCAGGGATATCTTGTTTTGATAAAAAATGTAATCAACGTTTATTAATTACTTGTTTTAAATATTATTTAACTATCGACTTGTGACAGGGCAATACAATTTGAAGCCATGGTAATACTGTTTGAGACATAATTGAAACAGTTTTGTACTGTGAGGACCTTTGGCGCTCATTTCGAGGCTTGCGCTGAGTGCCTTCGGTGCTCATTTCGAGCCTCAGGACCTTCGGCGCTCATTGCGAGCCTCTTCTGTCGTGGACTTTTGGTCCGGTAAGAGAGAGATCTATTTCTATGTATATGTAGTTAAGTAATAGTTAATGATTTATTAAATAAATTAATATAGTTTAATTATTTGTAATTGATATATGCAGCGAGCAATAGGCTGAAGAGCTAACAATCTGTTCGTATTTTGCGTCTGCATAGAATATACATTGTGAGTGTTGGTGCCCTGCTTATAAAGTGTAATGAATGATTGAAGTGTGCACTGTAAATAGGCTGAGTGCACGAGGTAAAGCCGTTGGTTTATTGTGTAAAGCGACATTGTATAGTCGTAATGTTATTAATGTGTTACGCGTCTCGTGAGCATTTTCCGGCTTTTGTAAAAGGTGTATCTTGTAGGTCGTAGTGTGATGTGTAAAGTGGTACACAGTTTGCATTGGTTTTCGCGGTCCATGAGCATTTTCCGGCTTTTGTAATAGTGTATCTTGCAGTCGATAGTGTGATGTGTAAAGTGCTACGCGTTCTGCAGTGTTTTGCGGGGTCCGGGGTCGTGTAGTCTCGTTTTTAATTTTTTTTGCGGCCATTTTTTTCCTTGCTTGGCGAAAATCGTATAAATCGAGTAAAACATTTTATTTGTGTGTATTTAGTATGTTTTTCAGGTTTTTTATTCGCCCGCTTATCTCATACATTTTTCTTTTCTAAGTCCTGCGTCTCGTACTTTAACGGCTCGCCTCGCTTTGCGAAGCTTGAATGGGCTAAGTGCTACGGTTTAACAGCTCGCCTCGCTTCACGAGGTACCCAGCGATGAGTGCCTTTGGCGCTCATTGGCTGAGTCCTACGCATTAACGGCTCGCCTCGCTTCGCAAGGCTCTCAAGCGATGAGCTAAGTCTTACACACTCGCAAAGCACGACGACGTCTCGCAGTTTGACAACTATTATATGTGATAAAAGGTATATTTTAACTACCGTGTCTCAATCATGTTTTCCAATTGTCCTCAACTGTGTTATACTTTAATGATGCCATATCAAAGGCATCTTAATACCAGATGCTCATTGTGTACTTTAGTCTGGAGATAGCCCTGTAAGACCCATTCGGTTTTATATTCCTACTCATTGGCTAACAGAGGCAAGTCCTAGAGCAGTTAAATATTTGTATCTGTGTATTGTGCAAGTTACAAATACACATACAACTTTGTCTCAACAGTATATCCTTATGGCTCTATATAACTTGGTGTTTGAATACTTATTTGTCACAACCGACGCTTTATTTGCCTTGAAAATTCCAAAGAGACCAATCGTGCCCACAGGTTGTATAGGTTATGTATCCCAACACACAGGGCTGCTAACCAGATGCTAGGACAAGATTCAAAGTCTCAGTACAAGTTACTGGGTTGCAGAAATTTGATTTCTAATTAAACATAATAATAATACACTTCTTACATCTAACAAACACATCACGCATATGTGTCCCAAAGAGAGCATAAACTTTTTTTATTTTTTATTATTATTATCTGGTACATCATTTTATACATGTGGGCCACTCCCTTAGATAATAAACACAAATTTCATACAGTCTGCCCATTTTGAATTACCCCCACATGGGCTAGGACTGTCTCAAAGGACCTGGTGCCAGTCTATTTGCCCAGCTAGGTGCCGCAAGGTCTATAAACCCAAGTTATCAGCTACTTCCAGTCTGGGCCCAGCAGGGGTTGATAAGATACTGTGAGTCCAGGAGCCAGAATTTATGGCTGAGGTGTTTGGGTCCAACCGGGAAAGGGGAATATTTTTATTAGCTTAGTGCAATAGTTGCACACTCTACACACACAGATTAATGCCCCTAAAAATAGACCCAGAGCCCTCTAGGCTCAGATGACTAGGTGGAAAGGTACTGTAGGGGTCCAGGGCATACAACCAGAGCTTGGGGAAAACATCACACAACATGACAAATCAACAAGTGGTCTCCCACAAGGTCCTTATGACCATTATATAATACCTCTTTGATTCAACTGGCTGTGTGGCTAATGTCCATCAGGGTCCAGTGGCCAGACCCAAAAGTCCAAGTGTCCTGGGGTTTGTGACATAATTAAATATCATTAATTGGTTTTAGCAAAATATAAAATTTAACATCCAAGCTGTTGTAGAAAATCATTGCACTCCGCAACCAACACTGCATAGACCTTAGTAACTCAGCTGGCAAAGGAAATGTTAGGAGAAGAATAAAATTGCACTTAAACCACTTTTTAAAAATTTATTTTTCTGTATTTTTTTTACGTGTTCTTTCGATTTAAGTAATACAATATCTAAAGTGTTCTGTGTCTCCTATAGAAAACATTTTTGTACCAACACGTCCAAAAAAAATGCGTTTTCAGTTTAGTGCAGCATTGAACCTATTTTTGCTTTAAAGTGCAACATTGTGTTTATAGAAGTAGCCTTGGAAAGAAACAGCCTATTATGTGGAAGTGAATCATTTTAGCTTTCCCCACAAAAATCTGAATTACTTTACATTTTTTTTTCTTCTTAGCATCGAGGAGGTTGGCTGATTCCATTCTTTTGCTACCAACTCTTTGACTTTGCTCTGACGTGCCTTCTTGCAATCAGTTCTCTCACCTACCTGCCTGGAATTAAGGACTATTTGAAGGAACTGGTAAGATATTTATTGATATTTTTTATATATATATATATATTAATTTTTTATATCAACTGCATTGACATTTAACACTTTATCCAACACTTTTTAAGGCAACCGTTTATTTGCAAGAAATGTTCACATTTAGAAATTCTACATTAGCTTTTCAGTATTTGCATTTCCACATTTAATCTCCCCATCTCTGCCCCAGCCATATTGCAAAGTGTTCACCTACTTATCCTCATAACCAAAAAGTTATCTATATCCGTGATTCTCACCATTTTTGTTTTGGGGGTCACTTGGCTACCTTCCAGCGCTCAATGGGGACCACATTTGAGATCCAGAGCATTATTAACAGATTGATACTACGTTTGGCATGCTACATTTTACTTACAGATTTGAATAAAGTACATTTTACAGGCGATAAGATCATTAATAGTCTCTCAGTTACTATGACTAATGATAGTACCAATACTAGGACAGGCTGTTGAAAGCCACAGGTCTATATATACATTACAATATTGCATAGGGTTGCCTTTTTTTGTGAAATTATGGGTTCCAATGAGGAAGGCACTTCAAATGTGTTTCTCTATGTAGCTACCTGTTTTGATCTTGAGAAGGTAATTGAGGGATTTATAGCCATACAACCAAATCTGTGTTTCTAAGCAGCAATTTGTATCTCTTGAGCCATTTTGTAATATTGGCTGCGAGTTGCAGAAGTTAAAAGATCCCTATTGTGGTAGAGAGATTCCTTCAGAATCCGTAGTGTATGTAAACATTTTTTTGCATGAAAAAAATACCAAAATGAACAATTACAAACTCACCCTGATGTTTGCTAAATCTTTTCAGTTTGCAAGCAGCAGCTTTTGTTAATTGACACCACTGAAAATCCCTGCTAAGATTAGCATACAATTCATAATTTGTTTTGGCCAATCAGGAGAAAGCCGAGGTTAGCTGATACATTTGTATCATACTCTGGGGTTCCTGTGTTGCAAATCAGCCTGGGATATGAAGTCTCTATCTCTGTCTATATCCTTATGCTGTAATTCAGCCGTGAGCTCAGACCCCACCCAAACCATGTGATTCCATCCTGCAGCAAGGTCAAACTATATATCTGGCTGCTTTCCTGTGTTTACTTGGTTATATAAGCTCCCAGTGGGTGTACAAAGCTGGATTTTACTTTCCTGCCTATAAATCTGTAAGTACACTGAACTTTTCTATATAACACATATTTTTCATTGCCTGTTTCTTTCCAAACATTTGAAACCTTTTAATATATACCTTGATTTATGTACCAAACTAACAATATTAGCTGCTGTGTAAGCCATGGGCATGAACATATTTGGGGTATATCTGCATTTTTGAAACTCTGTTTATGAATAGTCATCCATTTTGTGTTTACTACATCCCATCCTGAGAGCTAGATGATGGGAGGGGGGTGTTTGTAGTTTGGGTGCAAGAGGAGGGAACAGGGAGAAGTGCACAGCTTTTGTTAAGAAATGGAAACTATTGACCCCACATACCTCCCCAGAAGCAGGATGTTACATCATTCAATGCAACCACAGCTCTCCAGAAGGATAAGCACCCCTCACACCGTGTATAAAGGGTCCTTCCAGGGCCCGGCAGAGGCAACAACATTTATTTTTGTATACTTAAAAACTAGCTGTATGACTTTATTTCCTGCTTATGCTCTTAGACTTAACATTTTCAGTTATATTTTTTCCATTGTGCAGTGGTCCTTTAAAAACGTCGAAGATATCCACTGTTTGGAACTCACTGCATGATACTCAAAAACAGTCCATTTATTTTCAGATGTGCATGTCGCAGAATTAAGACAATGGCAAGATTGTATATTGTTTAAGCAAATAAAGAAATGTGGCAGTCCAAAATACAATTTTTTTTTAAAGTTAATCTGTACAGAGAAAACAACTGTTCTTATAAATAAAATCCTATTCTTCCATCCAACCTTTTGGATTCCTCACCAGCAGGTCAGGCTTGTAATGTCAGCCATGCAACATGTGTAGCCCATCTGCTACTGTCTGATAAATAACTTTGGTTATGCAGTTTATTTATACAGTATGGAGTTTTGTCTCAATATACAAACAGAGGACTCTTTTGACCGATAACTCTGTAACATCCCATTGCTAGGAGGCCGATTGCAGGTAGTCCATGTGAGAGAGGGGTGGCCTTTTTCATGAATAGCCTGCATTGTACTTAAACCATTGCACTGATGTGTTGTGCTAAGATAGTGAAAGGTTCATAGAGTGCAGGTCCTCATCCCAAATCTGGTTACTATAGTAAATTTGTGCTCACAGTTGAATGTCTAAAAATAAGTTTAAAACATTCCCTACTCAGAATTCCAAGAAACACAGTTGTTGCACTGCACTCTGGGTACCTGGACATGCAAATGAGCCCACAGTGCATTTTCATGGGTCGGTCTCCTAATTTATACAAAATCCATCCTATGCTATCCTTTAAAGCTGTGTAATGCAGTGAGTATATGCCTAAAAGGATAAATGCATAAAAATGCATTGTGGACTGTCCCTGCCAAGCTTCCCAGAGTGCAGTGTAACAGCTTTATTTCTGGGAATTCTGAACAGGAAATAAGTTTCAACTTATTTTAGACTTTCAAATGTTAACACTATTTAATTACTAGCGAATTGCTTGTCAAAAAATGACAGGCATAAAAGTGTAAGCCAGGCAATGCTGTTTGCCACACAATGTGAGGCTTTTAGTTCGCTGAGCACCTTCGGCGGTCATTGCGAGCTGTACGGGCTGCTTGTGAATGGCACTTGTCTCTTTCCAGCATCTCCCCCTGTCCCTTCCCTGTGTGTTTCTCCTCTGTTGAATGTTAGTATGGCGTGCGCTGAGTGGCAGCGTTTTTTTGTTTTTTTTCTGCGAGCCTGCCGTTGTACTGTCTTTGGCGTTGTGTATTTTTTAAGTCCCGCATGCCTGGCTTTGCTCAGCCTTGTTTTCATCCAGTTTCAGACTTTTTTGCATTTTTTGGCCGCCATTTTTTTTCTTGCTTCGCAGATTTTTTACATGGTAAATTCGGCACAAAATTGCATGCAAACTCACTCCCAGGTGTCCTGGCTCCCCGTCTGTACTCTGTGTAAGTGTGTTTTAATTTTTTTTTAAATTTTTCGTCTTTTTCCATTTCTGCAGTTCGGTCATTAACTTCGTATTTTTCTGAGGTTGGATTTTTTTTTTCTAAGTCCTGCGTTCCTCAACTTCTTGCAGCCCAAGTCCCGCGCGCCTCAGTTCTGCCTAAGTCTTGCGTGCTTCAATGCCTCCACGACAAATCACAGTTTGACAATTATAATATGCGATACTGTACAGTGTACATGGCTTTTATCACTTTTTATTTTATTATGTGATTGCGTTAGACAAAAAAGCAGCAAGATCTTATTAGAGAATTATTCTGCCATATGTAAATCCCCATATATACCATGAACTCGGCTATATTCATAAGCTATACATGTTTAATAAAGAGCAAACATACTGGTTATAATAATATGTGTATTGGGCACAGTGGGCGTCATTAGATCATTATCACACATGTTTGTTACATTATTTTAACTATGGAGATCTGCTACACATAGCGAACAACTCCATTACATTAGACCTGATACCAAATGCAATAATTCTCAAATGACCAATCCAAAAGTCTTGATGTTGTGTATGAGAGCTAAGGAGGAAGGAGCTTCTCCTAGGAGGAGCACCATATGACATACAGTCAGGTCCATAAATATTGGGACATCGACATAATTCTAATCTTTTTGGCTCTATACACCACCACAATGGATTTGAAATGAAACAAACAAGATGTGCTTTAACTGCAGACTTTCAGCTTTAATGTGAGGGTATTTACATCCAAATAAGGTGAACGGTGTAGGAATTACAACAGTTTGTATATGTGCCTCCCAGTTTTTAAGGGACCAAAAGTAATGGGACAGATTAACAGTCATAAAACAAACTTTCACTTTTTAATACTTGGTTGCAAATCCTTTGCAGTCAATTACAGCCTGAAGTCTGGAACGCATAGACATCACCAGACGCTGGGTTTCATCCCTGGTGATGCTCTGCCAGACGTCTATTGCAACTGTCTTCAGTTCCTGCTTGTTCTTGGGGCATTTTCCCTTCAGTTTTGTCTTCAGCAAGTGAAATGCATGCTCAATCGGATTCAGATCAGGTGATTGACTTGGCCATTGCATAACATTCCACTTCTTTCCCTTAAAAAACTCTTTGGTTGCGTTTGCAGTATGCTTCGGGTCATTGTCCATCTGCACTGTGAAGCGCCGTCCAATGAGTTCTGAAGCATTTGGCTGAATATGAGCAGATAATATTGCCCGAAACACTTCAGAATTCACCCTGCTGCTTTTGTCGGCAGTCACATCATCAATAAATACAAGGGAACCCGTTTCATTGGCAGCCATACATGCCCACGCCATGACACTACCACCACCATGCTTCACTGATGAGGTGGTATGCTTTGGATCATGAGCAGTTCCTTTCCTTCTCCATACTCTTCTCTTCCCATCACTCTGGTACAAGTTGATCTTAGTCTCATCTGTCCATAGGATGTTGTTCCAGAACTGTGAAGGTTTTTTTAGATGTTGTTTGGAAAACTCTAATCTGGCCTTCCTGTTTTTGAGGCTAACCAATGGTTTACATCTTGTGGTGAACCCTCTGTATTTACTCTGGTGAAGTCTTCTCTTGATTGTTGACTTTGACACACATACACCTACCTCCAGGAGAGTGTTCTTGATCTGGCCAACTGTTGTGAAGGGTGTTTTCTTCACCAGGGAAATAATTCTTCGGTCATCCACCACAGTTGTTTTCCGTGGTCTTCCGGGTCTTTTGGTGTTGCTGAGCTCACCGGTGCGTTCTTTCTTTTTAAGTATGTTCCAAACAGTTGATTTGGCCACACCTAATGTTTTTGCTATCTCTCTGATGGGTTTGTTTTGTTTTTTCAGCCTAATGATGGCTTGCTTCACTGATAGTGACAGCTCTTTGGATCTCATATTGAGAGTTAACAGCAACAGATTCTAAATGCAAATAGCACACTTGAAATGAACACTGGAGCTTGTATCTGCTCTTTGTAAATGGGATAATGAGGGAATAACACACACCTGGCCATGGAACAGCTGAGCAGCCAATTGTCCCATTACTTTTGGTCCCTTAAAAAGTGGGAGGCACATATACAAACTGTTGTAATTCCTACACTGTTTACCTGATTTGGATGTAAATACCCTCAAATTAAAGCTGAAAGTCTGCAGTTAAAGCACATCTTTTGTTTTATTTAAAATCCATTGTGGTGGTGTATAGAGCCAAAAAGATTAGAATTGTGACGATGTCCCAATATTTATGGACCTGACTGTATAAGCATTTCAGCCAATCAAAATATAGAAATTCTAATTATATTCTTAGGTTGCTTGAAATGGAAATCAAATAAGGGTTGGGTGCAATGTTGAATGTAATCCTTCAGCCAGTCAGAGAATAAAATAGAATTAATTTAAGGCATGCCAATGTTCATTGGCTTATGAACACAGAAAAGTCACTTTTCATGCAGGTGTTTGAGTGAATGACTAAAGTTGTAGCTTTAGCATGGATTTTATTTTAAGATAAATATTAGTGAGCTGCCCTTGCTAATTTCTTTAATTACCTATTTACTTTTTTTAATTATTATTTATTTTCTTTATAGCTAGCCAGTGTTCACTATGAGATCTAATGTTAAGTCGGTGATCTAGTACAAGGTGAAACTGGTTAGGTAAACAGTGTTTGAGGGCTTTTCCTTTGAATGGTATTAATGTCATTGAGCCCTAAGGGGCCCAAGAAGGCTGAAACTTATATCAAGGTTAGTTACATAGTAATTTAGGTTGAAAAAAATACTTTAGTGCATCAAGTTCAACCTTTTTAGATCTCCTCCGATCTGCAATACGTAGATTTATTGTTAATTGATCCAAAGGAAAGCAAACATAAAAAAACCCCAGTGAAACTTTGTCTCAACAGGGAAAAAAAAAAAAAAATTCCTTCCTGACTCCAGATACTGGTGATCGGATTCATCTCTGGATCAATACTCCCTATCTATTTATCCAGGATAGCCCTTAATGCCCTTTTTATTTAAAAATATATCCAATCCCTTTTTAAAATTATCTATCAAATCTGCTGTCACCGCCTCCTTTAGTAGAGAATACCACAGATTAACCACCCTTACTGTGAAGAACCCTTTTCTTTCTTTAAGGTGAAATCTTTTTACTTCTAATCTCAAAGGATGCCCCCATGTCAGTTGAAACCTCTTGGCTCACAAAGTTCCCTTGACAAAGCCTTGTATTGAGCCTGGATATATTTATATAAGGTAATCATATCACCTCTTAGATGCCTTTTTTCTAGAGTAAATAAGTTTAATTTGGTTAGTCTTTCTTCATAACTTAGCCCCTCCATTCCCCTTATTAGTTTTGTTGCCCTTCTCTGTACTTTTTTCCAGCTCTAAAATGTCCTTTTTATGTAGCAGTGCCCACAATTGTACTCCATATTCCAAATGAGGGCGTACTAGGGATTTGTATAGTGGCAGAATTATATTTTCTTCCCTGGCTTCTATACCCTTCCTAATACATGCTAATATTTTACTTGCCTTTGCAGCTGCTGCTTGGCATTGAGCCCTGTTACCTTGGTGGTTGTCCACAACTACTCCCAAATCCCTTTCAATATCTGATACCCCTAGATTTGCTCCATTAAGATTATAAATAGTTGTTTATTTCCCTTCTAAGGAGAAGCTCCTGTTATGTTTTTAGACTAAAAACTTGCAAACTTCCAATCTTGTGTCCGTGCTTTGGAAACCAGCTCTATGTATGTTTGACTTTAATCTGAAAGACAGGGCCCTCCTTTCTTTGCAATGTTTTAACTTTGTTTTTTCCATGTACTTAACCCCTATACAGCGCTACAGAATATGTTGGTGTGTTACAAATAAAGGATAATAATAATGATTGGACTGTAGCATCCTTGGGGTTGGACCAGACCGATCTAATTGTGAGCAATATCTCAGTGCTTAACACAAATTAACGTGCATTAAAAATCATTAGTGAAAAACTTTAATTAAATGGAAAAAATATTTGAAAACAATTTTTCTGCCGGGTAAATGTGGGCTTGCTTATATTAACAAATTCTTGAAAGAAAAAAGGGGGGATATCAGGACACCACACCTTATCACACTAGGTCAGAAATGTATAATTGGATTTCATCATGAAACAGTCAGTGAAGGCTTATACCAATGTATATAACAAATATTCATATCACACCACTGATAGAGGCAAAGAAGAAATCCTGAGATCCTCATGGATCCTTCTGTTTGTGCCCCAAATCTCACTAGACGCCCTATATCTAACAACAAAGTACCAAGACTATGTATTGCCTTGTTTAACGGGCCTCTTATTGACTAGTTAATATAGTCTGTAGGTATGTTTGTCATTTATATTTGTAGTATAATTACTACCAGTACTTTACAGTCTTGGTCATGTCTCTGTTTTATAGCCGGATTTCCCATACAAGAATGACATGCTCGCTCTGGACTCCAGCTGCCTCTTGTTCATCGTTCTGCTTCTGGGAGCCTTCATCATTATCCTGAAGGTAGGTCTGAGAAACATCAGTACATTATCCTGGCGTAATGGCAATCGGAGCATAGAACAAACACTTGTAAAAGAATTATGATTGCTCATAGTACAGCTCTGCAGAAAATGTTGAAGATTTATAAGGAGAGAACAATATCGACGAATGGCTTGCAAAGAAAATAAGTACCGTATATACTCGAGTATAAGCCGACTTTTTTTTTTTCCAGCACATTTTCTTTTTATGCTGAAAAAGCCCCTCTCGGCTTATACTTGAGTCAAGGTCCCACTTACCTGTTCTCCTATTTTAGGGGTGGCAAAAAATCCTCCTCCCCCAACCCCCCCCCCCCCCCCCTCCTAATCATCACTGCACCCTCTCCAATCCCTATCCCCCTCTCTCCTTACTTGCTACTATGCTCCGATGAACTGATGCTGATCATGACGCCACAGCACGTCTTCCGTACCGGCATATGCTAATCGGGAAAAAGAATAGCTTGGGTGATAAATTTGTATTGTTCTAAAGGGTTCCTGTGTTGCAAAGCAGCCTGGTATATGTAGTCTCTTTCTCTCTCTATCCTTGTGCTCTCATTCAGCTGTGAGCTCAGACCCCACCCAACCATTTGATTCCATCCTGCAGCGAGTACTTCCTTTGAAAGGTCAAACACTGTACCTGGCTGCTTTTGCTCAGTGTACTTGGTTATGTAAGCTCCCTGTTGGAGTGCAAAGCTGGATTTTACTTTCCTGCCTATAACTAGTACACTGAACGTATCCAAATAACAAATTTTTTTATGATAATCACTGCCTGTTTCTTACCAAACATTTGCAACCCAGGAAACATATATACCTGTTAAAAGAGTGCTTGAAAGCTTTGTTTGTTTTTTGCCTAAAATCTTACAAATAGTTCCGAACTGGTTTCTACCATCTGCAGCTAATGAAGGCAGTTTATGTACAGGGGTTGCACTGTCTTATAGCAACCAATCAGTGGCAATATTCTGCAACATGCTGCTTGAGAGAGATCACAGATTGGATAATTTTATACTGTGCACTTCACAGTCTGTGTATTCATGAGCTACAGAGGGCAGACCCAAACCGGTATACATTGTATGATTTTAGGCAGTAAAACTGAGCTTATAAGCACTTCTTAATAAAATAAAGTACATAAAAGTAGATAAATACACAAGGATATTATATACATAGTAAAATCCTGGAACCTTCCAGATCCCTTTAACACATTGTAACCACAGCAAAAAAAAAAAAGAAAAGTTTTGGTCCACACAAATGTAACAACTTTAGATTCCCTTTAAACCCAAGAAGGTACGGCATCACAGCACTTGTACGGGATAATGTTTCCACTGTTTCTGCAGAACTTAAACACTCCTTAGAACTGTTTGGTTCTGTTTTTTACATACTAGGCTTATAAATTCTAGTCCAGATCTCAGTAAGTACTCATACGCCATCATTTACATCAGTGGCTTTGCTCTAGTGTTACAAATTCCATGTTGAACAGGGAGAGCTAAAGGCATCACACTTCTAATGGGATATAGAATTAATGTTCAAAGCCTTTTGGTCCATGGAGCTGGACTCTTATATACACCCTTAAATGGACCCTGGAAACAAGTTTTAATCAACGTACTTGTGTGTGTGTGTATAGTGCAGATCATTATGTATTCTCATAATACAAGGGGTAGTTAGAATCTGCTTAAAACTGCTATCTTGGTGGATAGAAATGTGATTGAAAAACCCTCCACTGTACATCCAGGAGAGAAATGAGCGATCTTTTGGGGTACACTCACATGTCTCACTCTAGCCAAGAGACTGTACCCTAATCCATGGCTGTGTTCTGGAGCTGCCTGAGGGAAGGGCCCATAGTCCCAACTGGATACCCATGTTAGTGGGGCTGATGCAAAAAGATAGTACATTTTGAATCTCATTTGCATGTCACTACCCACAATCCTTAGCTACAGTGGAAATACTGTTAACTGAAAAGTTCTGTAGGAGTAAAAGGTCTTTAGGCCTGTGTGAGGCAAGTGAGTGAATAATCTTTAATTTCCTTCATATTATAATAAAGGTGCATTAAAGACATTGCAAGCCCTTTTAAATGAAAAATGACAGCAACATTTTTTTTTTTTAGATATTCACACATTTTTGTGAATATACATTTCCTGTCATATAACGGTGCTGTGAGATTGTAAGTCTTCAGGTTTTCAGTCTTGCAAGGTGCTTTGGGGAAAGCTCTACGGACACCGGATTCTAAGCTCAAAGACAGGGCCCTCCATCTTTGTAATGTGTTAATATTGCTATTGTTTTGCCTTTATCGTAACCCATATATAGTTCTCCGGAATAGGTTGGTGCGTTACACGTAAACGATAATATTGTTTTCCTTTCCCAGGCTTATCTAATTAATTGCGTGTGGAACTGCTACAAATATATATGTAACCGGAACATGCCTGAGATTGCGGTGTATCCAGCTTTTGAGCCTCCACCACAGGTTAGTATTTCTCAGATTATACCTCTTGTCCACTCGTCGTAGGCCAATGTAGAGCCTATTAGTGCATGAATAAAACCTGTTTATCACGGATTATATGTCCTTTATTATTTTAAAGGAAAGGTTTTATGTACTGAAGGGAGTTTCTATGATGGCCTGAAAAGAAAAAAAAAACGTTTACTGTGCATTTAAGCAATTAATTGCTACTTTAATCATGCCACCTGGCAGGGTTTATAATCAATAAAGAATTAGAGAAAACCAAAAATAATAACTTTTTATTTACATTATTTGGAGACCACGTCGATTTAAAAACTTTTAAAACCAAGGGGATTGGAAATAATTCCTTAAAAACATTTAATATTGACTCCCTTATTCTTTGCACCTAAGGCAAGTACCGTATTTATCGGCGTATAACACGCACCTCATTTTAAGAAGGAAATTTCAGGGCAAAAAAATAAATTTCAAATAAAGAACTTTGAAGCAAAATCCTCAACCTCCCTCCTCATCCTCAACCCCCTCCTCCACCCCCCATCCTCATCCTCCTTCCTCAACCCCCCTATCCTCAACCCCCTCCTCAACCTCAACCCCCCTATGCTCAACCCCCCTATGCTCAACCTCAACCCCCCTATGCTCAACCTCAACCCCCCTATGCTCAACCTCAACCCCCCTATGCTCAACCTCAACCCCCCTATGCTCAACCTCAACCCCCCTATGCTCAACCTCAACCCCCCTCCTCATCCTCAACCCCCCTCCTCATCCTCAACCCCCCTCCTCATCCTCAACCCCCCTCCTCATCCTCAACCCCCCTCCTCATCCTCAACCCCCCTCCTCATCCTCAACCCCCCCCCCACCTCATCCTCAACCCCCCCCCCACCTCATCCTCAACCCCCCCCCACCTCATCCTCAACCCCCCCCCACCTCATCCTCAACCCCCCCCTCCTCATCCTCAACCCCCCTATCCTCAACCCCCCTCCTCATTCTCCCTCCTCATTCTAACCCCCCTCCTCATTCTAACCCCCTCCTCATTCTAACACCCCCCACTCAACCTCAACCCCCCTCCTCATTCTCCCTCCTCATTCTAACCCCCCCTCCTCATTCTAACCCCCTCCTCATTCTAACACCCTCCTCATTCTAACACCCCCCCCCCCTACTCAACCTAAACCCCCCTAAATACCTCACCCTCACTTACCTGCTTCTGCTCCGGCCTCCGCTCCTTGACCCGACGCGCATGTGACGTCACATGCGCGCCACGTCATTAGCATATACCGGGTGCCGGCACAGCGGAGCGGAGGCCGGAGCAGAAGCAGGTAAGTGAGGGGGAGGTATTTAGGGGGGTTTACGTTGAGGAGGGGGGTTTAGGTTGAGGAGGGGTGGGGGTTTTAGAATGCAGAGGGGGTTTTAGAATGCAGAGGGGGTTTTAGAATGCAGAGGGGGTTTTAGAATGCAGAGGGGGTTTTAGAATGCAGAGGGGGGGTTAGAATGCGGAGGGGGTTTAGAATGAGGAGGGAGGTTGAGGATGAGGAGGGGGAAGGGAATATCGGCGTATAACACGCACCTATCATTTGCTCCCTATTTTCACGGATAAAAAGTGCGTGTTATACGCCAATAAATACGATATATTGTTAAGATTGGTTCCTGAGAAACAAATCTCAATTACCTTATTTTCTCTTATCTTGTCTTAATCAGTGCCTAAACTATATTTTATAGTGTCTTGGCTTGGTTTCCAGGCTTTCATGTGTATATATCTCTGTCAATTTTAAGATATTTTATATTTTATATTCGAGAATTCTGAATCCTTTAACTTTGTTACAAAATCACACCAAAAGTGACCATTCAATTGTTTGTATATAAATCACACTCTTGATGCTTTCACTTTTTGTATGTTACAATGTCCTCTTATGGTCTATAATTTTCTTAAAGTACATATATGGGGCATTTAATAAATTTAAACTAGATGCCTTTTAGCTTGGTACTGCACTTTCAGAAACGGGTTGTTCAACGTTTATTGCCCCCATACTTGCTTCCACGTTAATGCCCTGCTTATGGCGTTCCTTCTATTCCCATACGAAAATTATCACAATCCTAAAACTTCCTAATTTTTTGTTTAGGGATTTATAGAATCAATCATTAAATTGCCAATAAGTAGGACCTTTATATAGTACCAGGCTCTCCCATGTACTACAATTAGGACACAATAAAGTAACCGGATTCTTATGAATCACGGAGCTGCACTGGAAGCGCTGCCTATTCTCACTGCTGGCGTCTGACGTCAGACGCAACCCTGACTTACGTTTCGTCACATGGGCGTGACTTTATCAAAGGGGAAGGCGAAGGCCTCAATGGAGCCTCCTATTTATAGTAAAGTTGGTTCTTATGGTTACCCTCTGTCTCTCTTTACAAGTGGGAAATAAGTATAAAAAAAACGATTGAAGTATAATCCACATTATTTAGTGATATCTAATATCATTTTAAATGTGGATGTTTGAAAATTACTCATTTACAGAAAATGAATTAAATATTGTGAATCATTTGTCTAATATGAAAGGATCAGAGTTATTATATTTTATAATGTTTAACATTATTTATCTCCGATGATCCGTGGATATAGTTTTCTAAGTATCCAAAAATTCTTATCTTTTTAATTGCTCTCCTCTATATAGATGTACTAATATTAGGTATTCTTTCTTCCATCAGAATCAAAAATGGAATATCTTTGATGATACTTATATTCCATTATCTAATAAACTAACTCCTGGCAGGGTGAGCTCTTTATCTCTCCACCCCCTGAGCAATGTATTGTCTCTGGACAGCATTCCTCACTGAGCGGCTCCCACTCCAAACATACAGACTGTACTTGCTTAGTAGGAGGCGACTAGTGTATATTACTAGCGGCTCATATTATATTACTTCCAACTACTAATGTATGTTTTGAGTGGTATCAAAAGGTTTTCAATGTATTACACTACGTCCCCCCACCCCCCTCAAACCGATATTACCTGCTTGGGTTTGCCCAGTGTCTTGTACTAACCAAAAAGGGACTATATCAGTAATATGCTAACGTGGTCCCTGATATGCTAGGACACCACACTGCATATCCAGCCCTACAGAATCTGTGTCTGTATACGATGAAGTGGGCGCACCCATACTGGGACTATTTGTTTGATTTAGGCAGTAAAAACAGAAAATATAGGCACTTCTTAATAAAATAAGGTACATAAAAGTAAATGGATACACTTGGATATTATATATATATATATAGTAAAATCCAGGAACCTTCCATATCCCTTTAAAGGCACTCTGCACAAAATGTTTTACCTAGTTAAACCATTTATATGAAACAAAACCATTTGCCCAAAGAGTCCCTTTAATATGCAAATATAAATAACCATCTTTGTCTTTCATCCTGATTTTCTTTTCTTTCTTACAGTACATGCTTCCCACATATGACATGGCCATGAAGATGCCAGAAAAGAATCTGCCTCCCCCTTACATGCCGGCTTAAAGTATTTTATGTGGACGTTGTGTGGTTCCCCCCATTTAATACTGCTTTAGATAGAACCATATCGTTGTTCAGATTAAAAACGGTAATTATTTTTGTGTACGCTGATATTTGTATTGCCTTAACCCTAAAACAATGAATATTACACAGTACAGACAATCTTCTCCTTTTGATTAACGTTTACACGGGAAGTTCGCTTTGGCAAATAAAAGGATTTCTAGTGGTACTTTTTATATATTGGTTGTTTTTGCACATTTTTGCTTCTTGGTTGCATTTTTTCTTTTGTCATTTCATGCCTTAACTCTTTCACTACTGGGGAGCCATGCGACATTGAAGACAATAACCTGGTGTTTCGTTAAGCAAAGAAATACATTTAAAAAAATCTAATATTTTTCTTTATTAAAAAAAAAAACGGTTTCGGTTTACAGTTTAGACCTTTTTACAGCATGCTGGTACTGTAAATAAATCCATATGCAGAAATATTTAGGATTTTGAGTGTGATCACGAAGAGGTATTCTTCTAATTTTCATGTAAATCACCTTTTATCTGTTATAAAATCATACTTTAATAAAACTTTATAGAAACCCTTTCTGGTTAACCCGTTTTTATTGATTTTCAACATGCTGTTCACTATGTTCATATGTGTTTCTATTTTATTACTAAACCTGAAACTCTGCTCCATTTTTAAAGGTCTGTGAGTAAAAAACATATTTGCAATTTGTTGTAATTAACAACAAATGGGGGGGGGGGTGAGGATGGGGGGGTTGAGGATGGGGGGGTTGAGGATGGGGGGGTTGAGGATGGGGGGGGTTGAGGATGGGGGGGGTTGAGGATGGGGGGGGTTGAGGATGGGGGGGGTTGAGGATGAGGATGGGGGGGGGTTGAGGATGAGGATGGGGGGGGGGTTGAGGATGAGGATGGGGGGGGTTGAGGATGAGGATGGGGGGGGTTGAGGATGAGGATGGGGGGGTTGAGGATGAGGATGGGGGGGGTTGAGGATGAGGATGGGGGGGGTTGAGGATGAGGATGGGGGGGTTGAGGAAGGAGGATGGGGGGGTTGAGGAAGGAGGATGAGGATGGGGGGGTTGAGGAGGGAGGTTGAACGATCCACCCCCTTATCTGTTTTATCACATCCACTGCAAATCTCAATTAACTGTTGTTGGTTGTTCAGAGAATGCATCTTTCAGTTAAAGGGCCAGTATAAGCGTTGCTACTTGTTAAATCAAGAAAATGTGTGTTTTTTTTGTTTTTTTATTATTTAAATGACCACAATATGAACGTTCGGTTTTTCTTTTTGGGGCGGGGATTAAAGGCATATTGCCCCTGCAGGCAGTGTACCAGAGAATGAGAATGGAGCATATTGTTAAAGGTATATCTAAGTTTCCCTGTTTTTACCTTTCAACACGCGCTGCTCATATCAGAAACACATTACATTGAATCGTTCTATACACATACAGATTTATTTTACTTAAAAATAAAACTTGTTTTCCACACCCCCAGAGCTGCCTACATAGGCACAGTGAACCTCCCAATAGAAACACTGAACTTGGGTACAGATTTTAACGCATTACTAATCTTAAAGCCAGCATCTGCCCAATGCAGAGATCTGCAGATCAGTATGGGACTACACATCCCATGATTCCTTCCTGCACAAACTGCCATCATTGATTGTTACATTGTATTAAAATGCTGCCTGTGAATGGGCAAAACAAATTATGAATGTTTTATGCTAATTTTAGCGGGTATTTTCAGGGGTGTTAACTCTCAAAACTAACTACTTGCATACTCAATAGATTTAGCAAACATCAGGGTGAGTTTGTAAGTGTTTATTTTGGTATTTTTTCTTACAAAAAATGTTTTCATACACTACTGATTTTCCTTAGATGCATTCATAATCCTTAGAGATGCCGTTATACATAAAAAAAATTACTTCTTCATCAAATGTTTTTTGTTTTTTTCCATGTGACTCCAGTTAAAGCTCCCACCAAGCAATACATGTGTTATTTTGCTGCTCAGTCCCTTTAAGGGGCCTCTATGTACCTTATGGGAGTGCATGGTTTTCCATGGAGCTGCTTCTGGGCTCACTCATAGAGTCTGGAGGAACTGTCTGCACTAACGCAGACCCCATAGTTTACATAGAATCCTTTTAGAGTGACTTACTAGCAAATGAGGACATGCAGTACTTGATCAAAGCTGCATTTAACATTTTTTTTGTTTATTTTTATAATATTCTCAGTTTTAATTCTTTGGCGTATTGGTCCTTTAACATTAACTCCTATCTGCAAATAAAATGGTTTTAAAACAAACTTTTAACCTGCCGAAGGTACTTGCATTAACTTTAACATAAGAGGTCATATCCAGTTCAGCAAGTCTACATTCCATTAAACAAGGGCCTCTTTACTAAATAGTGCTGGTATGTCCAACCCAGTGTGACCACTGTATAACCTAGTTATGGCTGGAATGTAATACTTCTGTATACCTAGAAAACTGCTCCAGTCCTGCTTACCAGTATTGAATGTAATTTGTTTTGGGTACCTACACAAAGGTAATCATTAGACACCACTCTTTGCCTATCGTTGTCAAGCCTTCAACTTATTAGTAATGTTTGGCTCGGGAATTGCCTTGTCGTCCCAAACAAGCATTCTCTTCTCCTATTAGGGAAGCTGCCTCTGAAAATCAATGCAGCAGTTACAGGGATTCTTACACCCCGCTGGAGTTCTGGATTAGCACACAGGTTTTTTTTTAATCTTCCTGCACTGTCTTATAATTACATTCCAACGGTTTCCACCATTTACTGAATACTGCTGCCTCGTTTTGGGAATTTCCAACCTTTTTATCTTGCTACAAGCCAGTGCTCCTATGAGACTTCCTCTAGGTGTCTCTGGTTGCTACTTGCTTATATATTGCCTTCACAACAGTGAAGGTAACACTTTGGTGCTATACCATGTGACCCAGGAAGAAGGAATAGAACAATGGGGCCAATAGAATTATTTTGGGAAGGGGATTGGGAATGTGACTGGTGACAAGGCTACAACTTGATACCTTTAATGAATAGAGTGGTGGAAGGTAAGAATTACCTGGCTAGCGCCTACACATATTTGCAGATTGTGTGCCATATTTAAATCTTTGGGATTTCAGTATCATCTCTGCAGACGACACTCAAATCTACTTCTCAGCCCCAGATCTATCCCCTCTAATTTAGCATGAGTTTCAACTGCCTCTCATGCATATTCTCCTGGATGTCTGCCCATGAACTCAAACTCAACATATCCAAGACTGTGCTCCTAATCTTCCCACCCTCCATTACATCCCATTCCTCAAATATATCTCACTAATGACAATGCCATCATCACTCCCACCTCCCAGGGGTTCTATTGGACCCTGCCCTCTCTTACATTCCTCCTGTACAATCAGTAACAAAATCTTGTCATTTCCACACATCTGCAAAATATATCACTATCGTACACAAGACACAGCTAAAAATATAATTCATTCTCATATTATCTCTCGTCTCGACTACTGCAACTCTCTGCTTGCTGGCCTCCTCACTCCAGTCCATAATGAACGCCTCCACTAGACTCAAACTACACTCAACGCTGAGTATCTGCAGCACCTCTTGCTCCAGAATAAAATGTAATGTAATTCAATTGAACGTTTTCTTTTTTTTTTTTTTTTATATATATGCCGGAGCCCGTAATTGAGATCGCAAGCTACTTTGCTATTCAATTGGCGTCTTTTTGCGGGCTCCGAATGGCTTCCGAGTTATGGGCTTGAAAAAATGGAGTCCGCTAAACTCGTAACTTACAGCCTCCAGAAGCCTTTGATCTGCCACTTTTGCAAGGCTAAAATCGCAAGTCGCTATTCAATTGCTCAATTTCCTCAAGCCCGTTAATGTTTTCACACTCGCAAATCGCAAATGAAGAAGAAAATCCTACAAGTGCTAGAGAGGACCTGGAGGGGGTCAAACACCTATCTGTAGCACCGTAAATGCAAATAAAAGATCGCTACTGCACTGTAAATAACGGGGAAAGCAGATTGGCAGGGAATGAAAGTTATTTTCATGTGCCATTTTGGGGTTAAAATGATCTCGGGTATCAATGAGTTAATATATATCAGGCCACCCACATGGACTAGAACAGTATTGGCATTCATTTTCATAATTCTGTATTTTGCGGGTTTGCAGGTCTGATTGCATATCGGACCCCCAAACCTAATTGAATGACATGTAACCTCCATGTTTTACTGCCATAAGTATGACAGTCTCATTTTCTATTGGCTGATTTGAAATGGGAGGTTACAGGCTTGCTTACTTGATCATGTTTCCTCCCTCAACTGCTCCTGAAACAGTGCATGGTTTACGGTTTTGGCTTCAAGCCTGCAACTTGCAAGCTTGAGCAATTGAATAGCATCGCAAAAGTAGAGGGACGGGAGCCCGCAACTCACTCGCAGACATTCGTCTGTCTGCGATGGATTTGCGAGCCCCAAATTGAATGTAGGCCAAAGTCTGTATCTGCATGGTGGGAAAGCTGCAGTAACTACAGCCAGTGCCCCCAGCCGCTCTAATGGGAAGCTTATTAGTTTACAAGGACACACCCACCTCTGGAAGTAACAGGAAAACAAAATGAAAGCCAACAGCAAAGAATAATTGCATATACAAGTGTCAAAATGTAAAGCGTGTATAAAAATGTTTTTCTTTCTAATAGCATTTTGCATTCTTTCAAGCTTAGTTAAACAAAAGACCACAGGAAAAAAAATGGCCACAGTCTTCCTTTAAAGAAAAAAAATAATACCAAAATAAAATAGCTCTGCTGGCTGCCAATAGCAACCTCTTTTTATGTACCAACTAAACAAAATTCCTCAATAGAGGTGCCAGTGGGGCAGGGGGTTCATAATAAAATTATCTAAATACTGTTGAGCAATTAGAATATTTTTTATATTAATTTTAATGAAGCCACTGCCACCAGTTGTAATGTTTAAATTATATCCTCACTAAACCATCAGATCATTTTTGGTAACTCCTGACAGTTCTTTGTGCATTCTCCAGGGCCTGCACTTCCAGGATATCACATTTATAGTTGTCAGTGTTGGGAACTTTTGTGATGTTGGTCATGCACTTGCGGCCCTTGCGAAGTGAGGCGAGCAGTTGCGCCATGCAACTCCAACTGCGAGCCTTGCAAAGCGAGGCGAGCAGTTGAGGCACGCAGGACTTAGGCTGCAATGAGCGCAGAAGGCCTAAGGCTGAAATGAGCTCCAAAGGCATTCATGTTGCAAGCTAATTTTACCTATATTTTCCGTTTTCCGTCAATCCAAAATTGGCTAAAGAGGAAAATAATGTCGGACGAAAAACGTAAAAATTCAGAAACGGGATGAAAACGAGGCTGAGCAACGCCAGGACTTAGAAAACACATGCCACCAAAGACAGTAACACTTGCACCAACAACACCAGGCACGCGCGACAATCAACGCCAGTCAGCGCACGCCACGCAAACATTCAGCAGACACACAGAGGCGAAACACACAGGGAAGGGACAGGGGGGAGATGGTGGAAAGAGACACATGGCGTTCCCAAGCACAAAACTTGCATGTTAACGAACCCTGCAATGAGTGGCCAGTACAGTAGGCAGGAGGAAAGGCTTGCAATGAGCGCCGAAGGTGCTCAGAGGAGCAAAAAGCCTCACATTGTGTGGCAAACAGCATTACCTTCCTTACAATTTTATTGCTGTCATTTTTGACGGGCAATTTCCTAGTACTTTTATATGCTTTAAGCTGGGCTCTGGGGATGTTATGTCTTGTTCACGATAGGTTTGCCACTTAAAGATTTAAAATCCTACTGCACTCTTATAACGGGTTCTTTTTGTTTGGCATAAGAGTACATAAACTCATATATATGTGATATCTGTGCAATCGGTAGATAAGTGGTTTATGACAGAACAGGTTCAGTTGGGCCAATGCTTAAAGTGCTACTCATTAGGCCACAGACACCGGCTGTCTGGAGCTGTCAGCATGTATGTGAATGTGCAGTCTGTGTGCTCTGTATCCTCCCAGCTGGCAGACACTTGCTGTGATGTCCAGTGCTGAGGTGGGTGGGTGGGGAGTCCTCTGCCACCTAGAAGGCGTCCCTGCCTTGTGTATACACTATATGCCTGTGCAGCCACTCTCAGCCTAGCCATCCTGTGTGCACCTCCAACATGAAGCATCTGCTGGTCAGCTCGGTGCTGTATACATTTGCCTTGTGTCTAGTGACCGTTCATGGGACCCATTACAGGATATATGGATTTCCACCTCAGAGAGGATACATCTTTCCTCCTCCTGTCATTCACCAAAGTGCAGTGATGCCAGTCTCCAGACCTGGGATTTTAGCCAGTCCTCCTTACACTGCCAATGTGAGAGCCAGGCCAGAGACCAGGACCCTGCAGCTGAACCAGCCTACAGGTAGGGCAAGAGGAGACGGGCAAACAAGGGGAGCTACTTATGGCCCCCCAGATATGTTATAACAAAAGATTGTATGAGTGATGCAACCGATCTAGGTTCCTCGCTAGATATCATAAATTACTTCTCATGATACTGATAACTGAAAAAGTGAGCCAATTATCTATCTATCTATCTGTCCATCTATCTATCTGCATGTCCATCTATCTATCTGCCTGTCCATCTATCTATCTAATCTATCTATCTATCTATCTGTCTATCTATCTATCTATCTATCTATCTATCTATCTATCTATCTATCTATCTGTCTGTCTATCTATCTGTCTGTCTATCTATCTATCTATCTATCTATCTATCTATCTATCTATCTATCTATCTGTCTGTCTGTCTGTCTGTCTGTCTGTCTGTCTGTCTGTCTATCTATCTATCTATCTATCTATCTATCTATCTATCTATCTATCTATCTATCTATCTATCTATCTGTCTGTCTGTCTGTCTATCTATCTATCTATCTATCTATCTATCTATCTATCTATCTATCTATCTATCTATCTATCTATCTATCTATCTGTCTGTCTATCTATCTGCCTATCTATCTATCTATCTATCTATCTATCTATCTATCTATCTATCTATCTGTCTGTCTGTATGTCTATCTTTATATTTAAAAAGTTTGGATAACCAGTAATAAATGGGATTAGCAGGTGTAAGCGGAGTAAAACAGAGTCAATCAGAAATAATTGTGGACTACCCTAGTTGACTCAGATTTAAGTCTCTAATATCTACTTGAGAATAAATGATAGAATAAGACATAAAAATTGCAAATTTGAAGGACCCAAATTTTTTTTAGAGTCAAGTGCAATTTTCTGGATTAAAAGTCTGATTTCTAAATAATATCCAAAATAGAAAAAAGGGGGTGTTTTATCCCATTTTTTAATTGTTTTTAAATGTTGAAGTGTGTGTCGTCGTTTTTGTAAATAAATGTAAATAAAGATGATCATTTTCACACTATATTAAAGAATTATTTCTTCTTAAGTTCAATCAGAAATAAGACATAAAAATATAAGCAGGGATACATTTCAGT
Source organism: Discoglossus pictus (assembly GCA_027410445.1). Classification (NCBI taxonomy): domain Eukaryota; kingdom Metazoa; phylum Chordata; class Amphibia; order Anura; family Alytidae; genus Discoglossus; species Discoglossus pictus. The sequence goes on along the minus strand of CM050165.1, from coordinate 410,141,196 downwards.
AGATAGCTCCTATAGATTATTAAATATTAAATATACCTTTAATATAGACACTTGTCATCTTATTTTGTTGTTCATTCAGGCTTGAGAGGAGGATTTATTTTTTTCTCAAAATGTCACTTTATTATTACTAGGATTCCTCAACCAAATAAAGATAGAAAACACTGATACTGACTAGTATAACGCAAATAAAACACAGGGAGGGGTCAGAAAATATAGATTTGGGGCCTCATCCTATTGCGATTTGGCTAATTGAATAGGGCTCTAAATAAGCACAGAGCATATTTTTTTACAGAAGTTTTTAGTCAGTAAAAACCTTGGTTTTTGATAGAAGTTCACTAATAACTTCTGTAAAAAAAATATGCTATGTGCTTATTTAGAGCCCTATTCAATTGGCCAAATCGCGATTGAATGAGGCCCTTGGACTGTACATAGGAATCACTTATTTCGGACCAATCAAACCCTTTACTTGGAAAAACCTGGGCTAATTTTCACCTCTGAAATGTATGACTTTCCTGAATCCCGCAATATAAGCTAAGCTTCTGTGACGAATGGGAAGATAATAATATAATAATACAGATATAAGACATTACGTACCACTGATAATGATTCATATTACCCGCTTGTGTTCAACAGTTGAGTAAGAAAAGAAAAGGAGTAGAGAACATTGACAGTAAAATATATATTTAACTTAGTTGGTGTATTAGTCCCTATTTGGTTCTCTGTTTTCATGTATATGACTATATGTCTTAATTATGTGTATTTTTGCCTTTAACACATCTACTGAAAGGAGGATTCTTAGAAACAGCATCCGTTTCTGATAAATATTTCTAGAGCCATGCATGGTGTTGCTTTTAATTAATATTTACAGCCATAAATATACTTTGGGCTCATTTGCATGCCCCGGTCCAGATTCCCAGAATGCAATGCAAGTACTGTATTTCTTCAGATTCTGAGCAGGAAATATGTTTAATAACTTATAGGTTTAATGTTTGATGTTTGACTATGTGGTCTGCAAAATGTTCACCATGTATTATGCTTAAAATAAGATCAGCACCTCAAAACTCACCATGAACTGGCCCAGGCCACAACTGGATCAGCCAGGAATCTGCATTTATGGGGGGATTTTTGTGCTTTTACTTTTACGCAGGGATAGATTTAATTTAAATTTAAATTTAATCAGCAACATTGTTCAGAATTTACTAGATGTGAGTTTCACAAAATGGTATCTAGTTTAATAAATGTCTTTATATCTTAAGTGTATGAAATAATTCAAAGGTGCATATATTACAAATCTGCTTCTTAAGGTGGATATTGTCGGACATTATATCCCATTTTCCCAAGATATTTAAAAAAAATATAGGATTCTAAGTATGTGAATTAAATATATATAATTTTTTGTTATTTTATTATTATTAATATTAATATTATTATTAATAATATTAATAATAACCTTTATTTATAAAGCTCCAATATTGAAGCAGTATCATACGCAACAGTATTTAACACATAACAATACAATTAAAACACATTATTAACTGCTCCTCGGAGCTTACATTCTAATGATGAAGTGTTGCGATGCTATGTTAGCAGGAAATTTAAACATAATACACAAACAATATTAGATATTATGATAGTTTTATTTATATGGATTGTGACTTTTTGTCAATAACTATGTAGAAGCAAATGAACTGGTTATAATAAAAAAAAAAGTGATTTATGTGTATTTTTCTGTTGTTTATCAGCAAATATTTTGCCGTTAAACCTTATTTTATTATTATCCTTTATTTGTAACGCACAAGCATATTCCGTAGCGCTATATAGGGGTTAAGTACATGGCAAAAACAATATTAACACATTGCAAATAATGGAGTAGCCCGTCTTTGAGCTTAAAATCTAATGTACATAGTGCTTTCACTAAAGCAACTAAAAAAGTTTGAAAACTCGCAAACTTACTAAAGAACTGTACATTTGCAAGTTTTTTAATCAGTAATTATACAGTAGCCAGAGATGTAACAAGTCATAGCAGAAACAGTAAATCTCAGGTGCCTCTGGTAATGAAAGTGTTAACCATAGAGCATAATACAAATTAGAAGAATTTCCCCTTATAAATTAAAATTGAGAAATGGTGCACTTGTTTTTTAGATGAAAATGGGCAAATTTTTGCAAAACAAATACCTGGACATTTTTAGGAAGAGTTTTGTCTACCCCTTTAAATGAGTGATGGGCATCCTGAGAAATGAGTGAGGGGTGTGCGGTGAGGAGCACCATCTGGATAACACAGCTCCTAAAGGTCCCTCCAAATATCAGTTCTGTGTGAGATGTCTGCAGGTTTGAACTGCTCCGCCCACTCACTATTTACCGAGAGGCACCGGCTATAAGTCATACACGGCATATGATGTATGAGAATGTATCTGTATTGTGAATTTGTGCCCAAATCTCTTTAATCACACTATAGTGTCTTGGAAAATATTTTATTAAACAGATATATTTCTAGGAGCCAGTTGGGGCACTGTTAAATAAATCTTTATTTAAAGGACCATTGTAGCTTGGTAAAAACATCACACATTTGCAAAGTATGTAACAAACCAACAACATTATCAGCAATGCAAAAGACAAACAAAAACTTTTTAGAGAAACAAACTAGAAACACACTAACCTGTGCTAATCCCCTATATTGCAGTTTATACCATGTTTTAGGCTGAAATAATTCCCGCTGGTTATATTATTCACCCATCTCAAAAACGTTGAGAGAGAACTGGTACGAGTGACTGCGGCATGACAAAGCCAAAAAACACAGCACAAATCCCCATTGATTTTTGCATTGCATAAAAGATTACAAGTTTCTCTGTTAGACCCTATGCTAATCTGATTTTATGGATCACTCGCAAACCAGGACAGTGCCCTAAGTACAAAAAACTTAAGAATATATTATGGGTACCAAAGACCAATTGCAAATGGTTTTAAAACCATTTCAGAGTGCCACAGCATCAGTTAAAAAGACAATACTGTCTCTGTCTTTAGGTGGCATGGGGGTCTGTAAGACCCTATGGTTATGTGGATGGGGCGATCAGGTAGGGGGATGGGGTTTGAGCGGAGAAAGGGGCGATGGGGCAGTGAGCGAGGATGGGAATTCCCAGCGCAAGACGTTCTGAATCTCTATTGGCTCCTAGAGCCGTTTCTCATGCGTACAACTTGGTTTGGGTACAAGGCAATGGTTTACAGATGTGAACTGGGAGCTGTAATTTGGGGGGGCTAAAGATTAGCATCGAAGTGTAATTTAGGGGGAAAAAAGCTCCCACAACGATTTACGGCTATGCCGCAATATATACCATGTGATTAGCATAGGGCCCTATGATGGTGTCACTGGGCTTCCATTTTGGACTGCTAGTGTGCCTGTAACAAACTGCATGTGCATAGGAATACTGAAGAACTACGTATTATCAAGGACATCATATAGAAAGAAATATGTTCAACAATGTTATTAAGACATTCCTCAATAAGTAGCTTTAGGGGAGGGCTCTCTCATGGAGTCTTCTAAATTCTGTTGTCAAGAGGCTATGGGAAGTAACCATATTTCAACAGATCTTAAAACACTCCCATTTCTCCTTTGAGGAACAAATATAAAATGTCTGTCATGATTGAAGCAAAATATATAAATACTTAATTAAAATGGTATTTGTTTAACATTTTACACATTACCAAGTCAAGGGATTCTAAAGAGAATACTATAAATATGGCATTTCAGTACTTATTTAAATGTAATGTACCGTATATACTCAAGTATAAGCTGAGTTTTCCAGCCCTTTTTTGAAGGCTAAAAAGGGCCCCCTCGGCTTATACTTGAGTCACTCTCCCCCGTGTCTCTCTACCCCCCCCCATGTCTCTCTACCCCGTGTCTCTCTACCCCCCGTGTCTCTTTCCCTCCCCCCTCCTCATCCTCAACCCCCCCTCATTTTAAACCCCCCTCATTCTAAACCCCCCTCCTCATTTTACCCCTCTAAATACCTCCCCCTCTCCCTTTCCCCTCACTTATCTGCATCTGAAGCTTCTGCTCCGGCCTCCGCTCCTTCCGGCGTCTTGACGTGGCGCGCATGTGACGTTACGCCATTAGCATATACCGGGTGCCGGCACCCAGTATATGCTAATGACGTGGCGCGCATGTGACAACCTCCCTCCTCATCCTCCCTCCTCATTCTAAACCCCCCTCCTCATTCTACCCCTCTAAATACCTCCCCCTCTCCCTTTCCCCTCACTTACCTGCACCTGAAGCTTCTGCTCCGGCCTCCGCTCCTTCCGGCATCTTGATAGAGATAGGGGCAATGGGACAGTGAGCGAGGACGGGAATTCCCAGGGCAAGACGTTCTGAATCTCTATTGGCCCCTAGAGCCAATTCTCATCCATACAACTGCTAGTGTGCCTGTAACAAACTGCATGTGCATAGCTATACTGAAGAACTACGTATTATCAAGGACATCATATAGAAATATGTTCAACAATCTTATTGAAACATTCCTCAATAAGTAGTTTTAGGGGAGGGCTCTCTCATGGAGTCTTCTAAATTCTGTTGTCAAGAGGCTTAAAGCCCTCCCATTCCTCCTTTGAGGAACAAATATAAAATGGAACCCGGTATATGCTAATGACGTGGCGCGCATGTGACGTCACGCCATTAGCATATACCGGGTGCCGGAACCCGGTATATGCTAATGTCGTGCCGTGCATGTGACGTCACGCCATTAGCATATACCGGGTGCCGGCATCCGGTATATGCTAATGGCGTGGCGCGCATGTGACGTCACGTCATTAGCATATACCAGGTGCCAGCACCTGGTATATGCTAATGACGTGGCACACATGTGACAATCTCCCTCCTCATCCTCCCTCCTCATTCACATGCGCGCCACGTCAAGAAAAAGCAGAGGCCGGAGCAGAAGCTTCAGCTGCAGGTAAGTGAGGGGAGAGGGGGAGGTATTTAGAGGGGTAGAATGAGGAGGGGGGGTTTAAAATGAGGAGGGAGGATGAGGAGGGAGGTTGAGTAGGGGGGTAGAGGTTGAGGAGGGAGGTTGAGGAGGGGGGTTGAGGTTGAGGAGGGAGGTTGAGGAGAGGGTTGAGGATGGGGGGTTGAGGTTGAGGAGGAGGTTGAGGAGGGAGGTTGAGGATGAGGAGGTAGGTTGAGGAGGGAGGTTGAGGAGGGAGGTTGAGGATGAGGAGGGGGGTTGAGGTTGAGAAGGGGGTTGAGGATGAGGAGATGCCTCGGCTTATACTCGGGTCGGCTTATACTCGAGTATATACAGTATATTATTATTATTATTATTATGTGTCATAACCCATGGGACAGGGTCTGCTCTAGAATCCTCCTGCCTTGGACACTGAAAACCTCTCTTTTACAGGACCATCAGGAGGCAGAACACAGAGAAAGGGGTTAAAAATAACAAACAGAGGTTATAACCTTAAATAAAAAGGGAATATCTTGTTAATGTTCCCTGGAAGAGTCTTTATTTGGAAAAATTGGGGAAAACAACCTTGGCTCTGCCGACAAACATGATTAAATTACCTGCCCTCTACCAGTTAACTCAAATAGTCTTCTTCAATACCTCACTGGCTGCCAATCTGGGAGTGTGGGAGTTAATCCTAATAGTGGGTGAGTTGGTAATTACATCACAAACTTAAACACATTCAAAGTTCCTTTCTGAACTTGTCAGCTGTCTTATACTGTTTGGATTTCCTGTCCACTGCTAGATAATCCCCTCAGGCAAGATGCACAGTCCATTCTTCAAATTTCTCGTCTGCTGGGGTCCCAAGTGCCAACCAAATAGTGGCAACACCTTCTGGGTCCCTTGTCAATGTTCAAACAGTCATTTGATCCTGTGTGTCTTCTCAAGGGTACTACAGGAATGACACGGTGGTCCTATGGTGGAACCCAGGTAGCAACTAGCCCCATCAAGCTGGCAGGAGTAGAGGGGAGTATCTCTGCGTACTGGAGTAGCTCATGGCCTTCCAGGCACTGACCACATCTCTGCAACACCTGGGTATCCCCTCTAATCTGCCTGAAGGATTGAATCTCCAACAGGAATAAATCTCCATAATCCATACTCGCTGCAAGAATCTGCACCAAAATCCCACTGCTGCCACTAGTTTGTCATGATCCAGGAGAGAGCATCTGATTCTGCTCCAGAATCCTCCCACCTTGGCTCACAGGGCCAATCCCAGAGACATCTACCTCCCAATGTAAAGCCAATGGGGGAAAATGAAGATTACACATTACTCTTTATTTATAAAGTGCCAATATGTTTTGTAGCACTGTTTACAAGCGTTACAGTAGATTGTATAGAATTCTATATCTTAAATATATGTAAAAATAAGATGAAACATATGGTACATAACCCATTAAGGTTATTCCTCTGAAGAATTTATGTCCTAGAGGACAAGACTTTATTTTCTGAAGTAAATCCATTTTTTGAGTGGGATTAAAAGCTGCTGGGCCATTAGAATGGGATTATAAATTCACAAATATGCAGTAATCTGGTTGGGAGGTGGAAATTATATATTACTTTATGGTAATGTGTGGTGGGAATGAAGGTGGGAAATGAATAACAGAATATGTGTCATATATTTAGAAAAACAAGAGAGGTAAACAGAGATAAAAGGAGCATTAAAAAGAAGTACAATGGGAGAATTTGTTGAATTGAATTTCTCTGTCACTGTAAGAAATTGTCCTGTGGGGATTTGCCAATGGCTGGTGTGGAAGAAAGAGACATTAGAAGAATTACATGAGAGTGGGATGGGAGATCAGATATGAATGTAAGGATAACTCTTGTTGGCCATCTCTTTAAATACTGTCAACCTAGGAGCGGATTTGTTGGCCTTTAGAGATATCAGGCTCTGGATGAAGGAGAGAGGGAGGGGGTAAAAGGTGAGAGAAGAGAAAAAAAAGATTGAATATAATTACACTTACTTGGTCAGATATATGGCATGATGAAAATAAGGAATAGTTGAAGATGAAGAACAGAGAGAGCCAGCCAATGAGAAGCATTTGATAAATGGTTTGTTTCTGTGCAGAGTTAATTTACTCTCTAGAGAATGAGCCTTCATGTGCATAGGAGGACTGAAGAACTAAGTATCATCATGGAAGTCATATACAAATGTGTCCAACAAACAGTGGGAGAAGAAAGGACTTCCCCCAATACGTTGTGTAAAGCTGCATGAAAATTATTTACAAACAATAAACATTTTAACTGAATTTAGATATATCACATTTAATGATCAATTAATAATTGTGGGATTCTGAGGCCTTTTAATCCTATGAAAGAACCTCAACAATACTCCAGCGAACTGAAATATATAAACATTTTTCACGGCTGTTTTATGATGCACAAAGGTGATTGTTAATTGTACTTGTTTTGGGAAGAATGCCACTGTCTGTCTGTTTTTTTTTTATAAATATTTATATTTTCTTCATACAAAATAACAATACAATTAAAAAAAATTACAACACAAATGTACAGTCAACCACAACATAAAAACACATACATTATTAAAATGTTCAAGTTCCTTGCATGATTATAATGGTAAAGGGACATTATGAGTATCCCAGATGGCCCAATTGTTTTTAAGCGATAGTGTTATTTCCAGGTTTGCAATATCTTTTTCTAGCTCCCTATTTTTCTCAACTATCTCAAGTATTGTTGACATTTGTGGTACAAAGCTAGATTTCCAGAGCTTAGCTATCGTTGTTTTAATTATAGAGATCTGAACAAACAATGCTTTCTGGTTATATATTAAGTTCCTTGGAAAGATGTGAAATAAAGCAATTTCATAAGATGGAACAAAAACCTTACCAAATAACCTAGAAATATATTCAAAGGCTGTGGACCATAATTTTTTAATTCCAGGACAATCCCACCAGATGTGTCTATAGGAGCCTAATTGGGCACAACTCCAACATTTGTTCAAGTTTTCCGATTACCTAATTAGAGCCAATTTAGATGGAACCCAGTGCCACCTATTTATACATTTTAAAACATTTTCTCTATAAGCTTGGGATTTAGACATTTTCTGTGTAAATATTATTGCTTTAAACCAGGTATCTGCTGCAAATGTCTCATCAAATTGTTTTCCCCATTTTAACATACCATTAGTTTGCTCTAATAAATGCTCATTACTTAATAAGCCGAGTTTTTCAGCCCTTTTTTTAAGGCTAAAAAGGGCCTTCTCGGCTTATACTCGAGTCACACTCCACCCGTGTCTCTCGAACCCCCCGTGTCTTTCTACCCCCCCGTGTCTCTCTACCCCCCCGTGTCTCTCTAACCCCCCCGGGACTCTTTCCCTCCCCCTCCTCATCCTCAACCACCCTCCTCATTCTAAACCCCGATCCTCACTTTACCACTCTAAATACCTCCCCCTCTCCCTTTCCTCTCACTTACCTTCATCTGCAGCCTCCGCTCCTTCCGGCGTCTTGACCCGGCCAATGCTAATGACGTGGCGCGCCTGTGACGTCACGTCATTAGCATATACCGGGTGCCGACGCAGGAAGGAGCGGAGGCCGGAGGAGAAGCTGCAGATGAAGGTAAGTGAGGGGAAAGGGAGAGGGGGAGGGATTTAGAGGGGTAAAGTGAGGAGGGGGGTTTAGAATGAGGAGGGGGGTTTAGAATGAGGAGGGGGGTTGAGGATTAGGAGGGGGGAGGGAATGAGACACGGGGGGTTAGAGAGACACGGGGGGTAGAGAGACACCTCTAAATACTTCCCCCTCTCCCTTTCCCCTCACTTACCTTCATCTGCAGCTTCTCCTCCGGCCTCCGCTCCTTCCTGCGTCGGCACCCGGTATATGCTAATGACGTGACGTCACATGCGCGCCACGTCATTAGCATTGGCCGGGTCAAGACGCCGGAAGGAGTGTGGAGGCCGGAGGAGAAGCTGCAGATGAAGGTAAGTGAGGGGAAAGGGAGAGGGGGAGGTATTTAGGGGAGTTGAGGATGAGGAGGGGGGTTGAGGAGGGAGGTTGAGGAGGGGGTTGAGGATGGGGGGGGTTGAGGATGAGGATAGAGGGTTGAGGTTGAGGAGGGGGGTTGAGGATGAGGAGGGAGGTTGAGGAGGGGGGTTGAGGTTGAGGAGGGAGGTTGAGGAGGAGTTGAGGATGGGGGGTTTGAGGATGAGGATGGGGGGTTGAGGAGAGAGGTTGAGGAGGGGGTGAGGATGGGGGGGTTGAGGAGGGAGGTTGAGGATGAGGAGGGAGGTTGAGGATGAGGAGGTTGAGGATGAGGAGGGGGTTGAGGATGGGGGGGTTGAGGACAGGGGTTGAGGATGAGGAGGGGGTTGAGGTTGAGAGGGGTTGAGGATGGGGGTGTTGAGGAGGGGGTTGAGGATGAGGGGGTTGAGGAGGGAGGTTGAGGATGAGGAGTGGGATTGAGGAGGGAGGTTGAGAATGAAGAGGGGGGTTGAGGAGGGTGATAAGGGAGGGGGGAAGAGACACAGGGAAAGGAGAGGGGGGAAGAGACACAGGGAAGGGAGAGGGGGGAAGAGACACAGGGAAGGGATAGGGGAGAAAAGACACAGGAGAGAGAGGGGGGACACAAGGAAAGGGCACACAAGAGGGGGACACAGAGGGCACAAGAGGGACACAGGGGGCAGCACATTTCCCACCCTTGGCTTATACTCGCGTCACTAATTTTACCCAGTATTTTGTGGTAAAATAGGTGCCTTGGCTTATACTTGGGTCCGCTTATACTTGAGTATATACAGTCTTTCGATTTACTGATTAATGTTTTTAAAATTTCCAATTCTAACCATTTGCTTACAGGTAAGCCGAATTCTTGGTTTAGCTGGGCTAAGGTTTTAACTCTTTCACCTTGAAATAGGTCTCCCAAGTAGTAGATCTTTCATTCCCCTCAATTATACTCAAATGGATAACCCAGTTCTTTAAGCAACCAATCCAGTGGTATCAGCGGGGATGGAAACGTCATTAAACCATGATGTTTATTTATTCTTAGCCAGTTTTTAAAACCGGCACTAACAACTGGCATTATTTTTTACCTTTTACCTTTTGAACATGACAATACCAAGATTCAATTTGATATTTCTGGGCTAGAGTTTTTTCTATTTGTAGGATGGCGTAAGCCTAAAGTCCATTCAATATTAAGGACAGCTGCATAATAATTTCTTATGATGGGCATACCTATTCCTCTTTTTCCAAAAAATAAATAGGATAAAGATAAATTATTCCATTTGCTCAAGATATGTTTAATATTATTAAATCATTTATTGAAGTTTAATCTATGTGGAAACTTATTTTGTAATTGAAAAGTTAACCTCTAGCTCTGAGAATTCAGCCATGAACAGTATACCCAAATAGGTAATAGAAATTGAATCCCAGTTAATATGTAAACATTGTTTAAGTAGCATTTTATCTGTACTCTCAATGTTTATGGTTAATACCTCAGTTTTATCCAAGTTTGTTTTATAATAGGATATACTACCAAATTCTTTAATCACTTGAAACACAGCTTTCAAGGAGGTAACAGGGCTAGTTATTGTCAAGATAACGTTGTCTGCAAACAACATAATCTTACTGATCAATTCTCCTATTTCTATACCTTTTATACCTTGTTATAGCCTTATAGCATCAGCAAAGGGCTTCATCGTTAATACAAATATTAGCGGAGAAAGAGGGCATCCCTGACGAGTTCCATTAGTTATATCAAATTGTTCCGTTTTTAAACCTGCGCAAGAAACACAGTCAGAAGAAGATGTATACAAAGCTCCAATAGCTTTACATCCAAAATCTTGTAGGCCAAATTTACTCAAAACCAATTACATATATTCCCAGTTCTGACGATCAAAGGCTTTTTCAGGGTCTAATGTTATAAATGCACTGGGTATTTGTTTATGTTTACAAAATGATATCTAGTCATTTTGTAATAACAATTTTCTGGTATTATCTGATCTATGTCGGTTTTAAGTAAATCCTGTTTGGTCTAAATTGATCAAATTAGGTAATAAAACCGATAATCTCTTTAGTGTCTGTATTTATTAACGAGATGGGCCTATAGTTCTTACAAAATCTTGTATCTTTATCCTGTTTAGGCATGTTGATAATGACTGCCTGAAGCTTTTTTACTGGAGCTATGCCATCAGATTTTATTTCATTTAGGGTCTTTGCCAATGGTTCACAATCATTGTTTTAAAAATCTTATAGTAAGAATTAAAGATCTGCAATCTTAAGTCTGTTTACACCTATGTTTTCAACTTGTGGACAACAACTTCTTGTTTAGACTTGTTTTAATTTATTTTAAAAGATTATTTAAACGATTACTCATTGTCTATACTTTGATGTTTACTGTGTAGCTGCTTTTGACAGGCTTGCTGCATATGACCCTTGGCTTCTGATCCCATCTATGCTTCTGCCCAATGCTTCTGTCTCCTTGGACCTTCCAGTTTTGATATTTTGCTCTGTGGCCCTCACCTGTCTGCCTAACTTATACGTTTTCCAGTTCTGCTGAACTCTCAAGTACATAATTGTGACTTCCTGAGACTACCTTGCTTGCGACCGCCATCAGTGAAAGCTTGACCGCACTTGCCTCTTTGAACCAGATTCCAGGTCTGATCTTTCTTACAGATCCCTTCCCTGCATTTATTAGGAAATTATAATATACATATTCTATATACAATAAGTGAAATATAATGAATATTACACTACCATTAAAACTGAAGCAAATTATTAGAAGTGAATATTTATTATTTGTCGAATTTTAGTACTTCTATAAATATAGAATTTTTTAATTGTAAGGAACATGTCTGACTTTTTCATATCATTCTGTGCCATTATGTTCACAGACACAGCTTGCAAGAGCCGCCCCATGGACCTGGTATTTATCATCGACAGTTCTCGCAGTGTCCGTCCTCAGGAGTTTGAGAAGGTCAAGATCTTCCTTTCAGATATGATTGACACCTTGAACACAGGCGAGCGTGCTACACGTGTGGCTGTAGTAAACTATGCCAGCACTGTAAATATAGAATTCTTCCTTAAGACCTATTTCAATAAAGTTGCAATGAAACATGCTGTGTCCAAGATCAGCCCACTGGCTACTGGTACCATGACTGGGCTGGCAATTCAGACTGCTCTTGAGGATGCTTTTACTGAGGCCTCAGGTGCCCGACCTTTGTCATTCAAGATCCCTAAAGTTGCAATCATTGTCACTGATGGCAGGCCTCAAGACAGGGTACAGGATGTGGCTGCCAGAGCACATTCCGCTGGGATAGAGATTTATGCTGTGGGAGTGGATAGGGCTGATATGCAGTCTCTGAAGTTGATGGCCAGTGAGCCCCTGGATGACCACGTCTTCTATGTGGAAACTTATGGTGTAATTGAAAAGTTAACCTCTAAGTTCAAGGAAACTCTCTGTGGTAAGTTTTTATTTGTAATTTATAATATCATTTTAAATAATATTAAAATAAAGTAAATAAAATATTTTACCTAATGTAAACCACTCCACTTATTCCCAGCATATTTAAATAATTAAGTATTATCTAAAGGGTTCAGTGTACATGGTACTGCAATGTAGTGAAAAAGTCTCCTGGCAAGAGATAGCAATAAATAAGGGTGAACTACAGTGTAAGTCCTTTATATAGATTTCCTTCCTAAAATGTTGTCTGACCGCTTATTTTAATTCTCAGCTGGATTGTGAAACATTTTTTTTTAAATAAGACCCCTATATTTGGCAATAAAACAAATTAAGACTGTAGATTTTGTGTCCAAAGATCCTAAATCAGTCTATAAATATAGTATTATATTGTTTATGTTTACTTATATGCTGTTCAGAAGAGTTAGTGCAGTTGGACCTACATACCGGGGTAAACATGCATTGCCACCTACTGTTACAAGCAGTGGTATCATAGAAAGAGAGTTGGTTGATTTTAAGGAAAGGGTAAATCTACAGGTATGGCAGTGTGTCACATTATCAATTTCTAGAAATCTGGAACCTTCATGTGACTCAACAACAGTCTGAACATGTTTTCTGACTGGGAACTGTTTTTAAGTTGGCTAATGTCCCTATAGGCATTAATAGTCCTATGAAGGATATGCATTACTTATTTATGTGGCAACTAGACAGTAACCACCGGGGTCAGAATGTACAGGAGGAAACTGTCCCAGCCTCAGAAAAGATGATGGAATGGATACCACCAGCACCAGAAGTTGTGGCACCTATATAAAAGCCAGTAGAGTATAAAATAATCAACATCTGGTTCACGGTATCAGTATTGTAGCATGGTGTGTATGTACAGAAAAGGCTGCATGGATCCTTAGCAGCACGAGGAATGTCCAGTCACATGTACTCTTTGAGATCTCCTGCTCTTATGCAAGTTGTCCATATTCCCGTAGACGCTCTATAGATGCAAGGAGGCACTGTGAAGGATGGCTATGCATTAAAACCACAAAAAGGAGCTCTGAGGGAAACATACACATGTGTTTGTTAGTGACATGTTATTGCCACTATGTTGGAGTTGGCACAATTTATTGTACAGAGTTAGACGTGCACCTTCATAGGAGTTCTTGTATCCTAGAAACATGGTATGCCAAAAATGGTTCCTCAATCTCTATGCCACTTTGTACAGTAAATGCCCAAGTTGACAGTCTCAACTTCAATGTGTTTATGCAAGATGGAACATAAACAAAAACTTTGATTATGGGATTTACAAATCTGACCTACTAACTGCATATACCTGTGTTATATTTTGAGCCTGGAGCCAGAAAGGTCTATTTTTTGACATATGTGTTCAGAGGGGAGAAAATCTTCAGATGAATACTTGAAGTTTCTGTCCAGTACTCATTTTCTCTCATGACAATCATTGTCACCAATGGCAAGCCTCAAGACAGTGACTGCCAGAACACATTCCTATGGCCCAGAGATCAATTAATTCAAAGTGGATAGGGCTGATATCCACTTTGAGATGATGACCAGTGAGGTCCTCTATGACCATATCTTCTATTATTATTATCTGTTTCAGCTGAAACTTAAGGTTGCTGCTTACTATGCCAGCAACCTAGATCCCTTCAAAGAAAAATGACACTAATTTTTCTTTAGTCTTGACAATCAGAATTAAGCTCTTTGGACTGGGAGAGTGGTAAAGTTTGATTAACCCTTAATCCCAAACAGTGTCCTGATGAATTCAATCTCATCAACCGAATTTTACCCTATATTCTTGGGTCTATTGGCCTTTGTTTATCAGCCCTTTGCATATGTATACACCATTTTTATGTGGAGTCATATGGTGAAAACATTAAGTCTACTATCATTTGTAATATTACAGAATCTGTGTATTTTTAATGTATATGTGGCTTTTGCATGCATTATATTGTCATATTAACACTACCAGGATACAAAGTTCGCACTGACATCTTCTAGCTGCCAGTACATACTAAAGTGGATGCCAGCACATAGCAAATAACATAATTTTGGAAAAGTTTTGGTAAGCCATGCCCTGCCTCAATATGTAAATAAGAAACACAGCCAAACATTACACTAGATCAGCTCATTCTCATAATGATGTTGTGGATGTCCCAATGGGAAGATATTATATGGTCCCAGATTCTTACACTCTATGTTGTCTGTGGGAGAATATACATTTTAAAGATTAGGAGTCCCATTCAATTGTGCAAATTTGACATCCGGGAGCCCGTAAGTGAGGTCGCTACTTAACTATTCAATTGGCGTCTTTTTGAGGGCCTGAAAAAAGTTCATCCGTCAAACTTGTAACTTACAACCTTCAGAAGCCTTTAATCTCTTACTTTCTCAAGGCTAAAATTGCAAATCGATATTTAATTGCTCAATTTCCCCAAGCTCACAAACGTATTCACACCCGTAAACTGCAAATGAAGGAGAAAATCCTATATGTGTTAGAGATTACCCACAAGGGGGTTAAACACCAATTGGTAGCACTGTAAATGCAAATATAAGATCAATCATGCACTGTAAATAAAGGGGAAAGCGATGATAGACATTAGAATTAATTGCACAACAGTCTCACGCCCGCAAATCGGTAGGAAAATAAACTTTTTTTTTATGTTTCATTTCGGGGGTTAAATCGATCTTGGATATCAATGAGTTAATACATATCAGGCCACCCATATGGACTAGAACAGTATTGGTATTAAATGTCATAATTCCTTATTTTGTTGCTTTGCGAGTCTGATCGCATATCAGATCCCCGAACCTAATTGAATGACATGTAACCTCCATGTTTTACTGCCGTAATTCTGACAGTCTCATTTCCTATCGGCTGATTTCAAATGGGAGGTTACGGGCTTGCTTAATTGATCATGTTCCTACCCTGAACTGCTACAACCTAGTGCATGGTTTCTGTTTTTGGGTTGGGGACAGCAACTTGCGAGCATGCGCAATTGAATAGCCTCGCAAACTGAGACCAACGAGAGCCCGCAACTCACTCGCAGACATTCGGCTGTCTGTGATCGAGTTGTGAGGCTCGAATTGAATGTGGGCCTAGATATTTGTGGTATATTGTCACTCTCTTATAAGTTTATGTATGTTTTATATGTTTTTCTATTGGTGGGAATTAGTATAGAATTCATTACAGGTTTCAAGTGTAAAGGCTAATAGAGTAAACACTTTCAGTCTGATCTTAGGACAGGCTTCCCTTCCCATGGCTTCACAACTCTACTGGTAGAGGGTTAAGGATAATGGGAAAGAGTAAGTGCTTTGTTAAAGCTATTTTATTTTACAATGAATTAATATTAAAATACTCATGCAAACAGCACCAAAGAAAAGCTTTAGCAAGAAAATATAATTAAAAAATATAGTTCCCCTCAACATTCTCTTGAACACAACAGTGCAGATGATATCCACAAATTGTATTAATTATGAATGTCAGATTACTTTGGGGTGCTGGAGAGGCGGGGTGATGGGGTTACAGCCATAAACCCCCTTCGCCTATAGGACATGCTCTAGTTCATAATTAATACAACTATTGGTGATTTTGTTTGTCATCTGGACAATAGTTGGCAGACAAAGAGGGAAGTGGTAGAGAAGCGCAGAAGCAGTCATGAATGGGTGGATAAATTATATTTTCTTGCTAAGACCTTTCTTTGCTGATGTTTGTAGATGTTAGTTTAATTTAATTTGAAAAATGCTTACATTGCTCCTTTATGGTTATCACTGTTTTTGCAGAGCTATCAATTAAAAGGATTGGACCATTGTCTTCAGAAAATATACCCTTACAATGATCCAACTGCATCAGTTTGTGTTAAAGTTAAAAGAAAGAAGAGAAAGACACTCACACAAGTATGAAATAAATGATAGCTTGATTTCAAGTATGTAATACAGATAATAAACACTGTGTTTGATCCACCTTCAAGTGCATTGAAATAAACGAGAAGAAATGTAATATAGGAGTCTACACTACATAGCACTCAATTTATTGTGCAAACAAACTTTTATAATATTTAAAACCAGCAGCTCTATTAAATTCTAAGCCCGTAGCGGCATCAGCACCTCTGCAAGGGCTGCGGACTTGAAATTTGCTGCGTTACTGAGCTATTAATTTAGACCATGCCGCGAGTTATGGGCTTGAGATGCAAACCATTTTTCGAACGTTGGTTGCGTGGCCGTGAACATGATCAATTAGTCAAACCCGTAGTTATGGGTTTAGACGGAGCCAATGGCAAATGAGATCGCCATAATTACGTCACTGAAAAATGGAGGTTAGATTTCAAAGCCTTACGGGTTTCAATTACGAGTTTCGATCGGATCTGCATTCCAGAAATAATGCAATATTGAAAATCAGTAAATATGATCTTCTAGTCCATGCAAGTTATATTATATGCAGTAACACATGATTGCCGGGATCGATGATATAACACAGAAATTAAACATAATTAAAAAGTATTTTATATTGCCGATTTGCGAGCTTGAGAATGTTGTGCTATTAATCTTAATAGCTAACATCACTTTCCTTAAGTACAGTATTGTGTTTATTATTGCATTTACAGTGCTATGGATTGGACTTTAACCCCCTTGCATGATTTTATAGCAAATAAGAATTAAAAAGTCACATATTGTACATGGAGCATTTAAAAGAGCACATTTTAAATGTTTTTGTGCTCTGTGATCTTTAAAAAATGCTTTCCATGTCCCTTTAAGTCTCCAGGAAGCATTATGCTTATCCCAGATTTATTTAAACTAGCAACTTGCTGGCTGAGCGATTTTCTTCTACCCTTTCTGTAAAGTATTACTTTGACACAGTACCTCTACGTAATTTGAATGTCTAAGACTTTTCTTTTTGTATGCTTAGACACAGCCTTTACTTGTATACTAAACCAATGCTGGCTAGTGATCATTAGACCCTAAGCTCTCACTTACATTTGACACTATTATTATTATTATTATCGTTTATTTATAACGCGCCAACATATTCCGTAGCGCTGTACATAAGATACGTTCAATACAAAGATACATACAAATTAACACATAGTAAAACAAGGGGGGCCCTGTCTTTGAGTTTCGAATCCAGTGTCCATGGTGCTTACATCCTAAAGGTATTGTGTGAGGAAAAGGAGGGAGAGAGATTTGAGAGTGTGTTAGGGTGGAAGGTGATATGACACTATAACCATTCATGGATATTAAATCTAATATACCTTCATTTAAAATAGGCGCCATATCTAATTGAGTAAGTGATGCCACTTACAAGGAATGTAGAATATACATATTCCTGACCAATTCAGAAGCCGGGTTCATCCAGTCCACATCTGGCATAGTAAAATTTCCCATTCTCTTAATATCTCACCTTCATTGTCATTTTTGTTATTTCCTTCACTAGTGCTCTGTCTATTTTTTTATTCTGTCCTGAGACCTATATTACTCATAACATAAATACTTGCTTCTGATTTTCTATAGGTAACCAAATGCTATCTAAATTTTCTTTCTGTAGTACAGTGGCATTAATATCTTCTTTTACAACACAAAAGCAACCCCTCCTCACCATTTTTCTTCTCTGTCTTTCCTGAATAAACTGTAACCTATCTCCTATTCATGTTAAATACTAAGGTGGTTAGACCCTAGTGTTGGCCAAAACGCTTTGGGTAGCCTCAGGAGTTGAGTGTTTGGTTGTCTCTTTTCGGGTATAGTCTTCATTTAACGTAAACTTTCTTTTCAAAGTATATACCGATGAACGGTCGTACATATGAAGTTCTGGGGTGTTCTTTTTCTTTTGAGTATATATTCTCATATAGAGATATCATGAAGTATATAGGAGACTTGCAGCTAGTCTAGTTGCCACTTTTCACTGTGGTGTCCAGTACTAAGCAAAAAGATAAGATCATGAGCAGAATTGTGTATGCTTAGAAATATACATACAATTATGACATTTACTTATTAGACACTTACTGTATGTGTGTTTTTTTCCCAGAGTGTCTTATCACTGATAAAGCTGCATGATAGTCAGCGAAACGCATTTGATATGATCATATAATAAATTGATCTTTTTATTACTTATTACATATTTTTATCCATATATTTATTATATTATGTTTTATTACATTATTGTATTGTATTTATAACATTTATGGAAATAAATCTGACTTAATTACACCAGTACCGTGTGAAAATTCACACAAATATAATGTTAACCCCAAACCGTGGGCACAAGGGGATCATCCTCCAATCAGTTGAAGAGAATACAGTGACTGATTGCACTTCTTTACACCAAGATTCCTTTATCCAAATTGTCTCTAGATATTATCAATATTAGTTCTGGAAGCTTCTTTCTAAAATTATGAGCATTTATAGAATATTACATATAAATGAGTATAAATGTAATGTTTTAGGCATTTTTTTTATTACATCTGTATATACTTCTGTTGCATTTTATTAATAATGCATTACAATTATTTGTAATATGAGTGGCTCTTTAGAACATCTGAATGAAGATCATGAGTATATCATTCTTACTCTTGTGTTTGTTTTGCGGGAACTTTTAATAATCAAAAAAAAATTAAAAAAGGTTACAAAAATATTCTGTTGTAGACACATCTGCTGAAAAGTAAATGCCCTTATTGATATTTTTACCCATGCCAATTTGTATGACAATCATTATACTCAATATATTACAATACAATACAAAATTAACACATACATTGAGTACCCAAAACGTAGTTGTTGTAGGTAATGAATGCTAAACAGAATGGGAAATAATTTCCATATGCTAATTCTATTTTACTTTTTAACAGGCTTGGACATGTGTGCACCGGGAAGACATGATTGTGAGCATACTTGCGTGTCAACTGATGTATCCTACTATTGCAAGTGCCATAATGGATACACATTGAACCCAGACAAGAAGACCTGTTCACGTAAGGTTCTAGCATAGTGGTATATATTATTGTTCTGTGAAGTGCTGAATAAGCATGATCGTGCACCTTTATGTCCATCTAATCATGCTGCGACTGGAATATGCAGCCATATAGAAATTTACACATATGGTATGTCAAAATATGCTTCATGATATCAAGTTGAGCAGTGACTCTCAACCTTTTTAATCTGGGGACTGCCTGGCAGATGCTCATGGACTCCGTCTTTAAGATCTACAACATCCTTAACAGGGTGATACTTCATATGACAATCATTTGAAAAAAAAAATACATCTAACTACAGATAAGTTCATCAATAATCTATCTAAAACTATTAGTAATGGTAGTGGTATGTTGAAAATATTAGGCTCTCTTCTTTCCTCTTTGTTCCTGAGGACTGTCGGAACAGGGCCCTAGATGCAGCATTTGGGAACCACTCATCTAGAGGGCCACATCTGCCCCAGGACCAATGCTTTCCAACCCCTGCTTTAGACTTCTATATTTTTAGAAAATATACTCTTTAAAAATCCAATGTTTTAGGGTACAATTTTCACAAAAATCTAGTTTGATATGGAGAAGTCAGAGATCCATAATGTTAATCCTGAGTCAAGCTTGAAGCCTAAAAGGTTCTATATAGTAATGAGAATATGTAGCCTTTACAGTATATAGTAATGAAATATGTATATTTACAGTAACTTATAGCATAGCCCCTCCTAATGGACTGGCCAGTGAGTTATGTGGACAATAAGAAGATCTGTCTGCCTTCCAAGTTTCCTCCCAATTCACAAAGTTCAACAACAGAAACCAAAATTGTTTCAACTGCAGTATAATTGCATATAAAAGTTAATACTTTAATGGCTTTATTACCTTTTGTTACTTTTTAATAGTACTTTGCCCATTATCAAGTGTAATTCTTCCTAAGAGTATATTTTACATTTCTGACAATAAGGGTCCTGTAAGGTAAGATTGATGTGAAAACCATTTGAATTACAATAGATTATGTATTGATTTATTTATTATCTATTTATTTTCCTTATTTACCAGGTTTGGACCTATGTGCACTAGGAAGACACGATTGTGAACAAATTTGTGTGCCAACTCCTGGATCCTATTTCTGCAAGTGCCGTGATGGATACACATTGAGCCCAGACAAGAAGACCTGTACACGTAAGGTTCTTGCATAGTGTTGTACAACCGATGTACCAATATGTTGTGCAATAGTACTATCACACATATATGGTTTATAGGAGATAAGTGAAAGGTAAAGATAGACTAAAGCATTAATATTATTAGATTAGGGTACAGTACCAGGAAACCATGCGCAGACAGCTCTTTCACCCTTTATATGGATGGGGCTCATCAATGTGTGGCTGGATCTAGCCACTGTGAAATGAGGCTGGGGAAAGAAACTGACCAGACGCTAAGTATGTTATGGTGGGTAGAAATGTGATTGAAGCATCCTCTAATGTATAATCACTGAGGAAAGAAAAGACAATTCTGAGTGCACTTACATGTCTCAAGCAGATCAGGAGTTCTGGGTTCTAACATTATACCCTAATCCAATTGTGTGTTCTGAAGGCTGAGAACAGTCACCATAGTCCAATATATTAATTCCATGTATAGTGGGCCAGAGGCAAATAAAGTAGTATGTTTTGAGTCTCATTTGCATGTCACTACCCAAAATCCTTCCAAAACGATGTTCACTGAGCAATAATGTGGGTAAAAAATGAGACATGTAGGTGTACTCAGACTGGTCATTTATTTCATTACTAGTAATACTAAGTTGTAACTATTTCTATAGTTGAGCAATTCCTTTTTTCTCTGTTTGACAAACCAACTTCTCCTTCTAGTCCTTCTCCTGATAGCAGTTTGGTACTGTAAGGCTGCGGTCTGGGTGCTGGTGGATACTGGTTTTGGCTCTATTATATTTGTGACTTAACTAGCCCTAAAGGATGACACCCTCATAAATGCCCTTAATTATTGGAAATCTGACTTCCTGTTCCTCAACATTGAGGACTGAAGCTTCATGCTTGGATTTGTCATCTTCCATCACTTTTTTTGGTCAAGTGTCAAGTGTCAGCTGCCATATGCAACTTACTCATGACCGATGATTCAGAATATCCTGACTCTCTGCTAAATAGCTCAGATCCAATGTAATATGTGTGTGCACTAAGCAGGGACCTGAGGACTGAAGCCTTGTAAGTAAACTTCGAAGAATTACTTCTTAGCAAGGTCGTCATCTCCATCAACAGCCTCCAGACTGGGTTTTGTAAATCTCATGGAATTGCATCTAAAACAAGTTCAATCTTGGAAACACCTCAATTTTGTAAAAAGAAAGCACTTGACTTTTTAGTCTTTCGAAACTTGTGTGGCATTTCAATCAAAAAGCAACCAGGTTTATAGGCTCATGTCAGGTCAAGTGGACATTATGACCATGGTTATGTGAAGGATGTAAACAAAAAAACTCTAAACAATCAGCTTGTATAATGTTGCCATGTGTGGTTCCAATTTCACTGACGCTTAAATAATTATAAGAGATTATATTATATCAGTCCCATTAAAACTGCAAGAGGTGACCTTTAGTCCATTTTTAATCCCACATTTTCAAAACTCTCCTTGAAGAAAAAAATTCTGCTGCAATGAGCCAGTTTGGTTCCTGGAAGCTAAAATGTTCCCTCACGCCAAAACATTAATAAATATCCTTTCTTTAAGCCTTCATTAAAAAAACAAAACATATAAGAAGTATTTCATATTGGTCTTAAGAAAAGTAATTTGTGGTAGATGTTGTAGGGTCAGCTGAAAAGTCCATCATATGTGTAGATTTTAATTTGGGGGTATACAACCTTTGTTCCCCTTCTATTACATATTTTGCTTTTGTATGCCATTTTTAATGCCATTGTGAGTCTTTAATTAATAATAGTTATTTTTTTCTGTTCCAGAGGAAGCACGAAGGATTGTTCAGACAGAGGACCCTTGCAAATGTGAAGCTCTTGTTGCTTTCCAGGGAACGGTCAACACTTACATTGAGTCACTGACTACCAAACATATCCTTTTGATGCTATCACTACCTTCCATATAAAAGGAGTTTTCATTCCTGTATAACTGCAAGTTAATGATTTGTAAGAGATCATTTTCCAGGATACTAAGTATTTGCAGTTGGTTTTATATTTTATTTTATAGGGTTTAAAGGACATCTGATGCTTATCATTTTTCTCATCCAACATGTTTAGATGTGAATTTATTTATACCACTAAAATACTCAGTTTTGTCTAGTTTGAGTTATATCCTTAATCAAAATTGGCAATTTTGCTATGTTGCACGGCTGTTGTTGATTTTTTTTTTACTGTTTTATGGAGATCAAACAAATTTGATAGATTCACAAAAGGCAGCTAAGGTCTGTGAGGACAATCTTCCCCGTAGTGTCTGTAACCTTTGGTTCTTTAGC
Organism: Discoglossus pictus; assembly: GCA_027410445.1. NCBI lineage: Eukaryota > Metazoa > Chordata > Amphibia > Anura > Alytidae > Discoglossus > Discoglossus pictus. The sequence continues at coordinate 410,118,400 of CM050165.1, read as the reverse complement.
CACATGTGGCTCATTAAATTAAATGCATGATACTTTTCATTAGCCTGCAAATTAATTTAACACATGCAGATGAACATTTCACATTTCGATAAAAAAAAATCAGTGCATACTCCTACTAGTTACAGAGCTGTGCATATACGTTAGTGCCAGTACACTTAATTTCAAACTTATTGTTTCGAAAACTCAGCCTATTTGCAGCAAAAGTTGTGCAAATATTAAAAATCATGTAATTTAGTAATGTTAGGTTGTCTGTGTGTGTGTTCAGTCCTTTAGTTATGTCCGACTCTCGGTGACCATATGGACGCAGCACACCAGGCACATCTGTCTGTATTTCTGGTTGTGCTTATCCATATGGTTTTCTTGGCAAAGATACTGGAGAGGGTTGCCAGGTTCGTCTCCAGTGGACCACAATGTGTCTAACCTCTCTGCTATGACATCTTGGGTAACCCTACATGGTTATAGCTCACAGCTTCATTGCCCCTTCACCACGACAAGGTAGCCACCCAGAAGCGGAAGTTGCCTATATTTAATTATTTAAAAGGCTGTTATATATATATATATATGTTGTTTCCCAAACTCCTGCTCTGTAGTTTGAGTGTATTGGCTCTTTGATTAGAACATTTTGCAAACCCAGCCATAGATTATTGTAGCCTTATGTGATCTGCTTTGCAGCTCTTGCAAAACTAAAGCGTCATAACAGAGGTTAAAAGTAGAATAATAAAAAGTGCCAATAAAAAGAATAATATTTGCAATAGTACGTAATTTAAACAGCTTTGAAATGACTAAATATTGGCTGTTGTTCAGCTCAAGACATCTTTCTAGCATTCATTACCTAATTACCCCATTAGTGGAGTATTTGCTTCCTTTTACAAGGGACATCTTTCGAGTCTGGTGGTTCAGTAACACCTGAGAAGTTGCCTACAAACAGAAGCTATTAATTGGAGAACCATTATGAGGATAATTAAGTATTAATAAGAAGGTTGGTCTTGTGGCAGGATCTCTTGAGCTGAGTGACAGTCAAAATTTAGTAGATGCAAGGTTCTAAGATTTTTGCAAATATATTTGTATTGGTACTTTTATATCCTACATTACTTGAGGCCTCGACTGTATCCCTTAATTTAATCTAGGGGATATGATATCTGCTATTTGTTCACCTATAATAAAAATGTTTTCCTTAACCACAATTCACTAGATGAACTCACCAAAAAATTGCAAGTTTATGAACGAAGACAGACAAATTAATAGAACAACGAGGGATTTACCGATGGATTATACGTTGGATTTCAAATGTTGGAATTCACAAGCTTTGTGAATTGTGTGTATATTGTTGAAACTGTATTCTCTTTGTTTCAGGTGAAATATCTGAAAAAATGCTGAAGAAAAGAAGACTGTTTATAAAGAACTGCTTTAGATTAAATGTATTATATGCCACTTATATTTGAATAAAAAAAAAAAAAGCTTTTGGAAATAAACTAAAAACACTAAACTTTCACTTTGCACTAATCTGGAGGAGTGCAGTTGCTACAATGTGACGTCAAAATATAGGTAAAATTGTCATTTGTTGGTTTTAAAGGGGCACTTTCACTTCTCCGAACATCACAGATCTGAATAAACATTGTTAAAATTCTTGACAGAGAAATACACTTTGACATTGTGTGATACCTGATAAGTAAGTCAGGAAACAATGGGAGGTCTAAAATAGGATCTGAAGACGATGTACAGCAGGGGTGGGCAAATTCGGTCCTAGAGAGCCCCACACAGGCTAGGATTTGAGGATATCCCTACTGCGTACAGGGGAGTTAGTCACTTTTTCAGTCATCCTGATTGATTCGCCTGTGCACAGAAAGGATATCGTCAAATACAGGCCTGTGTGGTGCGCTCCAGGACCAAACTTGCCCACCCCTGAACCATAGAATTTAATTGTAGAGGAGATAATGGTTGCACAGTTGATTAACGCATGGGTGAGCAAACTTCGATCTTGGCCCATTTTCTATATATAAAAAAGCTGACCCTGTCCTAATTGTCTTAAAAACTTTGATATTAAACCATTTAGACTGAATGCTTATCTTCTTTATGTTCTTCTTTGTCCTCTACCCTACTGCCCAACCTCCTTTTATACTTTCCTTTCTTTCTCATCCTTCTCCACATTTTAATTGCAATGTAGATAGATGGCCCAAGCTTTTCCCTTTTAAGATCTCCTCTACTGCTCGCCAGCTGATGGCTCCAAGTCCCTGCAACTTGGGCCATTGGTTTAACACACCAAAGTAGTTTAGAAAAAAATTGTATGTAACAAACTAACACAATTAGTAGCTATGTAGCCATGAGCATAAAACAATGTTTCAATTAAATCTTAGATGTATCTGACTATGCTTATTTCATCTCCACCTCCATCTTCGACTTCCAGCCTGGAGTTATAGGGTAATCATATTGCTCCTCTACTTCTAATGTCATTAAGTAATTCAAAGCTGGGGCCTATATATCAGAATAGATATGTTCTCTATATCCTAGCTTACTTCTATTCCCCCTAGATGTCTACTCATGTCGTGAAAAAAGTAAATGCATGCTGGCATTAAAGAAAAAGTGAATACAAAAGAAAAAAAAAGTTAATAAAAAGCACAAAAAAAATTGCACATTATCAAGTCAAGTTTTTAAAAGCGCATGCTATAGATAGGAAACATTAGTGGCCATCGATTTGAGAGAAGAGATAGAGGTACAGAAGTATTATGGGTAAAAGAGTACAGCTACGTACACTAAAGATCACAGTATAAAATAAAAGTACATATAAACAAGGTATGATAAAAGATAACTTTTTTATATAACTGTACACTCATTTTCATTACCAATCAGTTACGTTATACATAGTTGTTCCAAGTGTTAGTGCCCCTTTAAATGTAATAACTACAACAAAAAGCAGCAATTCCCTGTACAGCTTATTTTGCAGAAATTTGCACTTATTCTCGTGAATTCTTTACAAGTTTTTATAAATAAATGCATTGGTGCTTTGTGCAAATATTCTTATGTAAATGACCAACCATCTACACTTGCATATGGAAACTGTATATAAATAAGCTTAGAAATAAAATAAATTAATAAAACAAAACATGAATATATAGTGGAAGTTCTTGGTTTATTGTTTTGTGGTTGTTTGAAAGTTACTGCATGCTCATTTTTACTTATTTTTTTTTTTTTTCCAAATCTTTTTATTGACACATAAGCAGTGCTCAATAACACAATATTGTTGGACTCGCAGGTCCAACACAATTTTGCATAAACAGGATTTTTTAACATCGTTTTAGATATCTTGTACAACTTTGTTGTCAATAATGATTATCCTGTCCTGACAATTTTGGGTGTCTGCTTTATGTGTCCACCATAACCTTTTTCCGTTTTCTCAACTTTGCAGGAAACGCCTGCTAGCTATTCCTTCCCTAGCAATTGACTTCTCAATACTAAACTTGTCAAATTCTTACATGTCAGCTAACTTGTTGTCTTTCCATGTAGATATATATAGATGTTCAATTTTGCATAGCTCGAGAATTACATTATTCACCTAGTATATGGGAAGTATAACATCGAACAAACAATGAATAAACAAGTCAATGAACTTATTACCTGTATCTTCCTTGCTTTTTTTTTTTTTTTCCTCTTTGCTTTGTCCGACTCCACCCATCTGTCCCAAATTTGACTAAAAGTGGAGAGGGAGTTATTTATTGAATGCGTCATTTTTTCATAAATCATGATGTGGTTTAATTTTTTTATAACCTCTTGGCCGTCTAAATGGGGTGATTTCCAATTCTTTGCAATGTGGCTTTTGGTTGCCAGCATGACCATTTGTATCCACTTGTTATGGTTCTTATTAACGTTCAGTACTGGCATTCCCAGTAAGCATGTCTCCCTAGAGGGGTGTATTTCCCTGTCTAATACCTCAGAGATCATTGCAGTTACCCTTCGCCACAGGGCCTGTACTTTTGGGCAGTCCCACCAGATGTGGCCAAAGGTTCCTCTATCTGAGCAGTTCCTAAAGCAATCAGGAGGGGAAAGCGGATTTATCTTATTTAGCCTGTCAGGTGTCATGTATACCCTGTGTAGTACTTTAGTTGCTGTTTCTAAATAGCTAAAGAAGAGGGAGCCTTTAGTCAGTGCCTTGTGTATTTTTCCCCATCTCTGGGTGTCCCATTCTACTCCCATTTCCTGTTCCCATTGTAGGACATGTTTAGGCTTTTGGTCTTTAAGTGGCTTGTTGGCAAGCGAGTAAAGGGTACCAATTATGCCTCTGGCTAGGGGATTCTGCGCACATACTTTCGCAAACCAGGTGTCCTGTGGGGGACCCGAGGATTTGACCAGTTCTTGGACCCTGTGGCATATCTTGTTATAGTTAAATATCTCCCTGTCTGGTAGATTGTACTTATTTATGAATTGTATAGAGGTTAAAAGGTTGCCGTTTTGGAACCATGCCCCTAGCAGGTCTAGTTTCCGCGAGAGCCACCACGCTTTTGAGACCCCCCCTAATTCCTTCATAATCTGGGACCCCGAAAGGACTGGCGTGAGAGATGAAAGGGAGTGTGTTAACTGCCGCTTGGAGTTCGCCCCTCTCCACTCCTGCAGGGATAATTTAATCATTGGATTATTGTAGCCTGATTTTGCTATTGGGGGGAGTGTCGGGGACCAAATGATATTATCCCATTTGTAGGGTTTCATTTGATAGTTCTCTAGGGATACCCACATTGGTTGGTGTTCACTGGAATGGGCTTGTGGTAGGAAAGAAATCTGGGCTGCTTTAAAGTAGTGTATCAAATTTGGGCACGCCAAACCCCCTGCTTCTCTGTCTCTATACATTAGGGACTTGTTGATTCTCGGGTGTTTATGTTGCCAGATGAATCGGAATACCGCTTTTTGGAAGCCATCTAGATCTCCTCTATGTATTCTAATCGGGAGTGTTCTAAAATAGTATAAGATTTTGGGTAACATGTTCATTTTAAAAGCGTTTATTCTTCCTGTCCATGACAGGTTGTATCTATTCCACCTAAGTAGATCTGTTTGTAATTTTTTGTAAAGGGGGATATAATTTTCTTTGTATAAAGCTGACAGCTCTGGTGTGAGGTTAACTCCTAGATATTTGATACTTCCCTTTGGCCATGAGAACGAGTGTCCCTCTTTTAGGGCTTGTACCTGGTCTGAGGGCACTCTCATGCATATTATTTCAGATTTATCTGCATTAACTTTGAGGCCTGACAAGTTCCCAAACCGGGACATTAAGTCCATAAGGGCTGCTATTGAGGTTACCGGTTTTGTAAGCGTGCACAAGATGTCATCTGCGAACAAACTGCATTTCATTTGTTGACATCCCACCTCAATACCCTGTATGGTGGGGCATGTCCTACTGGCCTGAACGAGAGGTTCGATGGCTAGAGCGAATAGTAGCGGGGACAGGGGGCATCCCTGCCTCGTACCTCTCTGGATGTTTATAAGATCTCTATTAGCCCCTGGAAGCCTAAGGCTTGCCGTCGGTGCTTTGTATAATGTATTTACTAGATTTGTAAATTTGCCTCTGATGCCGAATTTATCTAGAACCGCATGTAAATAAGGCCATACAACGGAGTCGAATGCCTTTTCTAGATCTAAGGCTACTAGACTGAGAGGTATATTCGCCTTTTTAGCTATGTGGGAGACATTTAGAATACGTCGTATGTTATCCCCAGCTTGTCTGTACGGCACAAAGCCCGCTTGGTCTTTGTGTATTAGTTTGGGGAGGAATTTGGCTACCCTTGCTGCCATTAGCTTAGATAGGATTTTAATGTCCCCGTTTAACAGGGATATTGGCCTATAGTTCCTTGGATTTAAAGTATCCTTTCCTGGTTTAGGGATAAAGACTACATCTGCCTGGTTTAGCTCGGCTGGCATTGGCTCTCCTAATAGCATCTCATTAAATAATTTGCTTAGGTGTGGGGCAAGGTGTCTTGCAAGGCTTTTATAATATAAGTTTGAGTAGCCATCCGGGCCAGGGGCTTTTCCTGCTTTAAGCGTTTTTATAGTGTCAATAACTTCGGACGGGGTTATCTCTGCATTTAGGGAGTCTAATTCCCCCTCCGAGATTTTGGGAATGTCTAGGCTGTTAAGGAATTCCTGCACTGTGAAGTTATTGGCTTTTGTTTTTGCCGAGTAGATTTCTTGGTAGCACTTATGGAATGTCTTTTTTATTTCCGATTGGTTCATTGTAATTTCTCCACTTTCCGTTTTAATTTTGGTGATATGAGTTAAGTTTTTCTTTAGGTTGAGTCTGCGTGCAAGCATAGGGGAGGGCTTGTTACCCTGGGCGTAAAACGTATGCCTAGTTTTCCTAAGGGCCTGTTCAGTTTTAGCGGCTAGTACCGCATCCAGTTCTAGTCTAGTGTTGTCTAGCTGGGTTCTAGAGACCCCAGGAGCTTTGGCCTGAATTGCTTTTTCCAAGTACTGCAGTTTTTTAAATAAGTCATTTTCTTTTTGAATGCATTGTTTCTTTCTGGCAGCTGCCATTTTAATTATGGTGCCTCTAAAGTATGCTTTGTGCGCTACCCAGACCCACCCTATATTTGCCTCGGGGACCATGTTTAACGTGAAGTAATCTTGAATGTCATGTTCTATTTGAGCTAGCGATCCGGGATTCGTTAGAAGTGCCTCGTTTAAGCTCCACTTCCCAGGGGTTGTGAGACTAAGTCCCAGTTGAATTTTGATGCTAACTACCGCGTGGTCAGACCAAGGGCAAGGGTGGATCTGGGCATCCACTGTGTGGTTAAATAGCGAGGTATGAGTTAGGAGAACATCTATTCTGGAATAGGAATTGTGAGTTGGGGAGTAATAAGAATACTCCTTTTCCGAGGGGTGTAGTCCTCTCCAGGCATCAATCAACTCTAGCTCCCTCATTTGTGTGTGAATTGTTTTGAGCTGTTTCAAGTTGCGCGTGGGATGGGTTGCTCTTGATCTGTCTACAGAAGGCTCGAGCGTAAGGTTAATGTCACCTCCTAGTATGATTCTGCCCCAGTCTTTTTGCTTCAAGGTACTTAGTAATTTAGTGAGGGCTCAGGTGGGCGCTGTGGTAGGGGCATAGATATTAACCAATGAGATTCTGAGGTTTAGGATGGTTCCTGTTAAAATTAGAAAATTACCCTCTTTGTCTTTGGTTTGTTTTTCGACTACAAATGGGAAATCACGGTGTATTAATGTAGCTAAGCCTGCTTTTTTGCTTTTCTGGTTGCAAGTGTAGAATACTGGGAATTCCTTGTGTAGGTAGGTGGGTACTTTGCCCTGGGCGAAATTAGTCTCTTGCATAAATATGACAGATGGATGGAATCTTTTATAGAACAGGAAAGCTTTGCGTCTTTTAAATTGAGAGTTGAAGCCCCTTACATTGTGTGTTAAAAAGGTGTGCTCTACATCAGCCATTGTTTTTTTGTGTAGTTAGCTTTATATGTTCTCAGTGGGGAGTGTGTGGCGGTTAGGTTACCTGGATGTGGAATGCTGAAGGACCGTGACCTGCAACGGGAACCTCCCTTGGGTGTCTTGGGCGCCGAGACCACCTGTAAACTGGATAGACTAAGAAGAAAAGCAAAAGAGATACAGAAGCTTAGATTCAACATTTCAATAAACTGGTTAAAACATGTCCTAACAATTTGGTAGTTTCCCTGTCTCCCTACCTGTTTCCATACCTTGAGGCCAGTAGCTATTGCTCCCATTACTGGGTTTGACCTCTTAGGGAGAGAACTCCCTCCTGGGGGTTCTACCTTGGGAGTTGTTAAGGGCTCAAAACTCCCCTTAATCTTCATCCCTCCAAATCATTTAAGTCACCTCAAGAGCTCCGCTACAGCTAGATCTGCATTTCTATATATAACAATCTATCTGTCTCTAACATAACTTAAACATTTTAGCTATTTGCTGCAATTTCTTCGGGTCAACCTGCTCATGGGGAAAAAAAAGTGTTCAATACTCTCTCAATGATCAGCATCAGGATCCTCGCAGTCGGCTGACGGAGCGGTGTCCAGACCTCCTCCTGTAGCTTGCTCCATGAGAGGCCCCCTACTGAAGGCTGCTGTTTTTGTTTTTTTGGCCGATACTTGCCACATCTTGGCAAGACTGGGTCTGGGTCTTGGACTTCTCCTTTCAGCGTCTCTATCCTCTGCTAGTAAATTTAGCTTTCTCAGGAGGATCTCAGCTCCTTCTACTGTGTGTACTCTGTAAGTGGATCCGCCCCGCTGGAAAATTTGTGAAAATGGAAAACCCCACTTGTAGAGGATTTTGTTGCTGGACAATATCCATTTTTACTTATTTTTTAATACAAAAATAGAAATAATTAGATTGCAAAATGCATTTTGTCCAATTTAATATACTTACTGACAAATGTAAAATCTATTATGCTTTCTATTTATGTTTTGTGAAGAAATAATTATAGGCACACGGCTGTCACATATTTTCACTAAGCTGCTTTAAGGAGCTGGTAACAGAAAATTTCTTTTTTTTAAATAATAAAACAACCTTAAATATATTAAATATTATATAAAATTGTTTGCAATCTTAGCCATATTAACCGGAATCATAAAGGCAAAGATTAGCTCATTATCACATTGTGAATAATTCTGATCATTAGAGCAAAGATGTAGAAACTGAACAGATAGATGTGATCTTAAAGGAGCAACTTTCTGTATTGTAGGAATAATAATAATAATAATAATAATATACCTGTGTATCTATTTACATTTATATACTTTATATAATCAAGAAGTGCTTAAAATCATAAAATCTTTACCTGTTTGGGTCTGCCTTCTGTAGCTCATGCAGCTCATGAAGACTGTGAAGTGTAGTATTTCACATTAGCCAATCAGTGACCTCTCTCAAGTAGCATGTTGAAGATTGTTGCCTTTCATTGGTTACTATGAGACAGTGCAACCGCTGTACTTAGAAGCTGTAGAGGGGAGAAACCTGTTAGGAGCTATTTGTAAGATTTTAAGCAGAAAAAAATGGCTTTTAAATACTTCTTAATAAAATACAAAAAGGTAAAGAGATACATATGTATATTACAAGGTCGAGTCACATTATTATGACCACTGCCTACTTATGACAACAGCAGCGTGTAGCCAATGAAATACGTCATATGTCTTCAGCTGGCTTGTTGGGTATATAAGATGACATGTAGGCATTCTGCGACCACCGCCAACTGAAAAATTCTTCTGTGCTGGCCACTAGAAATTCAGGGTGACATATCATTGAGGAAGCTGTGAGATACATGGCGAAACGCGTTTGATGTGCATTGTACACTATACTTAAAAATTCATTTTTATAATTTTTAGAATCTATGATCTGTATTCTGACCCAAGTGGCAGAAAGTTGTCATTATTATGTTTTATTCCAATTAAATATAATTTTATTCAATAACTAAAGTCTGAGTTATTAGGATTATTTAGGGGCATAACGCTCCCCTTCACCCAAGACTTGATACTACACCAATTGATATTTAACGTTGTACATGATATATAAAGCATACATACAAATAAATAATTTTGAACCAACATATGTGGTGACAAGCATCAGCAAGGGAGCCACGACTGACAGACAAAGGGAAGACGTCACCACTACATATTTCAAGCCAATAATTAACTCATATATATTGAGTTTGATAAAGCTGAGCACATTACCATCAAAGACTTATCCACCAATCCATATATTTAACCTCCTACACTAGGAGTGCTTGCGCTTTTTCCACCCCACCCTTATTGTTCTGCGAACATATCAACCATCACTGTCATGGCTAAACCGTTCATTTATCCAACTGATATGATAATGCTTTCAAGCCGAGGGTGGCAGTATTTCTGAAACAGCGCAGTTTATGAACTTTTTCAAGTGCTGCTGTGGTTAATGTGTACAAACAGTGGTGGATCTGCTGAGCACCACATGCCATTGCTGTCAGAGGTGAACGTCAGCTGTGAAGGTGTGTGAGAGCCAACCGTCACGCTACAGCTGAGAAACTCACCATCCAAAAGAGCCAGGGGCTACCAGACTTATGCCTAAAATGACAGTACAGCCAACCCCATTGCGTATGGGGCAAACGGCTGGTCACTGCACCCATGCTGACGAGGGTTCCTCGTCAGAAACAGCATCAGTTTGCACAACAGTACCGAAATTGGACCTCTTCTGATTGGCAAAGGGTTCCCATCTATGATGAGTCACGTTTTCTACTCCATCGACAGGACGGACGTTGGCTTGTCAGACGCAAAATCTCAGAGAACAAACACTCTGCACCTAGTGATATCTTAATTAGCTAAATAAGTTAAACAGTGGCCATTTTTAGGACTGTAGCTATGTAATATGCAGGGTTTAATCACATTATTATGACCGCTGCCTACTTTTGACATCAGCAGTGCGTAAAATGCATAAAACACATAAAATACGGCATGTGTCGTGAGCTGGCTTGGTGGGTATATAAGGTGACATGTAGGCATTCTGCAAACATATCAACCAACGTAGTCATGGTAAAACGTGCAATTTATCCGACTTTGAAGGGGGATAATCACTGGCTTTCGGACCAAGGGTGGCAGTATTTCTGAAACCGCGCAGTTTGTAAACTGTTCACGTGCTGTTAAAGTGTACCGTGACTGGACAAATGGCACCGTTGTGAATAAACGCGAGGAAACTGCAGAGCACCATGTGCCACTAATGACGGAGGTGAAAGTCGGCTTTGAAGGTGTGTAGGGGCCAACCGACACCCTACAGCTGAGCAATTCACCACCCAAACGAACAAGGGGGCTACCAGAGGTGTGTCTAAAATGACAGTAGAGCGAACCCTGTTACATATGGCGCTCCGAAGCAAGCGGGCGGTCACTAAACCCATACCTCATTGTCAGAAACGGCTTTCAATGTGACTTGACCGTGTATATATATTATTATTTAAATGCTATTATATATATTGGTATATATATATATATATATATATATATATATATATATATATATAAAAAACATTAATATTTATAATTGACTGTTGCATATTTTGTAAATAAAATATTTGCACTTGTCTATTTCAGTTCTCCAATAAAACATAATGTAAATATGAGACTCCACTATCTTTAAATTTTGTTTATCATTCCAAAGTAGTTATTTATTACCACATATTTGTGGAATTTTAGTAAGAACAAGTATTTATTGTTTCTTTGTCTGCTATGGTAGTATATTTGCTTCTTCTCTCGATATACCTTATTATTAACAAAAACTATCCACAAACAAAGAGCTTAAGAAATACTGATAAACTTGTCTAACATAAAAAAAATGTCAAATACTAGAAATCTTATTTGCCAATATCAAACATGGCGCGCGCGCACTGCTCTGACAGGCACCTCAAGCCGGAAGTTGTAGTTGACAAGACTTCCGGTAGAGCTGGTTACCTAGTGACGGGAGGACTCCGCATCCTAGTAACGTTCTGGTCAATAACGACTGTCCCGGGTATTGGATGTTATTGATTGAGAAAGCAACGGAACCGACATGTTTATTTACCTGAGCAAGAAGGTGGGTGATAGAATGGCTGGGCCACCTGTATAGAGAGCACTGTGATAACTGGATAACCATTATATCCAGGGGAAGCAGTAGTAGTGATGGGAGCTGACAGGGTAGTCATGTTGTTATCCTATATATTAATTATAATTTAGCGAGGTTATTGTATGGGGAGTGACCTCAATATTACTGTAAGGAAAAACAATACAGACAGTTAAATAACCTTTAGTATACAGTAAGTCTCCAATGTATACTGTTATAGGACCACAGTACAGTATTGTGGGGGAAATGTCATAAGCTTGCCAGGTATGTGACAAAGTAATAACATTAGCAACTGTGCAAAACTGGAACATGTATGTGTGTGTATATATGTATATGTATGTATATATATATATATATATATATATATATATATATATATATATATACAAACACATATACAGTATATACATTATATATGTGTGTAACCCCACACCTATGAGAGGCAGTAACCTCGAAACAGCTCTCTGTGGGTAGCTTTACTGGCTTGTGCATAATCCATCCTATGCAATGTTTCAAAGCTGTGTAATAGAGCAGGCATATGCTTAAAAGGATCCATGTCTAAAATGGTATTAAGGAGTGAAATCTTTGTGGGCTCATTTGCACATCCATGCCCAAGCTCCCAGAATGCATTGCATTAACAGTATTTCTCGAAATTCTGGGCAGGTGATACGTTTTTTTAAACTTATTTCAGATGTTTAAATGTGAACACAAATGTACTGTTTATTTACTTTGCTACTGCATGCTTGAGGGCTTCTATCACTTTTTGTGAACACATATATACACCCCTTCTGGATTGCTACCTTGGCGTGCTGAAGGGGATTGTGTATATCAATGAAGCTGTGAGCTATACCATGTAGTGTCACCCAAGATGGGCAGGTCATAGCAGAGAGCTCAGACAAATTGCGGCACACTAAAGTATCTTTGCGAAGAAAACCTTATGGCTAATACCAACCAGGGACATAACAATTGTGCCTAGCATTCTGCAATCCATAGGGTTATGGAGAGCTGGACACCACTACACAACAATATATATATATATATATATATATATATATATATATATACACATACACAGTAGGCTCCCACAGGGATTGATAGATGATGGATAAATGTCGTTTCTGGTTGTTTGAGAGTTACATATAAAATAGGCCTAGATTAGCCGCACATAGGATGCTCTGCTAAGTATATTTGTTAGTGAGTGCTGTTCTAGCAGCAGCAGCTTTCACGCCTCACACACAGATACGTTTGGCTGGAGGATGCGGTGCTGACCCTGGGGATGTAACGCCAACACTGCCCTGGCTCAGTCACTCATGCCTGTCTGCTTCCAGGTAACATTACAGAGACGTACAGTGGATGATATCTAGGTGCCTGTAAGCTATTTGTGGCATGACAACCTGGCTCCTGGTATTTGTTGAGCCCTGTACAATTTCATTTTTATTTAAAGTACGGTGTTCAGTTTTTTTTGTGGTTGCTTGAGTTCTGGTAAACTGAGAGTCTACTGGATATATATATATATATATATATATATATATATATATATATATATATATGTGCGTGTGTATATCAAAAAGTGGACCCTCGGTTCTCCTCCTCCTCAGAACTTAATGTTTTTGTAACTTGACTCATCTCACTGACAAAAAATGGACTTGGAACTCGACGCACTTGTGTCACCCTGCGTCCTGTCTTACACAAAGTGGAATAAAGTTCTGTACTGTGCCTTTGTGTAGTTAGTGCATACAAGAGCAGTCTGTGCCTGCAAGAATCAAAGTGTAGACTGTGCCTACAAGAATCAAAGCGTAGACTGTGCCTACAAGAATCAAAGCGTAGACTGTGCCTACAAGAATCAAAGCGTAGACTGTGCCTACAAGAATCAAAGCGTAGACTGTGCCTACAAGAATCAAAGCGTAGACTGTGCCTACAAGAATCAAAGCGTAGACTGTGCCTTCAACAATCAACGCATAGATTGTGCCTACAAGAATCAAAGTTTAGACTGTGCCTTCAACAATCAAAGCGTAGATTGTGCCTACAAGAATCAAAGTGTAGACTGTGCCAAGAAGAATCAAAGTGACATTGGCTAATTATCATGTCTTACCCAAATCAAACTTTGGGACCCTGGTACATGTGTGACTACAGTGGTGTCTCGACATGATCAGTGGTGAATTATTTACTACGCCATGACAGTCCTGAGCCTTTATTAATGCATTACTTGTCTGGTGTGTTAACCAAGCTCCAGGATACTTATCACGTTTCACTTAAAGGGCAACTATAGTTTAATAAAAACTTCACATGCTTGTAAATGTTATGACAAGTTAATGGCGTGAGTTGGTGGGTTATCCTTTAGGACCTTAGTCTGTTATAATTGTAGATGGTATTTTACCATAAGTGAATATAGATCACATTTGAATTAATTGTTCCTCCCAGGTTTTAATCCTTTTACAAAGACAATATCCCCTTCACCATTAAAGCATCATTGAATTTAAAAGTTAAAAATGAAAGCTTGTTATTATTTCTTTTAAATTGTGTAAATACATTTTGTCAATTATCAAGTCAAGTTCTTCAAAAAAAAGCAAACTATAAATATTACACTATAGTGGTGTCTTATAGGACACTGACAGTTTGCAACAGTAATTAACATTCACTTAAAGATTTACTTTATTATTATTATTATCCCAGCATATTATGTCGTGCTTTAACTACAAGGGAAAAACAATATTAATATACTACAATATAATTGAGGGCCATGTCTTTCAGCTTAAAATAAAACATAAACAGAGCTTTACCTAAAGCAACTAACAAGATTAAAAACTCGCAAATTTACAATCTAAATGATCGTTGTCTTGTACTGTCAGTGTGATGATATTGTTTCATAATCTGCTCCTGCGAGTTTTTCCATTGATTTCAGGCTCTTGTTTCTAAGTCTCATTTAGCAGACAATAAATTACTGTACTATAGCATTAGTAGTAGATCAGAATGAGGCCTAGTCAGTTGATTTAACCCATTCACTGAAATTACTATCCATTGTGCCAGATATCAGAAGTATTAATGGTAAAATATTGGAACTCCTTGTGCTTAATCAACTACTTTTCAAAATAAATATTTTTTGCTAAGGGACCTGGTTGTATATTTATGCCAAAGCAGAATAAGTGATGATATAACACAACATAAGTTATGGGGATGAGGCAGAGGTTCCAAATATGTTATCATTTAAAACTGTAGATAATAATCAGTGGCGGAGCTAGTATATACATATACATATATATATATATATATATATATATATATATATATATATATATATATATATATTATGTGTGTGTGTAATATATATATATATATATATATATATATATATATAAATATATTATGTGTGTGTGTAATATATATATATATATATATATATATATATATATATATATATATATATTACACACACACATAATATATATATATATATATATATATATATATATATATATATATATATATATATATATATATATATATATATATATATATTACACACACACACACACACATATATGCTCCCCCCCTCCCCGTCCAGTGGGATGCGCTGGCAGGCGAAATGCAGTTCGGGGGCATGCTGTGGGTGTGGTAGGAAGCACCAATGGGTGGGATCAGGAGGGGGGGATCTAAAGGGGGCCAAGGGGTAATCAGGAGGGGGGATCATGAGGAGGAGAGGATCAATAGGGGCAGGGCCTTGGTGCATTGCACCGAGTGCACTGGCGGTAGCTGCGCCACTGATAATATTGTAATGTATCTTATTAAAAACATTGATTTGTAAATTTATAGCTTTCAAACAGCTTTTCATATCCACCCAACAAACCATTTCTATAGCGTGCCAATTACTAATTACTCCCTGGAGTAGGTATGCCCATAATCCTGAGCTTAAACACTTTAGACTGAAAACAATGCATGCAGTCACAAGGTAGTAGTTACCAAATATAATTATTATTTATAATTGGGATCAGAATGGCTGATTGTCAGGTAAAACTTCAGTGTAAGCATACTGTAAAAAATGCAATTAACAAAATATCAATTGATAAATATATACAGGCAGACCCCGCTTAACACTGCCCCGTTTAACACTGATTCGCTATAAAGCTGTTTTTGCCTGACACATCCCCCATTTGATATAACACCTGTGATTTACCTTATGTTAAAATTGACCCATTTAACACTGTTTCGTTTAGCACTTGGTCTTCTAGGAACACATCTACAAAGTTAAAAGGGGTATGCCTGTATTTATATACAGATATACCGTGTGCTTAATGCTGCCCCTTTTAGCGTTTTTTCGCTATAACTCTTTTTTGACCTGTAATTCCCTGTTTAACGCACTGCCTCGCTACAACGCTGTTTTTGCTGCCAAACACTTTTTAATGCTCAGCTCCTCAAAAACCCCCAAAACAGAATCCTGGATGAGCCAGGAGCTTCAACATCACAAATTTAAAGTTTATATTTCTGCCAATGTTCAGTTTGTGTTTGTGTTATGTTTGCTGTTTTTTCATGAATTGCCCCATTTAGAGTTGATTCGCTTTACACTCCTATTGCTTGGAACCTATCTACAGCATTAAATGAGGTATAGCTGCAGTGTAATTGACACCATATATCTCTTTAAATTCCAGCATTCTTACTGTTGGCATACATTAACTGATTTTACTAATTAAATATATTAATCAAAAATGCTAATATGCATTTATTTATGTAGAAGTATATCTGCAGGTGTCCGTGTTCCTTGAGTATTTTTTATTTATTTTTGTCAAGAAGTTAAGATGTGCAAAATAATAACTAAATATGTTGGAATTGCCATTGTAGAATCCACATTGAAAATGTTATTTATTTCTTCAGATTGCCATTCCCAACAATACACAACTAAAATGTATCTCCTGGAACAAAGACCAAGGATATATAGCATGTGGAGGAGAATCTGGATTGCTGAAAGTTTTAAAATTGGAAATGCAAACAGGTAAAAAAAAGAATAACAGGCTTCTGTAAATGTATTTAAGTTTGTTTTAGCTTTAGATTAAGTGCTGAATTTGTCAATAACTTTTTTGGGGCTCCTCTGGTTACTCCGTGCCCTTTTCCAAAAAGCATATATATCCTCAAACTTTGCCCTTTTCATTTATATAGATCCAGATTATCACACAGTTCCATACAGAGTATCCTGTGGTTTGGACAGAGTAAAACAACTGAGCATTACCAATCCCTGTTTGTGAGCATACTTAGTATTATCAAGGGAAAGCAAGGGAAGCCAGTAAAGTAGATTTTTAACTAGTCAACACTTGAAAGCCAATATTTTTGGACGTACTCATCATTTCCTGAATTAGTATTCTGTACATTCTGTGCCTCAAGGTAACCTTGTCCAGGCTCCTCGGGAGCAGAAGGTGTTGACAACTTCACTCTTATACTAATCTTTTGAACTGCTTTACTATGTCTGTATGTTCAATAATTAAGGTACCTACTTTCAGGATCTCTTCAGTAAGTCACTTAATTTTAGCTGCTTTCAGAATCTCTTCAGTAAATCACTCCTGTTTTACCTACTTTCAGGACCTCTTCAGTAAGTCACCCCATTTTTAGCTATCATTAGGACTTCTTCAGTAAGTCACTCCATGTTAGCTACTTTCAGAACCTCTTCAGTAAATTGCTCCATTTTTTACCCATATTCAGCACCTCTTCAGTAAGTCACCCTATTTTTAGTTATGGTTAGGACCTCTTCAGTAAGTCACCCCATTTTTAGCTATCGCTAGGATTTCTTCAGTAAATCACTCCATTTTAGCAACTTTCAGGACTTCTTCCGTAAGTCACCCCATTTTTAGCTGTCCTTAGGACCTCTTCAGTAAGTCACCCCCATTTTTAGCTATTGTTAGGACCTCTTCAGTAAGTCACTCCATTTTAGCTACTTTCAGGACCTCTTCAGTAAATTGCTCCATTTTTACCCATATTCAGGACCTCTTCAGTAAATCACTCCTGTTTTACCTACTTTCAGGACCTCTTCAGTAAGTCACCCCATTTTTAGCTATCATTAGGACTTCTTCAGTAAGTCACTCCATGTTAGCTACTTTCAGGACCTCTTCAGTAAATTGCTCCATTTTTTACCCATATTCAGCACCTCTTCAGTAAGTCACCCTATTTTTAGTTATGGTTAGGACCTCTTCAGTAAGTCACCCCATTTTTAGCTATCGCTAGGATTTCTTCAGTAAATCACTCCATTTTAGCAACTTTCAGGACTTCTTCCGTAAGTCACCCCATTTTTAGCTGTCCTTAGGACCTCTTCAGTAAGTCACCCCCATTTTTAGCTATTGTTAGGACCTCTTCAGTAAGTCACTCCATTTTAGCTACTTTCAGGAACTCTTCAGTAAATCGCTCCATTTTTACCCATATTCAGGACCTCTTCAGTAAATCACTCCATTTTACCTACTTTCAGGACCTCTTCAGTAAGTCACTCTATTTTACTTAATTTCAGGACCTCT
Organism: Discoglossus pictus; assembly: GCA_027410445.1. NCBI lineage: Eukaryota > Metazoa > Chordata > Amphibia > Anura > Alytidae > Discoglossus > Discoglossus pictus. The sequence continues at coordinate 410,100,359 of CM050165.1, read as the reverse complement.
TCATTTTACCTACTTTTTAGGGCCTTTTTAGTAAGTCACTCCGTTTTTTGGTGTTGTGCAGGGGATTGGTAATTTCTAGTGGGATAATTAGTACAAAACCAGTAAAAACTAGTGAGTCTGGCAGAATTCAAATTTAGTGTTCTTTGTTTTGGAAATAACGTATACAAATGGATGACAGGTTTAAATGAAAGACCATGTAGACATCTTCGATTTAAACATTTTTTATGTTTATGATATAAAATGTGCACTTCACTTTACTTGTTAGAAGCCTCAAAGTACCAGCTTCCCACATTCTGGAACCTTCTTCTTTCCTCATCTTCTCCTTCATCTATGTTGCACAGTTGTGACCTAAAGCCACTCTCACAAGGGAAAAGCTTCACACTAACAGGGATTCATATTGCCTGCAAGCAGACAGTGACATGCAGTATGTCGGTGCAGTATGCACAGTTAGTTACTCTGGGGACTTCTTAGAAGTAACCAAAGTGTAAATTTTATGTAAGAGCATAATTTTAAAGGTATACAGATGTTTCATGGATTATGAATACATCTGACGCTGGAGAATCAGTAGTATATACAAATATTTTTTAGTTTTTTGCATTAAAAAAAATCCCAAATTAAACATTAATTACTTACCCTAAAGTCTGCAAATTTTGTCAGTTCTCTGGCAGTTGATTTTGAGAAGTAATGGCCTTGAAAATCAAATCTTAATTAGCATAAAACCCATGATTTGTTGTGGGCGCTCAAAGACACAACATTGTAGCAATGTAAGGGGATTCAGTCTCTGCAGCAAAGCTTCATTGGATGTGTTGTCTTTTGTCCCACCACAAGGAAGCAGCTTCAAGCAGTGCTGCTCTGGATCTCTGCAGTGTGCTGATGTTGGCCTGAAGGTTAGTATAGGGTTTAAAAACATACATGAGTGCAGTGTCTCTATTGGTTAGTACAGGTTGCCTATGTAGGCCCCTCTAGGGATGTGGAAACCAATTTTTAAAAAATAAAATAAATCTGTATTTGTATAGAATAAATCAATGTAATGTGTGTTCTGATATAAGCAACATGTGTTAGATTAAATAAAGGTAAGAACATAAATCCGTGGTTCCCAATTAAAGCACACTATTAATATTGAAGGATTATCACTACCATTCAGATCTTTAGTTGATGCTTAGACATTTTATCACAGAGCTTTCTCTATTTTGTAATAAAGGGCATTACTGACTCAGAGGTTTCTGTTTATCTTCTTGTGATCGTAGTAATTCAATGTTTTCTCTTTTACATTGAATGACATAGTTACATTATAATTTCAGATGATGCCAAGCTAAAAGGACTTGCAGCTCCAAGCAATCTTTCCATGAATCAGACTCTCGAAGGACATAGCGGTAAGCATGGCAGGATTACCCATTTGGCCAACTAGGCAGTCGCCCAGGGGTGCTTCCCTGTGAGGGCCCCACTTCTTAAAAAAGCAGCTCATATGTGGACTGCTTTCCTTAGTATAATCTTTAAGTCTGTTAGTGGGCCTTGTAGATTTTGTTTAGTGGTTAAGGTATTCCTCTGATTTATGAAAAAACAAACAAGCTAAATAAGCCACTTTCTAAAAGAACATGTTATCTCTCAGAAACATATAATGAATTGCATATAGGTTTTCTTAAATATATAAAGTTTAATAATTAGGTTGTACATTTCAAATGTAAAACGTATAACATATGAATGTAATTATCCTAATTTTAGTGGTGATATTTTCAAATAGTAAAGCAGCCTCCTATGGCAAGTTCTACAGTGTTGCTGATCTGATTTAGGACAGTGTTAAACTAAATAAAATATAATAAAATAGAGATAAACTAGAGAATGCTGCATTTATTTTTATATACGGTATATATATATATATATATATATATATATATATATGTATGTATATGTATATATATATATAATGTCATTTCTTGTGTTTATGGTTTTGTAGGCTCCGTGCAGGTAGTGACTTGGAACGAGCATTTCCAGAAATTAACAACCAGTGATCAGAATGGACTCATCATTGTGTGGATGCTGTATAAAGGTAAACATGTAATTACTTGGTTGTCATATAAACTATTTCATGTTTACCATCTGATATCAATAAAATAAAATAATCCATCTCAAGTAATGGTTGTATGCTCCAGTAGTTTTCATCTCTGCAATGAGATGTTATTTATCTGTGGCAGGAAACTCTTTAGAATGGGAGGTACCTTATTGGTCCAAATATAAGCCGCACCTTTTTTCCCGATTTTTGAGCTTGCGAGTTACGGGTGCGGCTTATATTCACGACCGTAAAAAAAATCATTGCCATTTGCGAACTTTGCTTGTTAGGTGTGCGGCTTCTATTCGTGAACGCAAAATGACTGCCGATTTGCGTGATTGTGAGTTAAGGGTGCCGATTTTGTGTTTGAGACTGCGGTACTGTATAGCGATTTACGGTTTTGGTGATTCTTACATCCTGTAAAGCCTGTAACCTGCAAAAAAAGCTACAGTGCTAATTAGAAAGCCTGATTCTTGCAATGGCTGATCACTTTGAGAGTCTTTTTCTCTCCAATTTTACGGGTGCAGCTTATATTTGAGTACTATCTTTTTTCTATTTTTCCCCCTTGAACTTTACGGGTTCGGCTTATATGCAGGTGCGGCTTATATTCGGACCAATACGGTATTTAAACAGATCTTTAATGGCAACAAAAAGTCATGCTGCTATAAAAGTATTTGTTGCACCTAGCAGGGGCGGATCTATTGCCGGTGCAAACGGTGCGTTGCACCAGGGCCCTTGCTCCCTGAAGGGCCCATTACTGTCTCTCCCCCAGGGCCCCCTTTGCAGCTCCATTCATCCAGGCCGTTTCTCATTAGTCAGAGGCTGGATATCCTTCTCCGGCTGGCGCTTTATAGTGCAGGGAATTCCATTCCCCTGAATATGAAGCGCCGGCTGACTAATGAGAAACGGCCCAGGTGCACAAGAAAGAGAAGAGGGTGAATGGGTCTGCTGGGGGGCTTATGGTGTTGCTGGGGGGCTTATGGTGTTGCTGGGGGTTGAATGGTGCTACTGTGGGTTTGGAGGCTGAATGGTGTTGCTGGGGGGATTAATGGAGTTGCTGGGGGTTTGTGGGGCTGAATGAGGTTGCTGGGGGGTGAATGGGGGGTTGGGGGTGAATGGTGCTGCTGGGGGTGAATGGTGTTGCTGGGGGGTCGTGGGGCTGAATGGTGCTGCTCGGAACAGGTTAGCATAAAATATTTTTTAAAAGAAAACTTAGTGTGTATATTTATATATATATATATATATATATATATATATATATGCATATGTGTATATATATATATGTATGTGTATATATATTTATATGTATATGTGTATATATGTATGTATGTGTGTGTGTTTTTATATATATATATATATATATATATATATATATATATATATATATATACACTGAGTATATATACAGTGCCTTGCAAAAATATTCACCCCATTGACTTTTTTTTTTAACCTATTTTGTTCAATTACAGCCTTAAGTTCAATGTTTTGGTAATCTGAATTTTATGTGATAAATCAGAACACAATAGTCTAAGTTGGTGAAGTGAAATGAGAAAAATTATATACATAAAACTATTTTTTAGAAATAGAAAATAGAATATTTGCATGTGCGTATGTATTCACCTCCTTTGTTATGAAGCCCATAAAAAGCTCTGGTGCCACCAATTACCTTCAGAAGTCACATTATAAATGAAATGATGTCCACCTGTGTGCAGTCTAATTGGCACATGATTTGTCATTACATATACACACCTTTTTTGAAAGGCCCCAGAGGCTGCAACACCTAAGCAAGAGGCACCATTAACCAAACACTGCCATGAAGACCAAGGAACTCTCCAAACAAGTAAGGGACAATGTTGTTGAGAAGTACAAGTCAGGGTTAGGTTATAAAAAATATCCAAATCTTTGATGATCCCCAGGAGCATTATCAAATCTATCATAACCAAATGAAAAGAACATGGCACAACAGCAAACCTGCCAAGAGACGGCCGCCCATCAAAACTCACGGACCTGGCAAAGGGGGCATTAATCAGAGAGGCAGCACAGAGACCTAAGGTAATCCTGGAGGAGCTGCAGAGTTCCACAGCAGAGACTGGAGTATCTGTACATAGGTGGACAATAAGCCGTACGCTCCATAGAGTTGGGCTTTATGGCAGAAAGGCCAGAAGAAAGCCATTACTTTCAGCAAAAAACAAACTGGTACGTTTTGAGATTGTGAAAAGGCATGTGGGAGACTCCCAATATGTATCGAGAAAGGTGCTCTGGTCTGATGAGACTAAAATGTAACTTTTCGGCCATCAAAGAAAACGCTATGTCTGGCGCAAACCCAACACATCACATCACATCACCCAAAGAACACCATCTCCACAGTAAAACATGGTGGTGGCAGCATCATGCTGTGGGATGTTTTTCAGCAGCCGGGACTAGGAAACTGGTCAGAGTTGAGGGAAAGATGGATGGTGCTAAATACAGGGATATTTTTTAGCAAAACCTGTACCACTCTGTGCGTGATTTGAGGCTAGGACGGAGGTTCACCTTCCAGCAACCATTGTATTTAGAAGTACACTGTCTTCATGAGCTGTAGAGGGGAAAACCAATTAGGAACTATTTGTAAGATTTTAGTAAGAAAAAATGAGCTTTTAAGCTCTTCCTAATAAAATAAAGTACACAAAAGTAAAGAGATACATAGGTGTGTTATATTCCTAATGAAATCCAGAAAACATCTATATCCCTTTAAAGTTATGAAAAGTATACTATTACAGTCGTCATTTAAGTATCATAAATATCATCTTTGGTTTTTGTTATTGCCAAAATGTATAAGCTCTCTCAATACAGAAAAAGAAAAAAAAAGAGTGGTGAAGGATGGGTAAATGCTGGCATAGAATATAAACCAGGAAAAGAAAATCACTGCACTTGCAATGGAAAAAAAATGTGTTGTTTGATGGCTTTGCTGGATCCGCGAGGTATCCAGTATACTTTTGTTTAAATTGTGGGAATGAGAGAGGCGTGTACTGATACAAGCTGCCTCCTTCTGGTCCTGCGTCAATTTCAATCAGATCCAGTTATCTAACAAATATTTCACACCTTTCCCCCTCATAATCCATATCTAAGGTAGTCAACATCAAAAAATGGTTTCATCTATTTAAATATTATGATTTTTTTTCTAAAAATGTTTTGTTACATACTTCACAAACAAGTGCCACTTTGTTGAATTACAGTAAGAAACTTTCCATTTTAGGCTCCTGGTATGAAGAAATGATCAATAACCGAAACAAATCTGTTGTACGTAGCATGAGCTGGAATGCCGATGGACAGAAGATTTGTATTGTATATGAAGATGGAGCCGTCATTGTTGGTTCAGTGGATGGTAATTGTTTTTCAGTAGATTTGTCCTTATGCAAGAACACAGTCAAATGTGCCTTCTAAGTGTGCCTTATCGGCATGTGTATCCAATATATATGTATGTAGGTAATGCTTGGGAGACCATTTAAATACAAAATATATATATAGTGACCTATTGGAAGATTGCAAAGAATGGATTTTGCAATATAGTATTGTAAAAAAATAATAATAATAAAAGTTTTATTTATTTTATTGGACAATGAACAATTTTAAAAACATCTAAAAAATCAAGAATCTTAGAATTCACCATTCTTTCATTACTCAGCAGGGTCATTTACAATGTCATATGACCCCCAGAGGAGTTGCTCTTATCCTGGAAGGTGCAGAGATAACTGGCACCCCAAATCTTGCTAGTCACTATAAATAATAGAATTCAGTATAGTGTTTAGAACATCGGACAGGTTATATTACCCGTTTAATATTGTCAACAGATAGCAGATATTTTAGTAACACAAATAGACATTTTTATCTCCTAAGGAATGAGAGTTTAGTATATATCTTTGCTTAATAAATTACAATTTTTTTTTATTTAAATCATAAGTGACATTTTTAGGCACAAAAAGGCAAGATTAAATCATATGTTGTTAATGTAACACAGACCTAATGATGGATCATTTTGTATCATTATAAGCTATTTATGCCCTTGAAAGTTCACTTAAGCTATTGATAACTTTGTATCCGTTTAGTGGTTTTCTCTGTTACTCTGTTTGTAGTTTGCATAAACCAGGAGCTGTCTCTGTGAGTGGCGTCTGACGACAGACGCCTGCCCAATGTCTTTTTCACCACAGGAAATCAACTTTTTGTCCAACAAGATAAATAAAACTTTATTTTCTTTTATCCTCATACTATATTGGTAGATTATTTAGTGTTTTGCACTTTGGGAAATGTACTACTTCCTGTGTATATTTTCAAATTGACACTTAAAGCCAAAAAGTTTAGCACTTTAATGCAGGTAAATATTGCATGCCATATTTTTACTTTAATCAATGACTGTAATGTAACCAATAACTACTTTCTATAAATGCCTTGTCTCTTTGATATTGAGTTACTATGGTATATTAACATATTAACACTAGATTATTATTTTTTTGTTTTTATTAATTTTACAAATTGTAACATTTAATGGTTTAATTGACATGTTCCCATAATAGGTAATCGCATTTGGGGTAAGGAGCTGAAAGGTATTCAACTTTGCCATGTTGCATGGTCTCCAGACAGCAAGATCCTCCTCTTTGGGATGGCAAATGGAGAAATCCACCTTTATGATAACCAGGGAAACTTTATTGTAAGTTACACATTACAAATAAACTTGCTCTATGTATATGAAAACACATTTGATCCTATATCAATACTGAGATCTGTCATGTAAGGCTTTATACATTGCCATAGTTATTTATAGTTTATTTCATGCATTAACAACAACAAATTAATGTTTTTTTCCACCCTTGTGTGCAGTTCAAAATGGCTTAAGTCATTCTGTTATTTATGTTCTGATTATTCTTTTCTATGTAAAATATTTAGATTTTTTTCCAGTTCTTAAAGGGCCACTTAATTCATCACAATTTGGAGCACACCGCTGTAAAAATCTCCTAAAAGCATGTTGAAATACTTTTTGAAATATGTGCATTTTTCAATAGATTAAATATCTGTTTACATGTGTCACTGGCTGCCCCCAGACAGACCCAAAGCAACAGCTCCATTTAGTGAGCAAAAGCAAAAAAAGTTAAACCTTCACAAATTCACCTGTGCATGAAGGAAATGCTGGAAACTTTTAAATTGGTCAGTTGTGGGTTACCTGCTCGCTGCATTACGGGGTTAAGGGAAAATTGCTATAAATCTTTGTCTTCAATGTTCGGCATATATATTTAATAATGGAACAGTCAGCTTGCAGAATACCAGGGTTTGTAAACAAACCTAAAACTTTAGTTTTTTTAGGTGTTATAAGTGTAATAAAAAAAATACATAATTTTAACAAACAATCTTCTGCTCTTTCACACCGTGGAGAACACTTACAGTGAAGTAAATGGCCCTTTAATGTATTATTACACGGCACTACTAAGTATGCAGCATAAATTGTATAGATAAAAAAATATCTAGAACACAATTAACCAGTTCAATACAAAATACTTAATACTGGGCTGTACCTTCAACAAAATATAGAGCAATTTTAACTTTTACGTGAGAACGGTATCAAGTTTCTACAGTATGGTGTAAAACACTTTTTTTTGGTGTAAAGCACATGTAAAACACTTTTATTTGATTGCATCTGAAATACAGTATTTGAACATTTGTACAATGTGTTTTATTTTTTAAAAGACAGTCCCATTTCATCATCAGCTGCTTTGAATGTATATTCGCTGAGGTGTTCTGCCTTTGTCAGCCAATGAGCAACAATAGAACTGAGTCATCAGCTTCAGCCAGTTAGATAACACACAGAGATATAGTTGATCACTTTGTGAATTTGTGTAGTTAAAATAATACCTGACTCATTTAGTATCTTTCTCTGGTACCTCATTGAACTAACATGTTTTTTCATAATATTTCTTTGGTTATTAAATATATCTTGGCACTAATTTTGAAGGTTAAATATGTTTGTTCTCTACCTCTATATATGCAGGGGAAGCACCAGGTTAATCAGAAACCTAGTACACAAATGTACCCAGAAAACTCATTTACATCATAGCAGTCATGCTTTCTGACACCTAGTCCACGCCCCCCCTTATTTAATCTGCTTTGCCAGCAAACGCAAAATCTGGCTCAGCTCATTGGTTTCCAAGAAAACAGTTCTTTGATAAAGTATCAAGTAGGATACAAAACACCCTTTTCAGATAAAATAAAGTGATTCCTTTTAGCGAGAGCATGTTATAAGCAGTGTATCATGATGTGATCTTGTCATTGTAACAATAGGTCTGATGTCTTACTATTTATACTGATAATGGTTTCTTTAATATAGGTTAAAATGGTCCTGAGCTGTCTAGTGAATGTTACTGGTGCACTCAGCATTGCAGGCATGCATTGGTACCCAGGCACAAAAGGTTATGTGGAGCCAGATTGCCCCTGTCTTGCTATCTGTTTTGACAATGGGAGATGCCAGATAATGAGACATGAGAATGATGAAAGTAAGTAAAGCTTCTGTTAACTTATCACTCAGAATTATGGCAGGTTTGGAAATCACTACAACTGGTTCATTCACTTGCATTGTACATTGTATAACAGCTTTATTTTAATACTAATAGTTTTTCTAGTGTTTGTATATTATTTGTAATGGATGTATATATTCAAATAAATTATGGTTTCCCAAATCTTTATGTACTTAACTATACAGCATAGAATAAACTATTTGACATTGTTTTGCCATTTACACAAGACCCTCATATTCTTCCAAACAAAGGGAAGTGTTAAGGTATTCTTATATAATCAGAATACAATTAACTACTATATAGTTGGAGTGTGTTAATTGCAATACACAATAACATACAAATAATATAAAATTCTTGAATTATTCCATAATTACAGATGCATTATCTGGGGTACAGATGCTGCAGGAACCAATTGATCCTACTGATCAACAATGTAATTCCGTCTTGACCCCATACTTAAAAGACCTATTTAATTAAATTAAAGAGATGGGAATAATCCTAGATGAGATATTAATAGCTACAATTATGCCAATCTCATTGCCAATTTAAAATTTAAAATCCTATCCACTAGGTTAAGCCAAATAGCTGATAACTTAATAAAAATAGACCAAACCGGCTTTATCCCTGGAAGACAGGGTTCTGACCATGTCAGAAAGTTGATAAACTTAATAGATATAGCCAAATATTCGCGTTCTCCCGCCCAATTCATGTCATTAGATGCACAGAAAGCGTTCATCACGGTAGGGTGGGAGTACATGAAACTGACATTGTTGGAAATGGGCCTTTGCAAATTTGCCTCGCATGCCGTAGGGGCCTTATACTCTGGACCATCGGCCTCAGTAACAGGAATCAACTTTAATTCTCAAGGATTTGATATTCGTAACGGTACAAGGCAAGGGTGTCCTCGCTCCCATCCTGATTGCCCTACTAAGAGAACCATTTGCGGAAGCAATTAAAAAAACAATAGGCATAAGTGGCATCAGGGTGGGAGAGAGAGAACATAAAACGACTCTTTTTGCTGACGACATTGTTTTGTCACTCACCAAGCCATGGAATCTCTCAGTCAATTGTTAAAACTGATCAACTGATTTGGTTTTATTTCCAACTACAAATTAAATTCTATAAAGTCAGAAATTTTGACAATTAATATTTCTAACAAAAACAGAAAAACACTTGAGCTTACCCTTTTAATTGGAACACAAACTCTCTTAACCACTTAGGAATCACTTTTTGCAAAAATACAACGCAGATGACCTCCATTAATTCCAGAAAGGTATTTGACAAGTGTGAAGAAACTAAAAAAATCATGGAGAGACCTGAAATTGTCTTTTTCAGGAAAAATAGCTAGCATTAAGATGGTTATTTTGCCAAAAATTAATTATAGTTTTTACTGTATACCTTTATGCTTTTCATTGGTCTGGATTACACAATTTCAGAACTTGGTTGATAAATGTATCCACTCTAGGAAATATGTTCGGTTAAAGAGGCCAATCATGGTCAGAAAATTCTCCAGTGGCGCATTGGTTATCCACTGATTAAACTTTATTATGAGGCTATAAGATTATCAGTTGTAATATATGAAGTGGTTGGACCCTAGAAGTAGATCTAACTGGTTCCAGATAGAAAATGCCTGTTTCTTAGAACAAGACCTCAATGTTCTAATCTATTCTGAAAAATACCCAGTTTTACGTATAAGGAAGGGTTTGGATATTCTTAAGAGTCATCTTACATGCTGGCAACATATCAACAAAAAACAAGGACATATTCCATTTCTAAGTCCACTAATCCCAATTGATACAATTTAGAAAATTCTACAAATATCTTCAACAAAATCTGACATAATGTCATTGTGGGTGAAAGATATAGGTAGATCTTTCTTACTAAAAAAAAATTTGGTAAAATCACTCAAGCAGACCAACAAATTTATAAAAAAACACGTCTCAAAGAGAAGTATATTTTAAGAATTTAAACGCATGGTATATGACTCCTCTTAAAGTTTATCAGATTTCACACAATCCCTTAGACAGACGTTGTGGGAGAGACTGTGGCAACAATGGCAGCCACTTACATATATGGTGGGACTGCCCGGCCATTAAGCCGTTATGGGTAGAATGCTTCAGTTTCATGTCCTTCACTCTGAAAAAGCCAATCTCTCCGACACCACACGGCTGCCTATTCCATATTTGTGTAGACGATTTCAATAAGAAAGAAACAGCGTTTTATTATTCAGAAGTGCATGAATAATAATCAAGTGGATGGAAACAGGTAAAACCTCCTAGCTGGACGGAAATTTTACAAAAAATCAGCTATATTAGAGAATTGGAAAACTCATACGAGATTGTCTTGAGGAATAATTTTACCAAAACTAAATGGATCATCTGGGACTCCATTAAGTAACCTCGGACATCCAACAGACTTGGTGCATACTTGACAAACAAGTATCTCTTTTTTTTTTAAATGCAGTGGTCCTTTAAATCTGTATAATCATTAACAAGTTCAAACAATGTTGCCTTAAATCCTCTAACAGTTATAAGCGCTTTGGATGAAAGTGATAGAAATGTGCAGAAATAAACAATACATTTGGTTATTATATTATCCTCTTTTCGAGAAGTTTTTCTCGTTTACATGCTTTACTTCTTTGTGCAACGCCAGTGAATTTGTTGCAATTTAATAGCGTGATTGGAAATGTAGCAGGTACAGGCTTGACAGATCAAAGCATCTGCAGGCGCACAGTTACAATTTCCACGTTCCGTAGGGTTTTAATGCACCTAACCCGCAAGTCGTACGCGGGTAGCTTTTAAGAGGCCAATTTAGTAGCCGTAAATATTGCAGGCTACGGTACGGGCTACAGATTTCAACATTGGGGGAATTTAATTGGGCTAATGGTGTGTCAATGCAATATCATCCTATTCAAAAATGTTATGGATCTCGAAGCTGGTCCCCATGAGCATTGGAAGGTAACCAGCAAGTCCCATGGTCAAAAATGTTAGGAGACCCTGGTTCACACAATATGTAAATGTTTATTTGAAAATACAGCAATACATAAATAAGACCTGAGGCTAGTAGTCCTGTTGATCTGTTGTACAGGTGACTAGTGAAGTAGCATCTACTTTTCCTCTATCATCGTAAAGGAGTCCTTTAACTTACCAGCTCAGTGTCAACTGCCCCAGATAGAGAACTGCTGATAGGGCTTTGTGTGCCCTGAGCACCAGTGCTATATATCATATTTGAAAATTAAGTATTTTCCAGATGTTACATTTGTGTTCTTTGTAATTCTCAGATCCAGTTCTGATTGACACTGGAATGAATGTAGTAAGTATCCAGTGGAACCACTGTGGAAGTGTACTGGCTTTGGCAGGATCCCACAAAGTCGCAACGCAGGATAAAGATGTGAATGTTGTGCAATTCTACACACCGTTTGGAGAGGTATTATTCAGTTAATATTAAAGTATTTATTTTCATTGTTATTAAAAAAAAAAAAAATGCATATCAAAGTAGAACCAATGTCTATAGTTGAAGTTTTGTGAATAATCAAGATATTTGAAGACGTTAATATATAGTGGTAACAAGAATTACATTGTCAGCTTTGACGGTGGGAGTATTGTAAAAATATTTAAAAAAATACTCAAGCATATATCAAAGAGAAGATTAAATTGGGATGCTAACATATACATCACTAATAGTTGCTCTTTCTTTAGGGGAATAAGAAAGTATTGGAACAATATGAATAAATGGAAGTCAGGCACTGTTGACAAATGCTTTTGTTTGTTAGATAGTGAAGGTGAATTAGGTTAGATTATAAAATGAGGTGATGAGATGGATGGGGCTGCAGATGGGTTGTCTGCTTGTACAGTGATCTATGATGAGGTAGCAATAGATGGTAGTAATTGTATTTCAAAAATAATAATAGACCATTTTGAGGCAGTTGGACGTAGGGCTGTAGAATTAGTGGTGGCTACAATTTCAGATTAGTTATTTTCTGTTTAAAGAAGAGAATTTAGAAATGAGTGTGTAGTAAGAGTAAAGGTGATTTGATGTATAATTACAAGTGATGCTATTTTTGGGTCATGGCTGTGGAATCTTGAAAAAGGACTTAAAGGGGTACTACTAGATAATGATTGCAGAGGAGTACTACTGTGGATGAAAGAATGTAGGAACAAAAAAAGCTTCTGATAATGTGGAAGGTTGTGATGGTAAGGAAAATGATGTAAGGTATAGGAAGGGTATTGAAGTGATTGGTGTTGATGTGCATCCAGCGAGCTGGAAAAAATTGATGGTGTGTTGCGTGCAATAGAAAGAAGATGCCAACCTGTTTATGAGGACATGGTGTGACGAAGATACATCTATCTAAAAACTGAGGCTGAGGGCCATAAATAATGTGGTCAGTAACAAGGTATATGAAGAGCAATCTGTCGCTTAGAAATGGTGGAGAAGTTATAAAGAGGAGACTATAAAAGGCCACTGCCAACATGGCAGGCAAAGTGTTAAACTATAATGGCTAAAGTACTCAAGGAAAGAGTAGTATTCGGGTTTTAAGTGAACATTATAGTAAGCGAGAGACTTCAAGGTGGTAGAATAATAGGACATCGCTGACAGACTGAAGAAATTTGCAGATAATGTTGGAGGCCATAGTTGGGCTGTTGGAGGCCATAGTTGGGCTGTTGGAGGCCATAGTTGGGCTGTTGGAGGCCATAGTTGGGCTGTTGGTTAAAGAGCTATTGGGTTGGCTGGAAGGGATGGACAGGTAGCAAATGGATGGATGTTACAGTTGTTATATGCTGCTTTGTTATACAGGATCAGGCTAGTTTTGGTTTATTGTCAAGAAAAGGGTGAAGCAGTATGGCTTATATGGAAGGTGACATTTTCATAGCTGCAAAACTGTGTAATTATCTTTTTATTATTTATTAGAATTATGCTGTACCTGAATATTCTGTTCAAAACATAACTTAAAATGCCTCCTGGGGATATACATAGTAGTTTTATAAATCTAAACTTCGTGCAGTTATTCTATTAATAGATTTAGCAAAATAAATAAATGGTGTAGTTAAGCGAATGGGTTTTTATTTCCAGGTAAAATCACCTAAAAGCTGTTGATTTTGTATAATTCTCCAAAGCTCACATTCACTGATTTGGAAGACTCTCCAAGCAGAAGTCGCCAATATAAATGTTTGAGAGGATGTCAACGCTACCTGCGTTGGCTTTGCATTAAGATTTTGTGACACGGCAAATATTGGCACTGGACTTTTATATCATTATGGCACAGAATGGACTTTCCTTAAGAGCTGTGAATCTGGCATATTAAATACAAATTTTCATTCCTGGCTCCGGATTTGTTCGACTGAAACAAGCAGAATATAGTTAAAAATACACAGAACCCCAACAGTTTTAACCTCATATTTAAAAGTCCATGATTTATATTGGTGATCTAAAGTTTAGTGATATTGGTTGTTTTCTTGCGGTATAACCATGTGTTTCTGCATTCTCACAATCCTTGACAAGTGTGTTTGACACCACACCATTGCCAGCAATGCATGCATCATTGTACTGCTCCTGATTGACTTGACACTTGAAGCTGCTGTAATATTACATTTTGTTCTGCTTGCTTTAAAAGCAGGTTGTACTACTTGTAGCAACATTAATTAATGTAATAACATTAGTAATGCTACATATGTACAGTATGTATGAATTAGCAATTCCTTCATATATTTATTTTTGTCACTAAAAGGGCCACTGGAGTGCTCATAAAATCAGTATTTGAAGAAAATAAATTAATTGTAAACTTTTAAAACTTACATGTGAAGTTTAGTGTTTTGGGCTTAGCAGATATGCTACTCTCCATCCCTATCTGTTGTCCAGTTGGTGTTATACAATCTACCAAGGGGGGCTGGCTTTATCTATTGTTCTGATAACATTGTTTATCTGCCTCCTTCCCTGCAGTGTCTATGACAGCCACCTAAACAGATCCATGATCACTTCCTACACACTTAATGGAGTGGAGAGAAGCAAATTTGTAGGAAACAATGCTAATTTCATATGAAAACTATAAAAACTACAATCCTTGTTTTCTTCAAATTCTGATTTTCTTGCTAATTTGTAACTAAAACTCTATTGTGTGACCACTACAATGGCCATTTAAATGGTCTTTAAAAGGGAAAGGTATTGTGATAATTATATTATACTATTTTAATGTGTTAGTATTGATAATGGACAGCAACATTTTAGCAAGGAAAAAAAATAATAAAGAGTATTATTAAAGTTACATCCATTTATGCAATTGTATGCTGTACTGATCAGCTCTATTGTTATCTTCTAAAACATCCCCTATCTGTGATTTATATGTATCTTGTCAAGTAGGTGTCAACAGTAAGAAGTTGCATTGGTTACAAACAATCAAGACATATATCAATTCTGTGTATGATAAACACAAAGTATCATACCTTATATATCCACTGTAATTCTTTTGTATCAGTTTGCCAATTTTAACACTTTAGTACCTCCCTAAGCTAATGATTTTGCTTTTGCTTTGACTTTTTACGTGTAAATTAAATATTGAAGGTATTTAACATGTGCTCTCTTTTCAGCACCTTCGCACATTGAAGGTTCCTGGCAAACAGATGGCAGCAGTTTCATGGGAGGGTGGAGGTCTGAGGATCGGACTGGCTGTGGATTCATTCATATACTTTGCAAACATACGGCCAGATTACAAGGTGAGAAATCCAACTAACATAAAATTATTAGTATAACCTAGCGAGTCATCTGCATTGGTAATAACTAATGACACACCCATAATTTTAATTATGATGTATGTAGATTGGCAAATTAGTGCTCCCGGACTTATGAAGTATAAACTCAAAATTGTAGACCAGACATAGATTATTTCATCTGCTCATTTGGAATCACTCCTAGGGCTTACAAGTAAGGGGATAAATTCTACTGGAAATTGGGGCCCTAAATATATAAAATATAGGGGTGGACAAAAATGTCAGGAAGATTTTAATGGAGCATGATATGCTGCCTGGAAGGCAAACCTCCATTGAGGTACATTATACTTTGGAAAAAAATATGTCAGGCTCCCAGGAAGTTTCCACCCTAATGGATGCTGTACCTTCCTAGATATAACTCCTACTGTCTATAACTATACATATAAAATAAACCCCTATATGTTAGTCAAATACTCTGGGATCTTCTGTTCTGCTGCAACATTGTATTTATATCTCAAAAATATGAATAAAATAAATAATAAAAAAAAAATGTAGTCTAACTAATAATATGTTGTTCTTTCTTTCTTGGCAGTGGGGTTATTGTTCTAATACAGTAGTTTACGCGTACACCAGACCTGATCGCCCAGAGTACTGCGTTGTATTCTGGGACACAAAAAACAATGAGAAGTTTGTGAAGTACGTGAAAAGTCTGATTTCTGTTACTACGTGTGCAGATTTCTGCATTTTAGCAACAAAAGCAGATGAAAATCACCCACAGGTAAGTACGTGCTGGTAATCTAATTTGCAAAATACATATAACCTTAAAAAATAAAACTACAGTACATATATAATTACTAGATATTAAAATTATCACTTAAAAGAAAATGAGAGATCTAGTTTAAAAATGTGGAAAAAAGTTACTAAGTATCTTTAGCAAGCAACGCATTTCCAAGATTCACCAAACTTCTGTTGGGCTTTATCATTACTTAATTATCTTTAATTGTCATGAAATCTACAGCCAGACTATTTCTCGATCGCTCTACACATCTGCTGATTAAATGTAAAAAAATAAATATATATAAATATATATATATATATATATATATATATATAAATATATATATATATATATATTTACTAGGAACTTGCTCATCTCTTTGTCCCCCCCCCCCCATGTATCTCTGTGTCCCCCCATGACTCTCTGTCTCCCCTGTCTCTCTTCCCCCCACCCATATCTCTCCCCAGCACTGTGCATTGTGCATAAGCGGGGAGTGTTGTGCATTATGCATGCACACTGCGCGTGCGCTAGGAGGGCATTACACACTACAGAAACTATTATATCTGATTGTTGTGGGAGTCTGGCTATATTGTATCCAGTCTAAAACCTGTGAGACGCTGGAAATAATGAGTGTATTCAGAGTAATTAGCCTAATCAACCTATTTACTCTGCACACACTTATTCAATGTCATACGCAATTGTTTTTAATATCATTCAACTGATAAATTACTTGTTATTGTCTATAGTTTTATAATTTTGCCATATTTAGAACCTTAAATCACATTTGGAAGTAAAATGTTTATCTTTTCTAATGTCACTCTATCCTATATCTTGTTTAATGTTGCTCTATCCTATACCTGCCTGTTACTCCTATAAGGACAGGCCTATTCTATATGGAGACTATGTCAAAATGGCTAATGGATTAAAAAGTGTAACATATTGTGAGTTCATTTGCATGTCCCCTCCCAGTGCTAAAACTGTATTTATTGGGATTTTGAGCTGGATACAATTCTTCTGTATGTATTTAGGAGTTAATGTAGTAAAAAATGCCAGTACAATGAATAGCCAGTTCTTAATGCTGTTTAAACTGTAATCGGCTTTGTGTTGGCGTGACAGTGTCACTTTAATCTAACCAAATTGCACACGTTAATGGCTGGAATAGTATATTTTGTTATAAGCAGAAATGATATGTATAAATTGTAACTTCTTTTTTCCCCTTTATAGGATGACACTGAAACAGAGACCAATGGTTCTACGGTAATTATTTTACAAATTTTTGTAGAATCTGAACTTTGTAGAAATTGTTTGATTTAATTGCCTACTGGGATTTTTTTGTTTAGGTGCTTTCTTACAGTCTTGGGTGTAGGAACTGAGGGGGATGGGGGGGACAAATCCCCCCAGATTTGTGTATGTGTGTATAAGCTATTTTATAGCCTGTGTATACAATGAGCTGTATCCCTCCCAGAATTATTCTTGCTCCTACGCCCCTGCTTACAGTCTTGTGCAAGTGTTTTATATGTTTTTCACTAAAAGGTACCATCGTTTTTAAATAGTTCTATTCGAAATGGAGTTGTTGTGGCAGACATTTGCAAAACTTTGGGTGCATTCAAACAGTAGGAAAAATGACTTAAAGGGACACTTAATTCAAGACATTTTGGAGCACATCACAGTAAAGATCTCCTAAAAACATGTTAAAATACTTTTCAGATACAATCAAATCTGTGTTTACATGTGTAATAGAGTGCCCACTTGCCTTTGCATTACTGCAGCTAATTAGATTGCAGGTGTGTGTGTCCCATTCAAGCCAATAGTAAGACTGCTTACATTTCCAGTTTGAAGGGAACAGACATTTGTGATTTTTGTAACTTCTTTTCGCAGAAAATTTAGATTTCTGCTCTCTTGCCTCTCTGGAATTTGAACAATCCAGACCAGTGCTCTGCTGGCTCTAAAACTGTACGTGTAAAGATCAAAAGAAAAAAATAACCCCTAACAAATCTATCTGTGCAGGCATGAAATGCTGGACTCACCTAAATAGGTCAGTTATTGGTAAACTGGTCAATGACGTCCTGAGTCCAGGGAAAAACTGCTGTTAATCACTGTCTTTCCTATAGACAATCACCACAAGCTCTAGCTATCTGTTATTACTCATGCAACAGCCAGTAGGCAGGATACACTTTGTATGTAAACAGAGACTTAAAACTGTATATATTTTAGCTGTTATTAGTGTAATTAAAATACATAATTTGATAAGATAATGCATATTTTTTGCTGTCAAAAGTGAAGATGAAATGTAATGATTCAATAGCCATGTGCACTTTGTGGTGTCATGCTGTTTTGAAAGCAGAATGCTAGTGGTATGATTTGTTTTATAACTATTGAACTTTTGGTTATTGCCATCTTAAGACATTCATACCGTTCATAACTGTTTCTAGAACAGAAGTAATTTGTTCTTTGGAATGAGTCATTTTCCTGCACATGATATCATAGTCATTTCTTCCTAAAGTCAGATCTAATAAACCGTTATATTTAATAAATCACAAAAGACCTCTGTTAGATTTGTTTTAATATCCTGACAGTTCCTTCTCGAAACATACTCAACATTTTAAACATTTAACAGCGTTTTCACTTATTCCTGTGCAATTTTTTATATGCATAGGAAATTGCAACGGAGTAATATTAATTGACTGTAAATAAAACACATGCAACCATTATTAATACATGACTTTGCTAGGTGTTTACTTTAAACGGCCACTGTGGGCATATTTTATATGGACAATATACAGGGGTGGACTCAAATATATGAAACTTTATGAACCAGCAAGATTTTGTAGGAGCCAGAAACGCTATTGGAAGGAAGCCTTTTTACAGATGTATTATGTTCTGGAACATTAAGGAGCCAGCTGTAAAAAAGAAAATATATTTATACTTTTCAAAAAGCAAAATGTCATAGCCTGGTGGTGTAATCAAGGCAAGATTGGTCCTGGAGAGCCAAACCTAGGGCTGGATTTGAGGGTTTCCTTTCTGTGCACAGATGAGTTAGTCTGGATGACTGAAGAAGTCATAGTGTCAACAGGACGCAGCAGTGATATCCTCAAATCCTGCGTCGCTCTCCAGGACCGAACTTGCCTACCCCTGTGTATGCATTTAGGGCTGCGGCTTGACTCGTACACACAGATCTAGAGACACACACAGGTACAAACCAAATGAATTTCTAGCAAAGAAAGATGAAACTGTGACTTTTTTTAAAAGTAACTACAGTGGAACCTCTATATTCGTCTGCCACTATACTTGTCAAATCCAATATTAGGCAAATTTTTAGGCAAAATAATGCTGCTATATTAATCTCAAAATTTGAAAATACAGACATAAACAGACAATATTGGACATATTCTTTTACAAATCAAGTGCTAGTGAATCGTCAGGAAAGGGACACCAGAATTGGAGTTACCTGATGTTTAATGGAAGGGGACTCCCTTCTAAACAATAATTCCTTTGCTCTTCTTCAGCTACTGCCATCATCAGTCCTCAGTAAAGGGAAAGTTCTGGTTAAATTTGTATTTATTTCCTAGCAACTTGCCCGTCAAAAATGACGCCAATAAAATGGGAATCCTGGCAATGCTGTTTGCCACACAATGGGAGCCTCTACCCCTCTACTTTACTGGCCTCGCTCATCACGGGCCTCGCAGTAAGCGCCTTTGGCGTTCATTGCAAATCTCTCCCTCTGTCTACTTTCTACCTTGTGTCCCCCCTCCTCTCCCTCCCTTGTGTCTCCGCCCCCCTGTGTTTTTGGGCCCCTTTCCCCCCGTGTCTCTTTCCCCACCTCTCCCACCCCCGTGTCTCTTTCCCCACCTCTCCCACCCCTGTGTCTCTTTCCCCACCTCTTCCACCCCTGTGTCTCTTTCCCCACCTCTCCCACCCCTGTGTCTCTTTCCCCACCTCTCCCACCCCTGTGTCTCTTTCCCCACCTCTCCCACCCCTGTGTCTCTTTCCCCACCTCTCCCACCCCTGTGTCTCTTTCCCCACCTCTCCCACCCCTGTGTCTCTTTCCCCCAGGTCTCTTCCCCACTCCCTTGGGTCTGTTCTCCCCCATTTCCCTCCCCTGGGTCTCTTCCCCTCCTCTCCCTCCCCTGTGTCTACCCCCTCATCTCCCTCCCCTGTGTGTCTCCCCCTCCTCCTCTGTGTCTCTTCCCCCTGATCTCACTCCTTTTTGTCTCCCCCTCCTCTCATTCCCCTGTCTCTCCCCCCTCCTCTCCTTCCCCTATGTGTCTTCCCCCTCCTTTCCTTCCCCTATGTGTCTTCCCCCTCCTTTCCTTCCCCTATGTGTCTTCCCCCTCCTCTCCTTCCCCTATGTGTCTTCCCCCTCCTCTCCTTCCCCTATGTGTCAACCCCCCTCCTCTCCTACCCCTGTGTCTCCCCCTCCCTTGCGTCTTTCCCCCTCCTCTCACTCCACTGTGTCTCTTCCCCCTCTCATTCCCCTGTGTCTCCCCCCCCGTGTGTCTACCCCCATCCTCTCCCTTCCCTGTGTGTCTCCCCCCTCCCCTGTGTCTCTTCCCCCTCCTCTCCTTTCGCTGTGTCTCTTCCCCCTCACTCCTTTGTGTCCCCCCCCCTCTCCCTTCCCTGTGTTCTCCCCACTCTTCTGTCTTCCCTCTCCTTCCCTGTGTGTCTTCCGTCCTCCTCTCTGTCCCTGGCGCGCAATGTGCCTGCGCTATATGCACGCACGGCCCATTGCGCAAATCGCATGCGTGGCTAACGCCGCTCTATCCGCATGGGTAGCCCGTTGCGCAATGCGTAGTTGTCAAACTGCAATTTGTCGCAAGCGTGATAACGAATCACAGTTTGACAACTATTATATGTGATGTATCAGATTCAGGGCTGGGAATGGATTATTCCAATTTTAGTTAATTCCTATAAAAAAAAATAGATTCTGTATTCATCCGATTCAGTATCTGACCGCCCCACAGGAACAGATTAATGACGAATATAAAGGTTCCACTGTACTTGTATTTGGAGCTGGGGATTCAATAAATACAAAACCAGTAGATAGTTTGCAGCTTTCAATGTAATACATAAAAATAAAGAAATGTAAATGCATTATAGTGATATGTAAGGTTATTCTCAGGAAATTCTGTCAGTGTTGTATCCACATAGATCATAGATTTTACATTGTGTTTAATTGCAATGGTGGCAGCCTTCATAATAAATTAAATATGTGAATACTTCCAGATGTAACAGATGAACAGTTATTTCAGTTTTTAAGGCAATATGATTGTGTGTGTGCACGTGCGGGTTGTACAGTCGTGTCCGACTCTCTGTGACCTCATGGACTGCAACACACTATGCTGATCTATTTGGTATTCATCAGAGATACTGGATTGAGTTGCCAGTTCCTTTACCAAAGGGCCACAGCATACAGCTCCTGATATTCCTAGGTGGCCTCCCATCCAAGTATTGACCAGTCCCAACCTTGCATGGCTTCAGTGTGGTGTGAACTCTTGGTTCCCTTGCTGGAATTTAACTTAGGTTGCAACGGTGAAAGCACTGAATCCTAACCACTGGACCACCAGGGAACCCATTAGATCACAGTTAAATTCTACTGTACAATGAAAACAATATGTGATTAGTCTTCTCTAATACTTATACTATTAATAGTGAATGTGATACAGAGGTCACCAAAACTGCTGTGCAGCATTAGGTAAAGGCTAGATTTTATGTGGGAAAGTTGTTTGCATTTTTTTAAATTATTAAGTATTTACTCAGATTTACTATTTTAGTTATTGCTTGTTTAGCCTTTGAAATCCACCAACAAGAAACTGCACAAACAAGGAAGGAGGTCCTGACGTTCTCACTGATTATATTTTCGCTTTACTTATTTCTTTACCATGTCGAGAGATGGCTGAGAGCTAAGCATAATTACCTTTAAAATACAAAGTTGTGAGTTCAAATTCCAGTACTCCCTATCTTATTACATTAACACTTTTTATTTAGTTAATATAATTTATTTCAAAATATTAAACACATATAGGTGTCTCAAGCCCACCAATTTATAGTTTATATATGTCCTGTTTTATTCTGTAAACTGAATTAAAATGATTGTAAAAAAGTTAAAACAAACACCTGGTGCGATTTGAACTCACAAACCTCCATATTAGTGTATGATCAGCAGTATATAAGAAAACAACAAGCTAATACAGTAAATATGGGTCCCCTGGTGGTCCAGTGGTTAGGATTTGGTTATTTTCACCACTGTTACCTGTGCTTCATTCCAGTCAGGGAACCAAGAGATCACACCACCCTGGAGCCATGCAGGGTTGGGCCTGGTCAGCACTTGGATGGGAGACCACCTAGGAATACCAGGAGCTGTATGATGCGGTCCACTGGAAAAGGAACTGGCAACCCACTCCAGTATCTCTGCCATGAATACAAAGTGGATGGCTCCTCATGGTGTGTTGTGGTCCATGAGGTCACGGAGAGTCTCACACGACTGAGCGACGCAAAAACACAATACAGTAAATGCACAACTTCCATTACTCAGCCCGCACAGATGGTTCTAATTAGGGCCACTCTCCTTATAGACCGGGTGCATACTGACAGTCTAAATTACAAATGCTCAATCAATTTAGCAGCAATTATTATCAGATGGTGCAGAGTATATTCTGGTGACTTCATTGTTTCTTGAATAGTTCTTGAAGAGTATTCCCTTAATAGTAACAGTTGTTGTATTTCATTTCAGTATGTGCTGGTTTTGTGCAATTCTATTGGAACACCGTTGGATTCAAAATACATCGATATTGGTAAGGCTACACAATAGTTTACCATGATTCTCAATATAAATTACCGTAATCGGATTTTTTCACTTTTAATATAATTGCTTCTATAAACAGAAAACATTTTTGCAAGTGAGAACAAATGTCTAGTTAAATATTTAAAGGGAGACAGGCAGATTTATATATTGCTTAATGTTTTTAATTTTTTTTCATGTTTTTATTTTTTATTTTTTGTATAAAACCATCTTAGACTCCCCATCATATTGATAAATAATTTCCATCAAATGTGTATAAAGTTACGGTAAATGTATTATATTATTGAGTGCGTTGGTAAAGTTGATTGAAGTTGAATGTGGACTTACAAATAACTTTGTTAATTTCTTGTTCTGTATTTTGGACTGAAAATAGGCAAAATGTGTTAGAATGTTAAAAAATAATACAGACTTTAATGTATTACCTTTTAATATAAAATTATGTGGAGGAGGAATTGATAATTTTGGTTCCTGCTGATCAACTTCCTGAGGAGGGGACTTTTGGAAACACAGGAAGCATATATCTGCGCAGTTGGCCTGTGACAGTTAAGACTGCCAATGCTTTCAATAGGACTAATGGAAATAGAAGTTTTCCTGAGAAGTACTCCTGAGAAAGTACGTCATTAAGCCTCATCTTAAAGAATAATTGTACATAAAAAAAGTTTATTTTCTTATTTTTTGTTTTTGCTTATTATCAGCTATAGTTATTCAAAATGCCATATAGATAAAATGGGACACTAGTGATCATGTAAAAATAGCATAAGGTGCAGAGCGCTCAGTTATCTTACCAGAATCCTCCTGCCCGCCATTGCATAACTTTACATTTTGAGACAGTAAGTTCCTTGTTATACATCTCAGGTTTATTTTGCCCTGGTTTCCAGTTCCAGTAGGTGATGTGTTATTACATAATATTCAGGGATAGAAGCGTCCGGTCAGATGTGAGGAGCACTAAATCCTTCACCTTCCACTTAAAGTAAATACCCTCATTCTTGGACACCCAAAAGAGTCTTATAGTTATTCCATCACACAGATGGGCCTTTCATGCCTCTCTTGTAAATATAGACAAACATTCATCATTTGTCTATTTTATACTCCTGCAAAATTCCTGTTGCAGCTTTGAGCTGTGACAATCAGGAGCTTCTTCCCAGACGTGGGAAAATAAGCTTTTGTGACATTGTGGAAAATATACATTTCAGTATTTATTTCTCTTCCACACCTGCTGTGGATCATTTAATTTATTTATTATATCAATTATTATATAATAGTATTTATAATGTATTATATGTATTATAACATAATAAATATATATATATTTATGACATCAGTGGCACATGGTGCTCCGCAGTTTCCATACCATTTATTCACAATGGTGCCATTTTTCCAGTCACGGTACACTTTAGCAGCATGTAAACCGTTTACAAACTGCGCTGTTTCCGAAATACTGCCACCCTTGGCCTGAAAGCCAATGATTATCCCCTTTTGAAAGTCTGATCAATTGCATGTTTTATCCATGACAGCGATGACTGATATGTTTGCAGAATGCCTACATGTCACCTTATATACCCACCAGGTCAGCTCACGACACGTGCCGTATTTCATTGACTACTCTCTCCTGTATTATGAAAGGATGAGAGATTTCTTAATTTTTTGTTTATAATGTGATTTACACGTGTGGTTGAAAGCAGAAAAAGTATGTTACCCAAGATATAAATAATTCTTCCATACACATTATTATTTATTAATATGTTGTCCTGATGCACCTGTTACTCAGAATCATGTCTCTTCTTCTCTTGCAGTTCCCATGTTTGTGACCATGACCAAAAGCCACGTCATAGCGGCTTCTAAAGAAGCTTTTTACATCTGGCAATATCGAGTGGCAAAGAAACTTACAGCGATGGAGATTAATCAGGTGGCGCGGACTAGAAAAGAGGGCCGAGAACGGTCAGTGCTCTTATTGCAGCAGCAGCCAACCCTGTATAAATAAAATAAGAGAAATATATGTTGATATCTCTGCTCCTTCTTCGAGACATCCATAATATTTAGTGAAGGTTGCATTTCTGAGAGGCGTTTTCTTATGCAAGTTTCTTTTGAGCATGTTCAGGGATTACATTTACAATTCAAGTGGTCCAATGATTTAACAATTATATTTCCCCCTCCCTCCACTGTTCAGTAGACAGAAATTTCCCTCAAAAGCATTTAAATGGATTTGATGTGTTTGCTGTTTTTAATATTGAAATAATCTACCTAAGTGTGTTTTTGCATAAATAAACATAATTTTATTAACAAGTACTAGAAAGGTCTGTTTTTACTCACTGTAATCTTCTAAACAGTCCCTATAAAGGTCTGTCCCCACAGCGCATACACACAGTTTGTCTGTAGTACTAGATGCACTAACCAATCACAGATCGTCTCTCTGCAGCATTTCAAAACATGCTGTTGAGAAACAGTCTATAAGTGCCTAGTACATCTAGTACCAATGGAGACATTGGGCCTCATTCTATTACCGGCCGCAGCCGTTGCGGGGCCGCAAGGACCGGCCGCAAGCTATTCGGCTATTCTATTCCCTTACGGCCGGGGACTCCGGCAGGCTTGCGGCCGGTGCCTTGCTATCTCTTGCGGCCGCTCGCGCCAGAGAAAAGCCTTTGATCTAAAACGGCCGCAAGAGTTTTGCAATTCAATTGCTCCGGGAAACCTCTCTGCAAGGCTAAAAACTAACCGCAGCTTACTTGCAGGAAAGAGGTCCCGCTAGCACCAATTAAGCACATAAAATAGCTCAAATAAAGCCATCCTGCACTTTGAGAAGACTATAAAGGGATTTTAGGTGTTAGAAAAAATAGCACATAATTATCCTATACTCAAATCCGTAAAATATTTTATTTTTAATATACGTAAAATATCCATGTAAAAAGTCCAGAGTGCTTGGAGCACCTCAGACACACCCACGCCGCAGCCGGAAAATAAACAGTTAATTTGAACTCGGGTTTGGGCTGATGTGCAAGCTTGAGAGTGGGTTTCTTTTAATCCTCATGTCCCCCATTATGATCCCTAGCATTTACAGAGCTGTACAGTGCAGGCTTGAATTTATTTTTGAGTTTTTAGATTTCTGAGCTTACGGCCGATTCCAAGATATGCGGCCGGCCGTAAGATGAGATCCTTGCGGGGCCGTATAATAGAATCGCGAGTTAACAGAACCCCCCCAAGGAATCGCAGCCTTACGGCCGATTTACGGCCGGTAATAGAATGAGGCCCATTGTGTGCAGGAGCTGCTGGGGGCGAGCTTTGTTGGTTTCAATGCGTGAAAATGGAGCTTTTAAGCACTTGTTCATAAAATGTTGTTTAGATCTGCAAAGAAACACTTAGATGATTTTTTTATTATCCCTTTAAATCAGACAAGATACAAACATCCGATATACCACCAGAACCCCCAAAAGTAATAATTTCTCTAAAACCGGCTTTCTGTTTGTGGCTATAACAGCTGCTGAAGTTTATAGTTTGTTACATACATCATAATATGTAGTGGTGATTTAAGTTTTATATTTAAAGTGCTCATTATTGTATTCTTATATACTTCTTGTCTAATTTCTTTTAGATTATTTCATATTGATGACACACCATCTGGATCTCCGGAAGGATTGCTGGATTATTCCAAAGCATTGGCTGTAAGTGCAGCTGCTGTGATGGTAGTTGTTGAAAACATCCAGTGTAGTATCTGTACAGATGTAGCTGGCTTCCTTGATTCTATAAGTGATTGCTTTAAAATGTAGTGTGATATAGTTCTGGTGCAAAATAGTATTGGGGAACAGAGGGTCAGTGGGCCTTGGTTACATTCCATGAGGCCCCCAGTCTGTTCTCTAGAGTGGTAGAGCATGTCCCTCATCTACAGTTGTTGTTGTTGTTGTTGATGTTTAGTCGTTTTCACTCACATGACTATATGGACTGCAGCACTCCAGGCAATTCTGTTAGCCACTGCTCCTCTGCGCTCCATCAAGCTCATATTCATTGCTTCAATGACCTCATCTATCCATCTTTGCCTCTGTCCTCTCTTCGTGTGCCTTCAATCTTTCCCAGCATTAGTCTTCTCCAGGGAATCCTATCTTCTCATTATATGAACAAAATATTGGAACTTCAGACTCATGATCATACCTTCCAGTGAACAGTTCGTCTTGATTTCATGTAGTACTGATTTATTGGATCTTCTTGCAGTCCAAGGAACCAAGGAAGTAGTTTTCTCTAACACCACAATTCAAAGGTTTCAGTTCTATGGCACTCAGACTTCTTTATGCTCCAGCTCTCACATCCGTATGTTACTCATGGGAATACCATAGTTCTAACTATGTGGACCTTTGTTGATGGTTTAATATCTTTACTTTTTACAAACTCTTCCTGACACTACAGAATCCATTTTATCACTCCACAACCTTCAAATCACTTTATCGTGCACTCCAAAACACATGCTCACTATCTATACTTCTGTTACCAACTTACATTTGTTTGTTTGCCTTATGTATTTCAGGCTACAAGAGATCCTGTCTGTTGTATAACTGCATCAGATAAAGTCCTAATCGTGGTAAGTTGGACTTATATTCGTGCACAGTCTTTAATGCACTACTTTAATACCCTAACAAGAGGAGTTGGTTATTTTAATTTGCATTGGTCATTAATACAATTCCTTTCTAATAATTACAGTAGCATTGTTTAATATCACATTCATTTTAAAGAGGGTTAGGCTGGTGGACAGGGTACCCTGGTGGTCCTGGTTAGGATTCGGTGCTTTCACCAAGAGGTCACACCACCCTGAAGCCATGCAGGGGTTGGGCTGGGTGAGGACTTTGATGGGAGATCACCTAGGAATATCAGGAGCTGTATGCTGTGGCCCACTGGAGGAGGAACTGACAACCCACTCCAGTATCTCTGTCATGAAAACCAAGTGGATGACCATGGACATAAAGATGTGCCTGGTGTATTACGGTCCATGAGGTCACAGAGAGTCAGAAACGACTGAACTTAATGGTTAGATAAGAGGCCAAACAATCTTTCATCGACTGCCCCCCCATGTAAAATGTATATCAACAAGACTTTGAAAAGTGTGGAAAGGCGCTCAGCATGAAAGTGGCAGGTTGGACTTTTTTTTTATTACAGGTAATTTTCATGATATAATTTTAGTTTCCCTGATAAAAATGTGAATTGGTAAAATCTAGTATTAACCAAAAGTACTTTATATTTGACCTGTTTTTTCTCTAGGGACGTGAATCTGGAACAATTCAAAGATATACTTTGCCTGGTGTCGCTTTGGTACAGAAGTATGTGCTAAGCTCTCGTGCCTATCAAATGACTTTGAACTGCAATTCCAGGTACATGCTATGTGGATCTTTATTTATTTACATTGAAGTTTTCAAATTTTACATGAAACTTAGCTATTTTGATCCACCCACTAAGAGTAAAATCATGTTCTAATGGGAAATTTTTGCTAATTGCCCCTTGGTTTCTGAATATATTATTTCAGTCTAAAGCCATGTGCAAATGAAAGACTGAGCAGACAGTTGGATCAGAAAGGCTGATTGGCATGTACAATTTGTAAGTTTAACTGTTAGCATAGGGTTTGGTGTCAGTGTCAGGAAATAACTTGTAACTTATTGTCAGTGCAAAACTCAATGGAGATTTATGCCTTGCTTTTCGGCTTTGTCGTTGACGCTCACTCGGAGCAGTGAACCGTAAGAGGTCTATCACAATGTTTTAAGGATGGGCGACCAGCATAGCTAGGTAGATTTTTATGTGCCACTACGGCACTCGTAATTGCTATTTCAGGGATTAGCATAGGGCTCATAGTTTCTTTTGTTATTTGTAGTGTGGTTACATTAGTCTAGTGAAAGACATCATGGCTTAGAAACAACAACAAAACGTTTACACTTTTTCAGTTGACAGTTAATAGTAAAATCTTTTTTTCCCTCTTCTCCTTTCCTGACTTCAGTCGTCTTGCTATCATTGACATTTCCGGGGTCCTGACCTTCTTTGATTTGGAGGCTCATTATACAGATAACACAGGACAACAGTTGGTTGGTGAGCAGCTGAAATTTGAGCGCAAAGACGTCTGGGACATGAAATGGGCCAATGACAACCCTGATCTGTTTGCAATGATGGAGAAAACCAGGATGTATGTGTTCAGAAACTTGGACCCAGAGGTAAAGGAGAGAGAGTTTATTGTTCATGTTTAATGTTGTTCTCAGTGCTAACATGAGTTTCTTTTTAATGCTATTGTAATACATTTTTAGGAACCTATTCAAACATCTGGATATATTTGCAATTTTGAAGATTTGGAAATAAAGTCTGTGCTTTTGGATGAGATATTAAAGGTATGTATTTCATGTTCACTTGAACAGCTCTAATGAGGCACCACAGTGGTCCCAAATGTAGGACTACACTGGAAAAAAACAACAGCGCTACGTAAGGAACAGAGGTGTGGAAAGGGGACAGAGGTGGGGAAAGGGACACAGGGGAGGGGGGAGAGAGACACAGGGGAAGGGGAGGGGGGAGACACAGGGGAAGGGGAGGGGGGAGAGAGACACAGGGGAAGGGTGTGGGGGTAGAGACACAGGGCAAGGGGGGTGGGGGGAAAGACACAGGGCAAGGGGGGTGGGGGGAGAAACACAGGAGAGGGGAGAAAGAGACACAGGGAAAGAAGAGGGGGGAAGAGAGGGAGGGGAGACATGCATCTAATATTATACCGTCTTTTATGACGGGTAAACAACTAGTATAATATACCTATGTATCTATTTATTTTTATGTACTATTACATAACATAAATAAGCTCTATTTTACCTAAAATATAAAAAAATGAGAACAACGACCTGACTGCTGCAAATGTATGGATTAAAACGAACCTCCACCGACCTTTAAAAAAAAAAATAAAAAAAAGTTTGTAAAGTTTAAAACCTTTAGGATGGCAAATTTGAACTTCAGTGTCACTTTAAAATATCCAATATCTTCTTAGTTAAGGTCCTTGACAATAGTATTGTTTTGTTGCACTAGTTTCTGTGAATGGCTGATTGAGCTGTGCTGATCGGCCACTGAACCATATAGTTACATAGTAATTTAGGTTGAAAAAAGACTTTAGTCCATCAAGTTCAACCTTTTTAGATCTCCTCTGATCTGCAATACGTGGATTTATTGTTAATTGATCCAGAGGAAGGCAAACAGAAAAAAAAACAACCCAGAGAAACTTGTCTCAACAGTGAAAAAAATATAAAATTCCTTCCTGACCCCAGATACTGGCGATCGGATTCATCCCTGGATCAATACTCCCTCTCTATTTATCCAGGATAGTCCTTAATGCCCTTTTTATTTAAAAATATATCTAATCCCTTTTTAAAGTTATCTATCGAATTCGCTGTCACCACCTCCTTTGGTAGAGAATTCCACAGATTAACCACCCTTACTGTGAAGAACCTTTTTCTTTCTTTAAGGTGAAATCTTTTTACTTCTAATCTCAAAGGATGTCCCCTTGTGAGTTGAAAACCCTGGATATATTTATATAAGGTAATCCTATCCCCTCTTAGACGCCTTTTTTCTAGAGTAAATAAGTTTAATTTCATTAGTCTTTCTTCATAACTTAGCCCCTCCATTCCCTTTATTAGCCTTGTTGCCCTTCTCTGTACTTTTTCCAGCTCTAAAATGTCCTTTTTATGTAGTGGTGCCCAAATTGTACTCCATATTCCAAATGAGGGCATACTAGGGATTTGTATAGTGGCAGAATTATATTTGCATCCCTGGCTTCTTTACCCTTCTTAATACATGCTAATATTTTACTTGCCTTTGCAGATGCTGCTTGGCCTTGAGCACTGTTACCTAGGCGGTTGTCCACAAGTACTCCCAAATCCCTTTCAATATCTGATACCCCTAGATTTGCTCCATTAAGATTAGAAATTGCATGGCTTTTTTTTCCTTCCCAGGTGCATAACTTTACATTTATTCGTATTAAATCTCATCTGCCACTTAGATGCCCATTCCTCTAATTTATGCAAATCCCTTTGGAGGGAAAGTACATAATTTTCTGCTATAATTACCCACAACTTTGTGTCATCAGCAAAAAAGGAGACACCACACTCCAATCCAACTTTCAAGTCATTAATAAATATGTTAAAAATGAGGGGACCTAATACTGAGCCCCGAGGAACCCCACTTACTACATTAGTCTAATCGGAGTATGTTCCATTTACAACAACCCTTTGCTTCTTGTCTTTTAGCCAGCTCCTAATCCATAAGCAAATATTTATGGCAATTCCTGTATCCATTAGTTTGCTCAATAGTCTCCCATGTGGCACTGTATCAAAAGCCTTTGCAAAATCCAAATAGACTACATCCACTGAGTTGCCTTGATCCAAGTTCCTACTAACCTCCTTATAGAAACTAATTAGGTTTTTTTGACATGACCTATCCTTCATAAATCCATGTTGGCTCCTACTTATAATCCTGTTTGAATAGACATATTCCTTTATATTATCTCTTATTAACCCTTTCCCACTACCGAAGTAAGACTCACTGGTCTATAATTCCCCGGATTTGCTCTTGCTCGCTTCTTAAATATAGGTATCACCTCTGCCTTTCTCCAGTCATCAGGTAGAGACCCTGTGTTGAGTGAATCCTGAAAAATTAGATATAATGGGTTGGCTATTACAGAACCCCACATTTTTTTTTCCCAACCTCTTTTGGATTTCTTCCGGCGAGAACCAGTTATTTAGTGAAGGTAGTGTAGCCCCATTATGTTGCAGTGACACAACCACTGGTACCTCCCTTGTGTATACAGAAGAAAGGAACGTATTTAGCTCATCTGCCTTTTTCTGGTCACTAATTATCAGACGGCCTGTGTCACTTTGTAATGTTCCTATAGCTTCCTTCCTCGCCTTCTTCCCATTAATATACTTAAAAAATATTTTAGGGTTAGTCTTGCTCTCCTTTGCAACTAACTTTTCATTTTAGATTTTAGCCAGTCTAATAGCCCTTTTGCAAGCCTTGTTGATTATCTTGTACTTGCGTAAAGCAGTCTCTGTCCCCTCTTGTTTGTATAATTTAAACACTTGTTTTTTACTCCTCATCTTCATTTTTAATTCATTGCTAAGCCACATGGGTTGTGATTTACTGCTTCTACTTTTAATTCTAAATGGCATATGGTGATAAGTATGTTTATTTAGGATTTGAACGTTGTCCATGTATGTTCAGTATTTTTACCTGTCAGTTCTCTGTCCCAGTCTATACTTTATATTGCTGCCCTTAGACCGGTAAAATCTGACCTTTTAAAATTAAGAGTTTTCGTTGGCCCCTTACAGTTATGATTTTTTAATTTAATCTCAAATGAGACTGTTGTGATCACTGTTTTCCAAAGCTTGCCCTATTTCCACATTTGATACTATATCAATATTATTTGTGATAACTAAATCTAAGATAGCCTCATTTCTAGTAGGTTCTTGTATAACCTGGGCCATATAATGATCTCTGAGTGTACTCAAGAACCTGTTCCTCTTAGCTGAACTGCTGGTCTCATTTATCCAGTTTATTTCAGGGTAATTAAAATCTCCCATTATTAGAACTTGCCCATGCTGAGCTGCATTTCCAATCTGTAACAATAATTGCATTTCCTCACTTTCAGCTATATTTGGGGGTTTATAGCATACTCCTACTAATATTTTTTAGGAATTTGCTGCTCAACTTTATCACTAGGTCCACCATAAATATCTTTTCTGAATATAGGCTTAAATTCAGGCTTCACATACAGACAAATCCCTCCTCCTCTTTTACCATTGCCTCCATTTTTCCTAAATAGGTTATAACCATCCAGATTAACAGTCCAGTCTTGAGATTCATCCCACCACGTTTCAGTAATGCCTATTAAATCCCATTTCTAATTAACTGCTAATAATTCTAACTCTCCCATTTTTCCTGCCACTGTACTTGAGTTACTTAGCAATATCTCCCTATTGACTGTACTCACCCTCATATGCTGTACCTCTCTATATAGATGTGCTTCATCTGGAACGTGAGAGCTAGTGATGATGACTTCTAAATACAAATTTGCACATATTTTATGCCAGTAACAACTAATAAGGAAATAAATATCTTTCTAAGTGTTAAGTTACATTAGCAAAGTAGGAACTTGTAGGGAAGATGTGGCGTTCTACATGTTTATTCATACAATATGTATAACGTAGTGGTTTGGAAAATAATAAAGGCGTCTTCCAGCCAGGAGGAACCCCTTCGAGGGTAATAGTATTCTGACAATATTATCCCTTCTAGAATTCTCACATACAGGGTGATTTTCTTAAATGCTTTTAATACGCTGCTATATTAAAAGGTCGACATGGAAACAACAGACTAACAAAGGCAAATGGTGCATTCGGCAGGTTATATAAAAGGTTTCGGAACAACAAGCATTAGAGTAAATGCGCCACGGTCAGTGTGTACAGAGCTGTTGTGCTGACCACCCTAATGTACGGCTCTGAGCTGTGGGTTACCTACCGCCATCACCTACGACTTCTTGAGCGCTCTCAACAACGCTGCCTCCGCACCATCCTCAACAACCACTGGAATGACCACTTCTCCAAACTGAAGTCCTTGAATAGGCAGGAGTCACCGGCATTGTGGCCATGCTGTTGAAGATGCAGTTGCGCTGGGCAGGACATATCTCTAGAATGGATTTTGATCGTCTGCCAAAGATTGTGCTATATGTTGAGCTCACCACTGGTAATCGAGACAGAGGAGGACCGAAGAAGAGGTACAAGGACTCTTTGAAACAGTCCCTTGATCCAGTCACATTGAACAACGTTGATGGTCGGCTTTAGCTTTGGACTGCAAGACCAGGAGAAGTAGCACTCACCGGACCGCCTTCTCTTTCGAGAGGACAAAAGTAGGAGGAGGAAAAAATTGTGTCACTGCAGCACCCAACCCAGAGCAAGTTTCCCCTTGCAGCTATGGCGGTCGGATCTGCCTGTCCCGTCTTGGACTCCTTAGCCACCAGAGAGCCTGAAGAAATGGACAAAATATCTTAAATCTTAATTTGTGAAGCCAAGCCGATAATGAATACACAGCTGTCCTAAGAATTAATAAAAATGTTATTTTCCAAACCACTACCGTTTTATACCTGCCTAAACATGTGGACGCCACATCCTTCCCACAAGTCTACAAGTTCCTGATCTACTAATGTCAATTTCCACTTTTTTATATGCAAATACATATATAAATGAAAAACTTAAATTGTTTGCAGGATCCTGAACATCCGAACAAAGATTACATCATTAATTTTGAAATCCGTTCCCTGAGAGACAGCAGAGCGCTGATTGAGAAAGTCGGCATTGAAGATGCGTCTCAGTTCATAGAAGACAACCCACATCCAAGACTTTGGTAAGTGAACTGCTTCCTTGGTGTTATTTTATGTGATCATTCTTTTTAGGTTTATGTTTAAAGTTGACCTAAGAACATGTTTTTTTGAAGTGGAACAAAAACTGACTATTCATTGTGCTAGCCAAATTATTCTAAGGTAAATCATTTATAATATATTAAACATTATTATGGAAATTAATTTCTCACATATACTAATTATATCTGCTTTGATGTGCTAATTAGTACCACAGTCTCTTTGGTTGTTTCTGTGGTGGGAAAACAATGTTCCTTAATGTTAGTATACAGTTTGATTTTTACTCCCCATAAAAAAAAAAAATATTTAAATGTGTTTACCCCTTTTTCATGGCTCTAGGGGTGATTCATTTTCCAAGTATCTGCCTGGATCGTTCTTCTTCCTCCTTCTGTATCATACTATTTACATGTGAGGGAGTAGCCAGCTCTGCTTTACTTCAGTTGATAGTGTGGCTCTAGTGGCTCCATGCACTGTTCTGAAACAAAGCAGTGCTACCTACCCACATAGATTGGGACACACTAGGAGGAAGGGGAATGACAAGGCAGAGACACTGAAAAGGAAAAACATTTTTGTGGATTTTCAAGGGCATTCCTTCTCAAAATCAACTGCTAGAAATTTAGCAAAATTTAGGTTAAGTTTATTAATGTTTATTTTTGGATTCTTTTCATGCTACATTTTTTTGCATACACTACAGATTCACCTTTATCGGATGCATTCATAATTCAGGAAACTTCCATATACCTTTAAATAGATACAATGCTCTTGTATGATTACTACATTATACTTAATCCTACAGCTCAAAAACTAAAAGAAAATGAACATCCTTCATTTCTTAAAATACATTTTTCTCTTTCTGTGTATTTCTACATATTTGTTGGATTTTCCATGTTTTGCACATAATAGATAATTTATGGCTTTGTTTTGGGATTGTACTAATGATTTATGTCAGACTAGCCCAGGTTTACATAGAGCAGACCTGAACTATTGGTGTGACTTCCAGCAGCGCCGTGTGGAATTTTAGCCGTATTCAGCTTTTTGGTTGCAGAAAGGTCTAGACTGCAGGAGGAATGTTATGTGAAGCAGGACTTATGAAAACAGAAAGCATATGGCATTACGTATGGATTGAAAATAAACACGGCAACAGTGCTCTTATTTGTTGGAAAGACATGTTAGACCCAGGTGTGATAGCGCTGTAAAATTATCACCGCAATAAACCAATAGCTCCAGCCATGCTTTATGTGTCTAAATCTCAACATGTGGACATTGGATTTTGATAGAAAGAATTTGGACTTTTTGAACATGGCTTATGGTGAGCAAAACAGTGATAGAAGCCTCCACTGTGCAGAATACAGTAAATAAATAGTACATTTGTGTTCACATTTGACTGTGTAAAAATTAAGTAAAAAAAAAAAAAGAAACGTCTTTTCTGCTCAACATTTCCAGAAATACAGTTATTGCACTGCACTCTGGGAAAATTGCAGGGGACATGCAAATAAGTCCATAATGCATTTTTACTCTCTAATACAATACCACTGTGTACATGGCTCATTTTTAGGCATATGCCTGTTGTATTACACAGCTTTAAGGTATAGCATAATATGGATTATGTACAAGCTAGGAGACCTACCCACAGATGGACTGTTTTTATTTACTGTACTACTGTATGGTGGAGGACTTCTGTTGCTCTTTTGCCCACCATACATTAAGTGGATGGGATTCCTAGCTTGTGCATAATCCAACCTTAGATTTGCCCAAACGTGTGATATAGCAGGCATATGCTTAAGGGAAGCCATGTTTGAAATGGTTATGGATTGCAAGAATGCAGTGTAATATCTGCATTTCTCAGAATTCTGGGCATTAAGCACGTTTTTTTTAACTTGTTTTAAACGTTCAAATGTGAACACAAATGTACTATTTATTTTCTATACAGTGAGGGGACAAAAGTATTTGATCCCCTGCTGATTTTGAACGTTTGTCCACTGACAAAGAAATGATCAGTCTATAATTTTAATGGGAGGTGTATTTCAACAGCGAGAGACAGAATAACAAAACAAGTTATACATTGATTTGCAGGTCAGTGAGTGAAATAAATATTTGATCCCCGATCGATCAGTAAGATTTCTGGCTCCCAGGTGTCTTTTATACAGGTAAGGAGCTGAGATTAGGAGCACTCTCTTAAAGGGAGTGCTCCTAATCTCAGTTTGTTACCTGTATAAAAGACACCTGTCCACAAAAGCAATCAATCAATCAGATTCCAAACTCTCCACCATGGCCAAGACCAAAGAGCTGTCCAAGGATGTCAGGGACAAGATTGTAGACCTACACAAGGCTGGATTGGGCTACAAGACCTTCGCCAAGCAGCTTGTCGAGAAGGTGACAGCACTTGGTGTGATTATTTGCAAAAGAAAGAAAAACAAAATAACGGTCAGTCTCCCTCGGTCTGGTGCTCCATGCAAGATCTCACCTCGTGGAGTTTCAATGATCATGAGAACGGTGGGCAATCAGCCCAGAACTACACGGGAGGATCTTGTTAATGATCTCAAGACAGCTGGGACCATAGTCACCAAGAAAACATTGGTAACACACTGCGCCGTGAAGAACTGAAATCCTGCAGCGCCCGCAAGGTCCCCCTGCTCAAGAAAGCACCTGTACGTCTGAAGTTTGCCAATGAACACCTGAATGATTCAGAGGAGAACTAGGTGAAAGTGTTGTAGTCAGATGAGCCCACAATCGAGCCCCAAGAACACCATCCTCATAGTCAAGCATGGAGGTGAAAACATTATGCTTTGGGGGTGTTTTTTCTGCTAAGGGAATAGCACTGCACCAAAGGGAGGATGGACGGGGCCATGTACCTTCAAATCTTGGGTGAGAACCTCCTTCCCTCAGCCAGGGCATTGAAAATAGGTCATGGCTGGGTATTCCGGCAAGACAATGACCCAAAACACACAGCCAAGGCAACAAAGGAGTGGCTCAAGAAGAAGCACATTAAGGTCCTGGAGTGGCATCGCCAGGCTTCAGACATTAATCTCATAGCAAAATCTGTGGCGGGAGCTGAAGGTTCGATTTGCTAAACATCAGCCTCAAAACCGTAATTATGGTGCATACACCATGGTTATATTGGAGTAAAGACTGTGCATCAGCACTATCTGTTTATGCATTTTTATGATTTTTTTTCTCTATATATTTGAGTAATCATATTTGTTTTTTGATCACTTACGTGATGCTCAATGACCACCGACACAAGATTGGAAACTCGCAAGCTTGTAATTTTGTTTTCAACTGATCATCTTCCTGAGGTGGGAGGAGACTTTGAATGCAGAGGAAGTCTCTATCTAGTGCTTTTAAGACGAGTGATATAAGGCCCATCAGTTTACAGGGACACACTCTCCAGAGAGAGAATAATCTGAGAAAAGAAACTGGATCCTTACAGTAAAAATAATTACATATAAAAAAGTAAAGGTGCTGTTTTTTTTTTATTTTATTTTTTTCACATCACTTTGCTTATTATCAGGAATAGTTATTTAAAATACCATATAGAAAAAAAACTGACTTCTTTAATT
This sequence comes from Discoglossus pictus, assembly GCA_027410445.1. Classification (NCBI taxonomy): domain Eukaryota; kingdom Metazoa; phylum Chordata; class Amphibia; order Anura; family Alytidae; genus Discoglossus; species Discoglossus pictus. Next base: position 410,062,537 of record CM050165.1, on the reverse strand, counting down.
CTACTCCTCTTTTTCTTCACTACAGCTGCAAGCCATTGGTGAGTTTTCTCATATAATTAAACTGGAAAAAAAACATGGTTGTTTACCCCATGTGCAAGTAAATGTTTGAGCCTGTTCCCACCATTTAATATGGAGCAGCACAGCAGTACTTGCCATAAAGCAGTGATTGTTGCTATGGTAACGCCTGTAGCCATTACCTTCATGAAGTAGTTGCCTGTTGAGACTGTATCTGTCAGATGTTTCTTACATTGTCTTCACGGCTGATAGTTTGAGGTGTTGTGGAGAAGAGGTTTGAGTGAAAGCCCAAAATAATTTGATTTGATTAGATCGAGGCCAACTTGAGTCTACACCAGTGGTGCCCAAACCTCTCCTCAAGACCCACTTTTGGGAATCATTGGTCTATACAATCCTTAATAGGCTGCCTCACATCTAGAGCTTGTCAATGGAGACAACGTCAACACAACAAGTCTCCAGACAGAGAAGAGGACTGGGTTTATGCTGAGCAATTTAGCAGCAGCTGAATCTGATCTTTTTAATAATATTTTTAATAATTAATATTGCTGTTTTAAATGTTTATGGATTGTATTCATGATCAATGCCTAATTAAATCATCTAGCTCTTGTAGTTATGCTGCACTGGAGACTCCACTGGAAGGAGGGGCAGCATGACCGGGCTGGGAGCTATGTACAGCATCATTAGTTGGGGGCGCAGATGGATGTCGGTGGGCTAGGCGCAGTTTGGGCCCTTGCTTGTGAACTTTCCCTCATTTTTCTTCTTCTTTTCCCTTGTTAATGTGTTCATTGTTATTTATTACCTGTCCGAGTAGTGGTTGATGGGACGGGATTGGCCCGCCATACGCAGTTTTGGTCTCTGTTCGGACGATCATTGCCTTGCAGTCCCAGAGAGTGGGTTCAGGGTACTGGCGTGGGGCCGGTCAACCCCTCACCGTTGTTTGTCTTCTGTTCTCCTCAATAAACTGTTTGGGTTTGCTTTTACCAACATTGGCGTTATCTTATTTGTGATTTAGCTGCCTGTCCTAAGTCGAGCATTCTCAGGTCAAGCATTACAGAAGCGCTCTAGGTAGGCACAACACACTGTGGTATTAACAACTGGATATAAGAGTGGCATCAAAAGGTACATTGTACAAAGACATATTTAGTACAGAAAAAGGCACCAGAACAATTGTTATTATGGTTATTATCACAGTGCGGATAATTTAGCATGCTTTTTTATTCTTCTTCAGTAATGTGTGTCTGTGTGTGTGTGTATATATATATATATATATATATATATATATATATATATATATATATATAATCTAATTTATAGCTATTTTAATCAGTAAGTGTTCACCATTAACCTACAATAATTATTATTATTCTTCCTTTCCCTCTAGGCGCTTACTGGCTGAAGCAGCTCTTCAGAAACTGGACCTTCAGACCGCTGAACAAGCATTTGTGCGCTGCAAAGATTACCAAGGCATAGAGTTTGTGAAACGACTAGGTAACCTGCAGAGCGAGTCCATGAAGCAGGCCGAAATCGCAGCCTATTTTAGCAGGTTTGAAGAAGCAGAGAGAATGTACTTGGACATGGACAGGAGGTAAGAGCAACGCTAAATTATAAATTATATAGGAGAATATTACTTTGTTCAATTCCTTTTAATACTGTGGGTTTTATTACTGTACTAGACTGTTTCTTCTTCGAGTGTTCATTTGATAGGTTAAGTAGGCGCTGAACAGGGCTGTAAATGGCATATTGGTCTTGGGAAAAATTGCAAAGCAAACTGTATTTTTGCATTCACGCAGTGGACAAGTAATAAAAAGGGCCACTGAAGTGGTCATATAACCACATAACAGGGTTTAATTTGTTTGCTTAGCCATTCATTCACAAATAAAATGATTTTTTTAAGAAAATAACTCTGAGGACTAGCAGTTCTTCTGTTCACTACCTATTAGATGTAGAGGCAGCTGTGCTATTTTGTTCTGACTGGTTTTAGATTTCTTGCAGTGGCCACTGCAGAAAAAGGAGACACTGCAGCCTCCTGGGCAGATCACCTCCCAAACCCTGGACACCTAATAGTGGTGGATAAAAGCAAGATCTCCCTGAACCTACAAACTTACAGTTTAAAATCTACATTTAATACAATTTGTTATTGGTGTTGTGTGGTTCCTGCAGCCATGAAATGAAAAGACGTTTGCTTCTGGAGAGGAAAGCTATGGCAAGTCTGGACACGCTAGTAAAAAGTAAATATATTACACTATCCACAAAGGTCTGCATAGTTAGAACTATGGTATTCCCAGCAGAAACATACGGATGTGAGAGCTAGACCATAAAGAAGGGTGAGCGCCGCAGAATTGAAGCCTTTGAATTATGGTGTTGGAGAAGACTGTTTAGAGTCCCTTGGACTGCAAGAAGATCCAATAAATCAATACTACAGGAAATCAAGACAAAGATTGAAAGCACAAGAGGAAGTGGATAGCAGCGTCAGAAATGGATAGATAAGTCACTGAAGCAATGAGCATGAGCTTGATGGAGCTCAGAGGGGCAGTGACTGACAGATGTGTTGCATGCTGCGGTCCATAGGGTCACTGAGAGTCGGACATGACTGAACGACTAAACAACAACATAAGCATTACAGTAACTTTTTAAGAGCGGTGATACCACCTCCCTCCTATATCCAGAGGGCTCACCTTGTGTATTAGGAGTGTATCCTTTGGTCATGTATTTAGTAAATACTGGCTGTACTAATCCTTCATTCTTTTTTTAAAACACAAGTTGCATTCCAAACTAATTAGTTGGCATTATGCAGTTTGCTGAACCTGTTCAACGGTCTGTTAAAGACAAACGTATCGCAAGTTTGAAGGCTGCCTCCATCATCTATGGATAACTGGTTGGTCACCTAATGCTACCAACTGCAACTGCCTTGCTTTTATTCAGGGCCAATATAGCATTCACTGTTTTATATGAGGACATAACTGTCACTTGTTGCTGTATGTGTAAAACTTTATTAGATGATATGGATTAATAAAAATATGAAGAAAATCCAACATTTAATTCAAGGAAAACTAGTACAGCTAAAAGCAGACCGTATCTCAAATTCTTTTGAAATAGTCACAGTGACCAATATAAAGACTTGTAAGGTTTATTACATTTTAATAACCATGGTCTGGACACAATTTCATGTTTGATATACCATCTGCTGACAAAAAAAAGTAGTAAATGCAGTTAAAATGTTATGATCTAGCATTGTATTCAGCATTCCTGCCGGAGGTGCAGAGAGGGTCCACTCTGGTTACAGGGCACTATAATACAAACTATTTTCAATCTCAATGTAAATTAGCGTAATGGTAGCAAATAAATAAAGACACATTTGTTCCAATGACAAGTTTTAAATATAATTATGATTTATTTATTTGCTTGCCTTTGATTCTCTTCCCTTCTTATGTTATAATCTGTTGCATTGTTTACATGTGCGGGAAGCAGCACTGCTTTGTCCAGAACATTACAAATTGTGCATAAGGAGCTTTTGAAGTAAGCACTTACATGTAGTATGCCAGAGCAAAGTAGTCATGTCAGCCCATACAATGCCCTAAGAGGGAAGATAATTAAACAGGCAGATATACTGGAAACGGACTACCCGTTGATACAAGCACAGGAATAATAAAAACTGAGTAAAAATATTTCAAACATTTTTAAGAGGCAAATGTTCATTTAGTTTTTTTACTATAATTACTTTAATTACATTCAAGTTGAAATTAGGTTCTTTTAAATTAACCATATTAAGATAACTCTAGCATTATGACAACCATTTAACGGTAAAATTAACATGGTCTATTATATTAAACATTGTGTATTATGTAATGAAAGCAAACCATTTAATCATTATAAATCACAGTAAACTTGTAATTTGACATTATTTTCATTTCAACTAAATATTGGAAATTATACAATTTATTCAGGGACCTTGCTATTGGTCTACGCATAAAGCTGGGTGATTGGTTTCGAGTGTTGCAGCTGCTGCGATCAGGATCCGGTGATTCAGACGACACCCTACTGGAACAGGCTTATAATGCTATTGGTGACTATTTTGCAGACAGACAGAAGTGGTAAGATATTACAAGTTATTGACATAAAACAGCATGAATATAAAAAATGTTAATCGGCCACTGAAGTCACCTCATGTGCTCTGCACAATTAGAGGTGGAAAAAGCATGTAGAAAGTGTTTTCCTTTTTAAAAGTGATGCTGAATTGATTAATTTATGGTCAGTAGCACTCAGGGAATTTCAGTGTGTTGTCTCTGAGCTTTGAACCATACAATGAATATTAATTTGAATCTGAGCTTTTAAATCAGACGGTGGCTATGTTATTTGTAACTAGTTGATTACAAATAGTACAGAAGGTTAAGCAGCAGTCTTTGGAGCTGAAGGTCCTCATACGCCAATTTTATTGCTTAGAAATCAGAAATGTGTTATTTAGGGTATATAATAAAGTAAATGTTAATATGAGGTAACTGTGTTTTATAATGCTCTTAATATAATTATTGGAATATTTCTGTGAATTAATATATAGTTCAAATAATGAAGTTAGGTTAATTTTATTATATATCTGTAGATTGGTAAACCAAATCCCCAGTACATAACAATAACGTAAATCCCAAAATTGTGAGTAAAAAAGGAGGGGGTAACTTTATTAATTTAAGGTAACAACGGCGCATAAAATGAGCCCTGCACTTATTATGGTCAAAGGAAAGGGACAAAGCTAAGGTGAAGACAAAAAAAATTCCTCAGTGGGATGCCTCCTACCTGGAAAAAAAAAAAAAGCTCAACTAACTTGAAGCCCCAATTCTAGCGTCTGTCCTTATATAAGAAAAACTGCATTAAGAATAATCCTGTATATCAAATCTGACATGCCAGAATTCTAGCATACATCAATTAATGTTTCTCCAAAAGCAGGTACATTTAAAATCAAACACAAAATTAAAATCAAACTCCCACAAATTATGCATTTCTTATTCTAGGTTTTACATTTGGAACCATAAAATTTACAGTATAGTCACATTTCAACTAGGATTTGGCATCAAATAAATGCATCATAACCTATTTGATTTTATATAAAAATGCTTCCTTTCTGGCAACTATGGGATAATTGCTTTAACAATTTAGTGACAATACTTTTAAAATAACTGAATTATATGCCATAATGTGCTTGTGTTTGTGTCTTACTCGCAGGGTTAATGCTGTGCAGTATTATGTTCAAGGAAGAAACCAGGAGCGTCTGGCAGAATGTTACTACATGCTAGAAGATTATGACGGATTAGAGTTGCTCGCCAGCTCACTGCCTGAAAACAACAAGTTACTTCCAGTAAGTGTCACGAGACCGAGTGCATGACCTTGTGAGACCATATTTATACAAATATGAATATGAATTGTATATTCACATGTATATTTGTACAGAGACACTTTTGTGCAAAACAATTATATAACAATATAGGTGCACTTACCATAAATTCCCTGCCCAAAACAGCTTGCAATCTACTTATATGAGAAAGCAAACATACAGACACAAATCATAAGTGCTTGTTGAAGAGCTGCAAAGTGTATAATGCATTCACTAAATTAGCTGTTTTACTAAAATATATTTTTTAAACAGGTGATCTTTTAAGCTGTCCTTGGAAGGATGATATTAAAGGTATATGCAAGTGAACTGGGTTTATGAATGCATCTGATAGAGGAGAATTAGTGGTGTATGAAAACAAATTGTTTGCATGAAAAAATACCAAAATAAACATTTAAACAGTTAACCTAAAGTTTCCTGAATTTCTTGCATTTGCAAACTGTTTTCTATCAATATTGACATCCCATGAAAATCCCAGCTGAAATTAGCATACATAATACATTGTATCTTTTCCATCTGAATCCTTTAGATTTCTGTAATTACCAAAACAAGGTATGTGTCCCTTCATTCACTGATTGTTTTACCCACATCCCAGGTGATACTTCCGCCAGCCCCAGTGATTTACCCCATCACCACCATCACCCCAGTGAATTGCCCCTGTGATCTCTCCCAGCCCCAGTAAATTGCATGCACTCACATAGAGACATATGCAGGTCATTGCAGGGCCATAAATCGAGCATAAATGCTCATTTGCCTAAAAGACAGATTAGAATAGGAAGAAGCTGAAATGTTTGGTTTCAGTACAATTATTATTTGTCCGAATTTATCAAGGAGAAAGGTGTATGTCTCAAGAACAATTATGTAACCGCTCAAGCATTTTTACTTGAATGCCGATTTTATGGTCCTTTATGGACCCAGTGTAGTAGTCATCTATGCTGGCTGCATAAAGCATTGCTGATTGGCTGCAAAGCTGACATTCTCACATGGACAGCGTACACAAAATTGTATCCTGAGAAGCTTAGCTCAATTCTTGGAACACTACTTGCAACAGTTTGTTTAAATGCAAATCTAAAAAAACATAGTGCAAGCAAATAAATGTAATCATACACTGCTAATTCCCCCTCTATCAGATGCATTCATAACCCAGCTCACTTTAATATGCCTTTAAGGATTTGTCTAGTATTTTGTGGCAGTTTGTTCCGGAGGAGTGAGGCTACTAGTATGAGGTTTTAACCAAAATGTACTGTAGAAATGTTCCATCAGCGAGGAGAGTCCTCAGCAGAGTGAAGAAGACGGGCTGGGGTATAGCGAGAGATGAAGAAAGAGATATACGGAGGAGCTGAGGTGTAAATAGCTTTGAAGGAATAGGCGAGTTTAATAAGTTATTCTTGAATTTATCAAAAGCCAGTTGAGAAGGAAAATATTTGGAAGGGCGAAATTTAGAAGAGGAGAAAATGATTTGAGCAAATGCATTAAGCATGCACTGTATATAAGGGAAAGATCTATCTTGGATAAAAAAAACATTTTACAAAAAAAAATATATATATAAACTGATTTTGTTTACTATCAATGCAATTGTAGTATTTATTCTTCTTCTACATTTGGGAATCACCAACTTACTCTACAGTGCTATAGAAGTGGTACTGTGAAAACATGAGAAATAAGCTACACAAAACATATGTATATATGTGTGTGTGTGTGTATATATATATATATATATATATATATATATATATATATATATATATATATATATAGTAAATAAATAGTACATCTGTGTTCACATTTGAATGTCTAAAACAAGTTAAAAAAACTTCTTCCAGCTCAGAATTCTGAAAAACAGTTATTACGTTGCATTCTGGGAAGCTGAGCTGGGACATGCAAATGTGCCCACAAATGCCTCGCTCTTCAATCCATAGCCATTATCAAACATGGCTTCCTTTAAGCTTATGCATGCTGTATTACACAGCTTTAATTCAAAGCCAAGGTTGGATTAAACACAGGCTGAGTATCCAATCCATGTACAGCTGTTTCAAGCTTACTGGCTATCATCAGCATGGAGCGGGATCTCAGCCTGTATTGTGGACTTTATGAGTAGGTAGTTCACCACAACAATTATTTATAATATGGTGGGCAAAAGAGCGATAGAAGCCCTCGACCGTACAGTAAATAAATAGTACATTTGTGTTCACATTTGAATGTCTAAAACGAGTAAAAAAAAAAAAAAAAAAATATATATATATATGTATATATATATTAATACGGAGTTGATGGCTCTGCTCTAATGGATCCTGATGAAGTGTTTGAGGTCTGAGATAAAAAGTGAAGTGGATGATTGTCAGAGCATGAATGTAGGATTCATTTGAAACAAATCACTGCATCGGGGGCAGGTTTGAGTTGATTAATTTGACGGGATAATTAGTGTTTTGGGGTTTCTCTAAATAGATGAGTTTTCTGGTTGTAGATGATTTACAGAGCTTTTGAAACACAAAGCTTAAATGGCCACTGTCGTCCCATATTTCAAATCTAATTTTAAAACCACTACCCTTAAAAATAAACTATTCTTAGAATGTAAATATAGTTAAAAAAAATGAATACAGTCTCTGTTATCTTTTATATGCAAGTCTGCTTCTGTGGAATCTACCATTGTGGTCTCTACTGATCAATTTCTTTAGGTGGGAGCAGACTTGCATAATGGGAATCTGGTATCTAAAACTGCCAGTAATTTCAGTAGGAGTAATGGAAAGCTAATTGGTTTGTGTGGACACAGCCTCCTGCAGTACAAAATAATTGCATATAAAATGTAAAGGTGTTTTTTATTTCTTTATGCTTTGTAAACCCACCATGCCATAAATAATCTGATTTATGTAAAATACCATGTGGACAAATCACTGTAGCCCATTAAACATGCTCTTCAGCCTCTTGATGCTTGTGTAATTATGGAGGCTCCCAATCTGTGATCTCTGTTTGCTGCACAGGAAATCGCCCGCATGTTTGTGACGGTGGGAATGTGTGAGCAGGCCGTGGCGGCTTTTCTGAAGTGTAACCAGCCAAAAGCTGCAGTAGATGCTTGCGTGCACCTAAACCAGGTAAGCAATTTTTGGTGAAAAGTCCAACAAATAGGGAATATTACAAATATATAATGCAATTTAAACTTCATAGCTTTATATAATGAAGAACAATGCATAATGATTTGAAAAGACGACGTCCTGATGTGTCATGGCTCAACCCTTTTAATAACTTTGCTATTACAACTAACATTTATTATTAAAGTAGGAAATTGCCTGATAAAAATGACGGGAAAAAAAATGTAGGCTGGCAACGCTATTTGCCATACAATGTGAGGTTTTTGCTCCTCTGAGCACCTGCGTTGGTTTTATAAAGTCCTGCATGCCTGGCGTTGTTAGTGTAAGTGTTACTGTTTTGGCCGTCGTGTATTTTCCAATTTCTGCGTGCCTGGCTTTGCAGAGCCTCGTTTTCATCCTGTTTCAGAATTTTTACGTTTTTTTGTCCACCATTTTTTCCCTCGCTTAGCCGTTTTTGCTCCAATTAGGTTGTAACGTCACTCCCGGGCTTCCTGGGTCTCCCCCTGTGCTGTTTGTGTGTTATTATTTGTTTTAATTATTATTTTGGTTATTTTTCAGTGTCTTTGAGTTACATGTTTGAACCAACTGCATGCTTAAACTGCTCGCTTTGTCTTCGCCAATCATTGTAGCCTAAGTACCGCGTGCCTCAACTGCTCGCCTCGCCTTGCGAGGCGCGCAGTGCAATAATCGCCTTTGTCGCTCATTGCAGCCTAAGTCGCACGTGCGTCAATGGCTTGCGTGATCAACATCGCAAACGTCCCCAACACTGACAACTATATATGTGATGGACATAATAGTAATCTTAAGTGTATGGCTTATGATAAAGAACATTTTAAAATTCCTGCCTCTGATGTTGCAATATATTGAGTCATTTTGTTGTTGTTTTAGTGGAATAAAGCTGTTGAATTGGCCAAAAATCACAACATGAAAGAAATTGGATCCTTGTTGGCCAAATATGCCTCTCACCTGCTGGAAAAGAATAAAACTCTTGATGCCATTGAACTTTACCGCAAAGCAAACCACTTTCTAGAAGCAGCCAAGCTCATGTTCAAGGTAAGCAAATTTGCACCCATATCTGCCATTGCAATTAATATAAACCTCTGCTTACTAATGTGTAATGGTGATACAGTATTTGAGTATTTAAATGTATATTAATTTGATGCTATATTAATCCACTGGATAGCTTTACAGCTTCAAATTCCTATTTTTATTTTTTCATTTAATAATTAAAATCAAGATATGTCCATAGATGCACACACTTATTTACATTCATCAGTGATTTTTCAAACAATTTCCTCCACCTCAGCCTCTTTATCTTTAAGTGAAACTCCATGAAAGAGAGAGTGAAATAGGTATGGAGAGGGGAGTAAGGGGATGGCAAATACAGCAAAAATTGGAACGAGATCAGAGAAATGTAGGGGAGAGGTAGTACTGCTAACAATAGTATGAATGCAACCCAAGTTTGTATGAGAGATGACACAATATTGTCTGTCTGTCTCTATTTATCTATCTATCTATCTATCTCTCTATCAAAGCTATCTATCTATCTCTCTATCCATCTTAGTAATTTGGCGTAGCCCATAAATTCCTGTAGAGAAAAAAATAAGTCACTATTTTTAATGTACATGAAGAAGTGCTGCCATCTAGTGAATTTACTTGAAAATGCATTTTTTTTTTTTTAACACATTGTTGTTTATCTCTTGACCGCTTGAGGATCAGTACCCTAGCATGAGGAGCTGGTTATTTTATTTATGCTTTAATCATTAGGCTTCCTCACCAGCAAAAGGGAAACCTCTTTAATGCAAGTCTCCAGGCAATCGAGATGATTGTGTTGGTATAATTTTATGCCTGAAAATTTGGCACTGTCTCCTAGACAAAGCCACCTCATCCATTGACCTTGTAGTGTGTGGATACCAGCAGCAGCTGATATTAATGTTAAGTAATGATTTTTTAAAATAATTCTGTATAGATTTTATTAATGATGAATGACTAATTAATACATCAGGATCATGCTGTTAGAGTGTTAGATTGGCCCTTAAACTACAGTATTCACTTGATACATGGAAACATATTAATGTAAAATCTCCATATATAAACATATTTTAAGTTCAGTAATAGGTATGTTACTCAGGAAATTTAGCTTAAAGCAACACAGTCACCCCAAAACAAGTTGGTTGTGTGTGCAGATCCTTTATGCCAATGTTTGGATCCATGTGCTAATTTGTAGCTTAGAGTTCTTTATGGGTTTGGTACCTGGGATCTAATGCCATGATAGCATTGAGGCAGATTGTTTTTAGTGGACAGAAGGCTATCTGAACATTTTCTTCTATCCTGGTTTTAAATGCTTTGCTATTGTTTATTCCAATACTATTATTGCTATCTAGTTTTTAATAAACAAATGAAATATTGGGCCTTTTAAGTGGGACATTTCATAAATATTCTTCGCTTGTGCAGACAGAGATAAACTTCCTGCCCATCTCTCCCTGAATGTGGTGAGCTCACAGCAAAGACATATAACAGCTAATATTATATACCGTATATACTCGAGTATAAGCCGACCCGAGTATAAGCCGAGGCACCTATTGTACCACAAAATACTGGGTAAAATGAGTGACTCGAGTATAAGCCGAGGGGGGGGAAATGTGCTACCCCCTGTGTCCCTCTTGTGCCCTCTGTGTCCCCCTCTCTCTCCATGTCTCTTCTCCCCTCTCCCTTCCCTGTGTCTCTTCCCCCCTCCCTTATCACCCTCCTTAACCTCCCTCCTCATCCTTAACCTCCCTCCTCATCCTTAACCTCCCTCCTCATCCTCAACCTCCCTCCTCATCCTCAACCTCCCTCCTCATCCTCAACCTCCCTCCTCATCCTAAACCTCCCTCCTCAACCCCCCATCCTCAGCCCCCCTCCTCAACCCCTCCTCCTCATCCTCAACACCCCCATCCTCAACCCCCTTCTCAAGCCCCCCATCCTCAACCTCAACCCTCCTCAACCCCAACCCCCCCTCCTCAACCCCCCCATCCTCATCCTCTCTCCTCAACCTCCCTCCTCATCCTCAACCTCCTTCCTCAACCCCCCATCCTTCCTCCTCAACCCCATCCTCAACCTCCCTCCTCAACCTCAACCCCCCTCAACCTCCCCCGTCAATCCCCCTCAACCCCAACCCCCCTCCTCAAACTAAACCCCTCTCAACCCCCTTCCTCCACCTAAACACCTCTCCCCTCACTTACCTGCTTGTGCTCCGGCCTCCAGTCCTTGACCTGGCGCGCATGTGACATCACATGTGCGCTCCGTCATTAGCATATACCGGGTTTTGCCTTAAATATAAGTATATACGGTAGTTGGGATTGAATGGATTTAGGAAAGGAGCGCATGAGCATGTGCACATTACAAAAAAAAGATAGCATGTGTTTGGAGTGAGGGGTTAAAAGCGAAGGAATGTCTGAGCCTGGGCTTGTTACAAAGTAAATTGAATAGATGGGAGTGAGTGAACTTAGGAAAGTGTGCATAAGCATGGGCTCATTTCAAGGACAATTGCATGGTTTCTCTCTGTATGTGCACGGTCATATTGCGTTTTTCTTACAGTAAACTTGCACTGAAGTTGGTACTTGTTACCGGCCCGTCAGCGTTTCTGATCCGCTCACCAAACCTGTGTAATCAGTGTAATGTGTGTTCATAATTGCTAACTACTCCTTGGTGTATACCTGCATTGTTTCTAAAAGCCTTCTGACATTAAGAGCCTGATTAGGCTGTTCACTTCATAGAGTCTGATTGTGCTGATTATTATAAGAAAATGTATTTTTAAGGAACATATACTTAATAAATCACTTGATATTACTCGTAGTTTTAAATTATACCATACTTGGAACCTCCAGATACTGTATGCATAAAAGTGCCTATGAAGGTGCTACACAAATACTCTTTTCCTATACTTTGATTCTGTATTTACTTAAATACTTTAAATCTAATTCTGTGGCTTAAAGTAGAAATATTTTTCTTCTAAATAAAGGAATTTACCTTTTCTCTAGATAGCTGAAGAAGAGGCAAAAAAGAGGACCAAACCTTTGCGTGTGAAAAAGCTTTTTGTTCTAGGCGCTCTACTTGTAGAACAGTACCATGAACAGATGAAGAACACGCAGAAGGGGAAACTAAAGGGAAAGAGGACAGAGGTAGGAATAAGTTTAGCGGTGACATGCTGAATGACTTGGATATCCTAAGAAATACTACTCTTGATTAAGCTCTCTTTTCTAAACAACTCACCTCTGATTTCCTTTTACATATTCTTTTGAATAAAATGCATAATTTATGGGCTTTACTGCTTCTATGTAAATACATTGTACATAAGGAGAAAAAAAAAAGTAGAGGCTGAATGTGAGTCATAGCATGTTGTAAAAAGGTATTAATCCCATTAACCCTTTTTTGTTTCCGAGATGTTAGATGTAGGAAGTATTATCCATAGAGTGAGTGTCCAGAAAAACTTGATCAAATAACTGTCGAAGGGAAAAAAAATAGAAAAAAATAAATAAATAAATAAAATAATATATATATGTATATATATATATATATATATTTATTTATTATTATTATTATTATTATTTTTTTTTGTATTTAAGAGTGAAACTGCATTGTGAGCTCATTTGCATGACCCTGACCAGATTCCCAGAGTGCAGTTCTAGGAAACATGAGCGGGAAATATATGTTTTTAACTTATTTTTAGACACTCAAATGGAAACACAAATGTACTATTTATTTTCTGTACTACTGTACTCTGTACAGTGGAGGGCTTCAAGCACTATTTTGCCCACCATATGTTAAATGATGTTTATTTATTTTTATATATATATATATATATATATATATATATATATATATATATATATATATATATGTTCATCTTGGGGCATTAAGTTGTTTGTATTCTCTCATGTGAACCATTGTAAGAGCACATGTATCCACTGCTTTCTTGACTTTTTATATGGTCCTCAGCATGGCAAAAGGGCACAAAGTTCATTTGTACTTCTGCTATCTGCTTCAGCAACTTTTTCTAAGGAGTGACAGCAGTTTCAGACTAAGTCTTCATGTTCAGGATTCACAATTGACATGTACAGTTCTTGCCTAGATTTCTTACAAGATACTACAAGACATGTTCAGTTCTTCTCTAGATTCTTGCAAGATACTACAAGGTGCATTATGTTATGTATTTTCAGGCTGTATCTGCCTTAGCCGGCTTGTTGGAGGAAGACAGCTTGTCAACTGATAATCGGATAATTGATAATGCCTGGCGTGGCGCTGAGGCCTATCACTTCTTTTTGCTTGCTCAGAGACAGCTTTATGAGGGGTATGTGGATGCTGCCATGAGAACAGGTAAGTTGTGTTACATTCAGATACAACACACCTAAACAGTACCAATAACACTTATATTACAGATATTAATATAGTTTTGAGGACCAATAATGATCCCACACGTCTGGAACGATAACAACTATAATTAACAATTAATAATTAATCTGAATACTGCAGATAAGAGGATATTTTAAAAAGGTTGAACTTGGAGTAAAAGTATTTTTTCAACCTCAATTACTATGTAGCTTATTCATAGCTGTACACAGATATCACATATATTGTTGTGAGCGTACGAGTTGTTGCTAACACTTGGCGAGGGCTGCGGGCGAGGGCCTCAGTTGCTGGCATGGAGCGCTAAAGGCGCTCCTTGCCAGCAACTGCGACCCTCGCAAACTTTACATCGCAGCGCAAAGAACACGACACACCAACTACGACCCTCGCAAACTTTACCTCGGAACGCAAACAACATACGAGACACATTAGCACACATTACGACCTTGCAACACTCGGACGCAACTCGCGAACATTACAAAATTTAAAACACAAAAAATACACACAGCACATACATAAAAACCTTACCTACAGCAACATGGAGCATCCAGGACTTTAAAAAAGCAACTTACACCTTCATTTAAATCAAAATAAAAGAGTTTAGACACTAAAAAATTCCCTAAGCGAGAGAAAAAATGGCCGCCGAACAAAACGCAAAGGAGGCTACACACGCAAACAACATACTAGACACGTTACCACACATTACGACCTAGCAAAAATCGTCCGCAACCCGCGAACATAAAAAAAATTAAAACACAATAAATACACACAGCACATACATAAAAACCTTACCTACACCAAGAGGCAGCACCCAGGACTTTAAAAAAGCAACTTACACCTTCATTTAAATCAAAATAAAAGAGTTTAGACACTAAAAAATTCTCTAAGCGACAGAAAAAATGGCCGCCGAACAAAACGAAAACGAGGCTACAGCACTCTAAACACGCAAAACACCACAAGAAACTCGCAAAACACCACAAAAGACCTACGGATAATCCGCTAAGACGCATACCACACATTACCCGCCATTTTACGCCAATGCGGAAGTACACCACTACGCTAGCGGTTTGGTCTCGCGCACGCACAGTATTACACTGCACACATTCAGCACTCTTACACAGCAGCTTCACACCACTAATGCTGCAGCAACATCAAAACAGATTGCCAGCTCTTCAACACAATGCTTCAAAATAGGTAAAGTATATTCATTTATTAATGTATTCTATATTTCATTATTACACACCAAACAGCCTTACCTCACTTACAATATCATTGCCGTCATTTTTTTGACGGGCAATTCGCTAGTCACATATATAGTTGTGAGCGTACGAGTCGTTGCTCACGCTTGCGGGCTCGCTTCGCGAGCCCGCGGCCCTCGCGCAGCGAGCCGCGGCCCTCGCGTAGCGAGGTCACTGGGCAAGGGCCTCAGTTGCTGGCATGGAGCGCCGAAGGCGCTCCATGCCAGCAACTGAGGCCCCTCGCGAAGCGAGGGCCTCAGTTGCTGCCAAGGTCACTGGGCACGGGCCTCAGTTGCTGGCATGGAGCGCCGAAGGCGCTCCATGTCAGCAACTGAGGCCCCTCGCGAAGCGAGGGCCTCAGTTGCTGGCGAGGTCACTGGGCAAGGGCCTCAGTTGCTGGCATGGAGCGCCAAAGGCGCTCCATGCCAGCAACTGAGGCCCCTCGCGAAGCGAGGGACTCAGTTGCTGGCGAGGTCACTGGGCAAGGGCCTCAAACCCTCGCAAACTTCACGTCGCTACTCAAAAAACACGACACACAAATTACGACACTCGCTAAATTTTACGAGGAACGCAAACAACCTACGAAACACGTTACCACACATTACGACCTCGCAAACATCGGACGCAACACGCCGACATACAAACATTTAAAACACAATACATACACACAGCACATACATAAAAACCTTACCTACACCAAGAGGGAGCACCCAGGACCTCAAAAATGCAACTTACACCTCGATTTTACTAGAAATAAAAGACTTTTGAGACTAAAAAAAAATCTAAGCGACAGAAAAAATGGCTGCCGAACAAAACGAAAACGAGGCTACACCACTCTAAACTCGCAAAACACCACAACAAACTCGCAAAACACCACAAGAAACTCGCAAAACGACACAAACCACCTACGGATATTCATACCACACACTGCACACATTCATCACGCTTACACAGCAGCTCCACACCACTAATGCTGCAGCAACATCAACACAGATTGCCAGCTCTTCATCACAATGCTTCAAAATAGGTACACTATATTCATTTACTAATTTAGCTACCTTACAATTTCATTGCCGTAATTTTTTGACGGGCAATTCGCTAGTATTTAATAAAATAGAGATAATGAATCCATATCCCTTACAGCATACAATCAATCTATATGTGGAGGCAGAGAAAGACTTCTCCTATCACGTCACCTATAGTTTTACAACTTTGGGTTTTAGTGCTATACAATGCTTTGGAAGAATTGGAAGAGGAAAGTAGTGCCTTGCCTAAGTTTATAATTTATAATTAGTTGATATATAAGTTCTTTATTCTTAAAACACAATACAATTTAAGGAAAGTGGTCTGTGAAAAATACCAATATCTCCGGTATCTCATTAGCCTGGGAGTAGCCAAGATAATTATATGAGTTACTTTGTTAGTATTACTGGGGTTTTAGCATTCAAGTTGGACTTACATTTCTCAATGGACAACTGTGATCACTTTTTGCCTGTATGGTCTATTGAGTAACTAAGTTTGATAATGGCCAATATGGTTTTAGAAAGTAAAACAATATACACAGCCTTTACATTTTTCACTTTTATATGGTAAATTTTCACGGTAAGCATAATTGCGTTATAATGTTCTTACATTCTAAAAACATATTACCTATTTTATAGTATAATTCTTCAAAACAGTATATTTTTAACCACAGCTGTCCTTTAATTTTAGTTTTTTTTACATAAACCTACATGTAATCTTCCTTTTTATCTCATTTCTAGCTCTTCACCTGAGAGACTATGAAGACATTATCCCCGCTGTAGAGATTTATTCCCTCTTGTCACTCTGTGCTTGTGCTAATAGAGCATTTGGTACATGTTCCAAAGCCTTTATCAAACTCGAATCTTTAGAGAGTTTGAGCGTTGAACAGAGGCAACAATATGAAGACCTTGCCTTGGAAATATTCACAAAGCACAACCCAAAGGACAGCAGGAAATCCGACCTGGACATCTTCCCTGAAGGGTATGTACATCAGATCCATAGACAAATAATGTAGGACACTAGGGGAAATGCTTCATGAAGCAGCATACTGAGCAAAATCAGCTACAAGAAACCCCCATTGTGTCATTATGAAATACATGCATTATATAACATGCCAAAGCATAATTATAGCATATTAGTTTCGTAGTGCAAGTTGTCGTCCTGTTGCGGGGTTTACAAAGCGCGGGACACAGCTGCGGGGGTGGGGGGTCGGTGCTCATTGCAGGGGTGGAGATGTGCAACGCAAGCGGTCATCGTGAGGCCCGCGGGACTTAGCTGCAATGAGCAACGAAGGCCATCGCAAGCCCCGTTGGACACAAAAATTCTGGACCTCGCAAAAATTGCGAACCTCACAAAAATACAAAATTAACAGCTGAACCACGAAAATCGAACGAACAGCAAAAATAAACAAATATGCCTCAAATTAAGTCACAAACAGCACAGGTGGGGAATCAGGGAGCCTGTGAGTGAGGTTGCAAGTTAATTTGAGCCATATTTAGCATTTTTACGCAATCAAAAATTGCGTAAGCGAGGAAAAAATGGAGGCGAAAAAACGTAACTGGATGAAAAAGAGCCCGAAGCCAGTAACACTGAGACACGTGATGATCGCCAAAGGCGCTTATCGCAGGCCTCGCGAGGAGCACCGAAGGTTCTCAAAGGGGCTATAGCCTCGCATTATTTGGCAAAATTAATTAATTTGGCAAAATTGCCATGACTTAAAATGTTATTGCCGTTATTTTTTGACGGGCAAGCCCTTATTCAGATTGTGGAATTGGGTCTTGGTACTTTAAGGACCACTGTAGATTAGGAAAATGTCATATGTTTACGAGGTTTGTAAAAAACTAAAACATTAGCAGTATAAGTCATGAGAATAAAATAATTTTCAATCGAGATTTTAACTTGAGCAAGTTCTACTGATATATGGAAGCTGCCATGACACTAATACTTCCTTTTCAGTGCATGAGGGGCAGGACAGACCAGGCTTACAGTTTACTTGAGAATGCCTTCTACTGAACATGTTCGTAGAGGAGGAAAATCTCAAATACTAAATCTTATCTGAATCGGACAACAAATCTTCCTCCCCTCCCCTCTTTCCAATTCTATATATAAAGAGAAATTAGCAGGACAAACCTCTTCATGTTCCGAGCCAATAAGGATCATGCAATCCCCATGATACAAGCAGAGTCAATTAAATGTAAGATTTTTGAAACTTCTATTCTTATCTTGCGAAGTTGCTAATATTGAGCCCTATGCTAATCCCTGAAAAGGCAATTGGGAGTGCCGTAGCAGCACAGTAAATCCTACCTAGCTCTGATAATCCCCCATCCCTAAAACATTGTGATAGACCTCTTAAGGGTCAGTGCCACGAGTGAACTTCACAACAAAGCTGAAAAGCAAGACCTAAATCTCCACTGATTTTTGCACTGACAATAAAGTATGAGTTACTCCCTGACACTTTGACACCCAAACCTTATGGTAATAAGACATTATGGATCACTCGCAAATCAGGGCACTGCCGTAACTGCAAAAAGCAGAAGAAAGATTTACTTGTACCAAAGACCACTTGCAAGTAGTTTTTAAAACCATTGTGGGGTCCCCCAGAAGCATTTAAAGTGACAGTATAGTACAAAGAGCACAGCACTGCACAATGATGAATTGTGAACATTATTTGACACATAAAAATCCAATAACAACATATGTGTAATTAAAAAATATGATATATGTTAGTATTAAGCACGTTTTATGATACAAAATCCCCTCAAGAACTGGGTGTTCTCTCAGCTTTGGCTTAATAAGATCTGGTGCTACTCATACTCCCCATCTGACTTGAGGGGCTCATCTTACGGTGTCTTATTATTAGGTCTCTGGTTGTGCTTGTGTATAA
This sequence comes from Discoglossus pictus, assembly GCA_027410445.1. Taxonomy (NCBI): domain Eukaryota; kingdom Metazoa; phylum Chordata; class Amphibia; order Anura; family Alytidae; genus Discoglossus; species Discoglossus pictus. The sequence goes on along the minus strand of CM050165.1, from coordinate 410,043,523 downwards.
GTTTATCTTGGCAAAGATACTGTAGTGGGTTGCCAGTTCCTTCTCCAGTGGAACACAATTTGTCTGACCTCTGTGTTGAGACCTGCCCAATTTGGGTGACCCTACATGGTATAGCTCACAGCTTCATTGAAATACACAAGCCCCTTCACCATGACAAGGTAGTGATCCAGAAGAGGGGCTTAATGTAGTAATACAAAAAATCATGCACTGTTGACTTAATAATATGTTCCAGTTATTTCCCATTCTTAAATTTTTGCCCAGCTGTGTGTGCGTGTGCGCAAAAGGGGCATTTCCAGGTACTTCCTAGAAAATTCCTCCTTGGGCGTGACTGATTCCCCTATATCATAAGCATGATTAAACCTGCAGAGTCTGATAATTTTAATGCTTTTCTTTAAAAAATACTTAAACACAACCTTAAAAGCGACTGATAATAATTGTTTTTTTTATTTTTTACAGCAGCGGCGAAGGGAAACTGCCAACATGCATTGCATCGGGAAGACCTATCACTGAGTACCAGTTCTGGATATGCAGTGTGTGCAAGCATTGCGTGCAAGATCGAGAAATAACCAATTACAACTTCTGCCCACTCTGCCATAGCTCAGTAGCATAAAACTGATTCTCAGACATTTCCTTATAGGCCACATTATTTTTTATAATTGTTAATCTAGTTAATTTGTTGTCCATAAATACACTTTTCTGTGTTTGAGTTCTTTTGTATAGCACGTAACATGATTGGACCTGTAGATATAATAATGGAGCTCATTGAAGGTCTTGACTTGAGTCTTCATGGCCCACCAGTAGTCTGAGGACCAGGGTAAAAGGAAAGCTTTATATATATATATATATATATATATATATATATATATATATATATATATATATTTCACCTTTAAAGAAAGGGGGAAGTAGAAACATGAAGAAAAAAGGTTAAAATCCCTGCCCTATGTAAAGTTGTATATTTTATGTGGCTTTTGTTAAACTTTGTTTACTATGGTATACCATTGGCATTTCACTGGCATATTTCCTGCATATAACTCAGATTGTGGCAATAACAGATAGAAAACCAAATGTAAATATGACCAATTAAAACATGAATGTGATTTTACTGAGATTACAGTTACAGCACATAGTGTGTATATATATATATATGTATATATATATATATATATATATATGTATATATATATATTTATATATATATATTTTTTTTTATAGGCCATACTTATCAGTCAAACTCTATTTATTTTATATCAGATTTTTGCAATCCTGGTGTTTGTTGGATGATAAATGTTGTGCTATACCATTTCAGATACATAAAAAATACATGATAAAATATATTATAAAATATAATACAATAGAAGGAATATTTTATAAATATATTTAAAATGCTTTTAATAATGTATACTTACTGTGAAGCTCCCTCATAGGGACATACAGAATACATGCTACCTCCTCCCCTGTTCGTTCTTCAAAGGAGTCAAGAATACATTTGGTGCTTTAATCCAATATCATTTTAAAAATGGCTTCTTTAAAGCATAGCATAGGATGTATTATGCAGGCAGTAGGAGGCCTACCCACAGACAGCTGTTTCAATCTTAAATGGATCACATCAGTGTGCGGCTGATACTATAGATTTTGTGGGAAGGCTACTAACCACATCATCATTTAGCATATGGTGGGCATAAGACTGATAGAAGAAGCGTGTGCCGTACAGAATACAGTAAATAAATAGTACATTTGTGTTCACATTTGAATGTCTAAATAAAAGCAGTAAAGGCCCATGCTGACTTAGCAGGGAAGACATCCCAGGATGTGACCTATGATAGGCTAAGAAGAAAACAGTGAGAATAGGGAGGAGATGGCAGCAGGTATAGAGTATGTTCCTAAAGATCAGTTTCATACAAAGGTTAAAACTTTGAATAATATTTTTTGTAAGAAAATTCCTCTATTTTATTATGTGCTAGTAAAAAGTTGAGATTAAAAAATACTTTAAGGAAATTAAATCTACATTATTGTCCACGGCAGTTTGTTTTTACGTTTTGCCAACATCCCGGTGGGCTTTATTTGTTTACAATGCTAATTTTCAGGTTGCTAATCTACCAGAAGGAATATATCTCCTTTTTGTGTCCCTGCTCGCTTTCCTTTACCTAGTTTTATTCAGCTTCAAATGTGTTGTGTATTTTATTAGAATTGGAAATATCTATAACATGTTAAATGTATATTTAAGTTTTTTTTAATTATTATTTTCATATATTGCTTGTTGAAAAAATGTTCAAACTTCTTGACTTTCTGGCAATGATCTAGTTCCTTATCCAAAAATAAATGTATTTTTTTCTATGACTTTTTTTTCTGCTTAGTATACTCAGTTTTTTACAAAAAACATAAATTTGCTAAATATTCAGTTTTTAATTAAAATGAGTGAAAAAAATAAAAACATTAAACAAGTGGAACACACAACCAGAGCAGGATTCAAAGAGGCTTCTCTGAAAATGGAACATAACTTTGTTGACCAAATTAGTGATTATTCTTAGTAAATGGTTAATTAAATGAACACTTTAATCACATATTTACAATAGTATATTTTGAAGAACTAAACGGAATATGGAGCAATTTTTTTTAGAAAGTATATAATATATTGATGAGTATGTTATTATGGTGCCTCCATATTAAATAATATAGACATGAAGTATTTGACCTTTGCCCACAACATTTCTCCTGTGTATACATTTGTAATGGTATGTTTTTAAATAATTCCATGAGCAAAAGTAGATATAATATGTGTGTGAGTATATATGTCCAGGTATTAAAAATAGCTGGTGTTTGTGGGAGGGGCCCTCTCTCCTTGCTCTCTAGCTATGTAATGCGAGTGTGCCGGGGCTACCGGACATCCGGCCTGCTTAGAGGGCCAGATGCGTCCCTGTGGCGAGGACAGCTTATTAGGCCGGAACGGCAGCAACTATGAGCCTCCGAGTAAGGAGAGCATGTTAGTCAAAAGGCCAAATAATCAAGGAAAGCTGATTCTGACTGATGGTTAGCTGACGGTTCGATGCACAATGATGGCTGAAACCTGCAAAAGAAACTATGTAAGAGTAGGAGGGCGGCTGTAAAGGTGACAATGGGTGTGTCCTTGGAAATGGGCAAGGACACAGATTGACCAGAATCAGAAGGGTGCAGCCTGTGAAGGCTGATATGTGACTTAATTAGTAGATTTGGGACGAATCACAGAGTGTGGCCGCAAAAGCCAAAAAGCAATACCTTTGACATCGGCAAGGCAGGCTGCACAGTAGATTAAGGGTCTGATATGTGTATGTTATTTAGTAGAGTTGGGCCGAATCACACCATGTGGGCATGAAAGCTCCCCTCTCCCCTGTGTCTTTTTCCACCCTCTCTCCTCCAGTGTGTCTCTTTCCCCCACCTCTTCCCTTCTCCCCGGTGTCTTTTCCCTCCTCTCCCTGTGTCTCTTTACCCTCTCCCCTGTGTCTTCCTCACCCTCCCCTGCGTCTCTTCACCCTCTCTCCTCCCCTGTGTCTCTTCCCCCCACCTCTCCTGTGTCTTTTTCCCCCACCTCTCCTGTGTCTTTTCCCCCCACCTCTCCTGTGTCTCTTCACCCCCTCCCCTGTGTCTCTTCACACTCTCCCCGCGAAGCGAGGGGCCGAATTTGCCGAGGTGGAGGCTCTACGGCGCCCCACAACCCCTTACAAACGACCACACAAGCGGGAGTTTAAAAACAAACACGCAATAACGAACTACGGACTTACACAAAAAGATACGAGCCGCGGCATTTAGAAAATAAAACATTGCGGACTTACACAAAAACATTTATGACCCCCGAGACTCAATTGAAACAAACTGAAATCTTTTAAGTGGAGGGAAGAAAAAAAATTATAATGTGGTTGCATAAGTCTGCACACCCTCTTATAGCTGGGAATGTAGCTGTGTTCAGAATTAAGCAATCACATTCCAAATCGTGTTAAATAGGAGTCAGCATACACCTGCCATTATTTAAAGTGCCTCTGATTAACCCCAAATAAAGTTCAGCTGCTCCAGTTGGTCTTTCCTGAAATCTTTTTAGTCACATCCCACAACAAAAGCCATGGTCCACAGAGAGCTTCCAAATCATCAGAGGGATCAGTCAGGAGAAGGGTACAAAATAATTTCCAAGGCATTAGATATACCATGGAACACATGGTTCCATGGTATATCTAGAAAATATGGCACAACAGTGACATTACCAAGAACTGGATCTCCCTCCAAAATTGATGAAAAGCTGAGAAGAAAACTGGTCTGGGAGGCTACCAAGAGGCCTACAGCAACATTAAAGGAGCTGCAGGAATATCTGGCAAGTACTGGCTGTGCGGTACATGTGACAACAATCTCCCGTATTCTTCATATGTCTGGGCTATGGGGTAGAGTGGCAAGACGAAAGCCTTTTCTTACGAAGAAAAACATCCAAGCCAGGCTACATTTTGCAAAAACACATCTGAAGTCTCCCAAAAGCATGTGGGAAAAAGGTGTTATGGTCTGATGAAACCAAGGTTGAACTTTTTGGCCATAATTCCAAAAGATATGTTTGGCGCAAAAACAACACTGCACATCACCAAAAGAACACCATATCCACAGTGAAGAATGGTGGTGGCAGCATCATGCTTTGGGGCTGTTTTTCTTCAGCTGGAACAGGGGCCTTAGTTAAGATAGAGGGAATTATGAACCGTTCCAAATACCAGTCAATATTGGCACAAAACCTTCAGGCTTCTGCTAGAAAGCTGAACATGAAGAGGAACTTCATCTTTCAGCATGACAATGACCCAAAGCATACATCCAAATCAACAAAGGAATGGCTTCACCAGAAGAAGATTAAAGTTTTGGAATGGCCCAGCCAGAGCCCAGACCTGAATCCGATTGAAAATCTGTGGGGTGATCTGAAGAGGGCTGTGCACAGGAGATGCCCTCGCAGTCTGACAGATTTGGAGTGTTTTTGCAAAGAAGAGTGGGCAAATCTTGCCAAGTCAAAATGTGCCATGCTGATAGACTCCTACCCAAAAAGACTGAGTGCTGTAATAAAATCAAAAGGTGCTTCAACAAAGTATTAGTTTAAGGGTGTCCATACTTATGCAACCATATTATTTTATTTTTATATTTTTTCTTCCTTCTACTTAAAAGATTTCAGTTTGTTTTTCAATTGAGTTGTACAGTTTATAGGTCACATTCAAGGTGGAAAAAGTTCTGAAATGAGTTATCTCTGTCTCATTTTTTTACAGCACAGAAACCTGACATTTTAACAGGGGTGTGTAGACTTTTTATATCCACTGTAGGTAAAGTATATTAATTTATGATTTCATTAATTACTTAATCAGCAACGACCTTACAATGACAGCAAAAGCACCACTGAAAACAAAATACGCCGAAGGATCTCAGACCAAAAAAAAAATTATGTCTGTGGCAAACCGCATTACCTGCCTTTCAATTTTATTGCCCCGTCATTTTTGACGGGCAAGTCGCTAGTGTAATGTATATAATCCAATAAAAATAAAAAATAAAAAGTATCCCTATATACTGCAATACTCTGATTATAAATACTGGACACTCCTGGCTACCTCACTTTTCATATATATATATATATATATATATTAGCAACTCGCCCGTCAAAAATCACGGCAATAACATTTCAAGCCTGGCAATGCTGTTTGCCACTTAATGTGAGGCTCTCCCGCCTCTAACTTGCGGGCCTTTTGCTCTCATTGCGAGCCTCTCCCCCCCTCTACTTTATGGGCCCCACGATGAGCGCCTTCGACCCTCATCACAAGTCCCGCAATGAGCGGCTCTGCTGCTCATTGTAAGCGTTATCCATCCCGTAACTTACGGTCCTTGCGATGAGCGCCTTTGGTGCTCATTGCTGGCGTCTCCCCACTGTCTGACCCCTGTGTCTGATTCTCCCCTCTCCCTTCCATGTGTCTGTTCCCCCTCTCTCCCTGCCCTTTGTTTCCCCACCCTTATTTGCCTTCCCTGTGTCTCTTTCCCACCTCTGTGCTCTACGGGTCTGAAACCATTTGCATTCTTGGGGCATTGATCAATTTCCCCAAGGCCGAAATGTGATTTACAGTCTTGAAAAAAATTACATTTTTACGGCCGCCATTTTTGTTGAAAGGGGTATCGTTAAACGGGGTGTACCTATATATTAAATTATTGTTGTGGTTAACTACCTCCCCACAAAATATACTACACCGGCTAGGAACCGGCCCCACACTATGAGAGGCAGTAACCTTGAAAAGCTGTCTGTGGGTAGGTTCCCTGGCTTGTGTATAATCCGTCCTGGGCTTTGCTTAAAGCTGTGTAATACAGCAGGCATATGCCTAAAGGAAGCCATGTTTGAATGGTAATGGATTTGCCTTTGCATATCCCTTCCCAGGTTCCCAGAATGCAGTGCAATCACTCTCAGTATTCTGAACAGGAAATTATTTTTGTAACTTGTTTTAGACATTCAAATGTGAGCACAAATGTACTATTTATATACTGTGTGTGTATATATATATATATATATATATATATATATATATATATATATGAATTGTTGGTCTCCAGAGGACCCATTTTGTATGTTATTTGTTTTTTTAAGACATGACCGCGAATATGTGACTAATGTAAAGCCTATGGGTCCAATTATGCTTTATATAATAATTACATTAATAAACAAGCCTCTTAATTCCAATATAACTAATTGGGGCGCTTAACTTTTTAACAATAAATAATAAACTCTGGGAATACCCAGCTCCACCATTGATCGTGAATAATAAACTCTCAGTATGTGCTGGATCAGGGGATCTAGTCAGGAACCCATTGACCGTTAATGGACTTTGTGCCAAGAATCAACAGGTTAGTGGCGCGTGCCTAATTTACCCGCCGCGCACCGGAGTCACACAGCGCGCGCACACGCCAACCAATAGGGATGCAGATGTCAGCGGATGCGCGCTCTGGTCATGTGACTTACTCGAAGTGGATTTGATGGCGGATGTGAGTTTGAGGTGAGGGTCTGGCGGTGGTTGTTGGGTTACTATGGTAACGGCTGCCATTTATTTCTATATTGGAGTCTCCAGTTGTGTCTGTTTCTCTGCTGAAATCCTTGTGGTACTATTATGTCTCACATGCATGGTGCCAGGCTGTAGGACAGAGCTAAAAATGTCCATCTTCTGTCACTAAGGGGCTTCCTGACTTAGAGTAGATGTCTACGTGTAAGTTAGTATGGCTGGTACATCACCACATTTACACCAACGTATGTCGTTGCTGAAAAAGAAGAGTACAAGTTGTATCACATGTCATTTATTACTACAGGAAGTCTTTTAGGTGATGTAAGCTCCTAAAAACACATTAAATGAATGTAAAACACTTGAGCCAATCAGCATGTTAAGTTCAGAATTAAAAAATATATATTAAAGCTATATGGAAGTATCATAGAATGTGAATGCATCTGATAGAGGAGCATCAGTAGTGTATGTAAACATTTTTTTGCATGAAAAATACCAAAATAACCCTTAATAAACTTACTCTAAACTTTGCTAATTTCTTCAGAATTCAGTGTGTATAGAATGACTGACCTATCCTGTTTTGTGTGCCCCGCTGTGGAAGCGCGCTGCCGCTGATTCCTGGAACGCAGGCGCGCTCTTGTCGTAGTGGTGAAAATTAGGTAGTACACCAGCACCATCTGGTAATCTGCTCCTATAGTGTAAAAACACATCCAAATGAACCATAAGCCCCTAACGACCTAACCCTAAACCACTTACCAGGCACAGTAGCTCATTTATACCACTAGATGGCGAGTGGAGCACGCACGCGTTGCAAGAGTAGGCAGCGGCGAACACAAAACAGGATAGGACCAATGACTCCATGTAATGTGTGTTTGTGATATAAGCAGGATGTGTTTGATTAGAAAAAATAGTCACACACAGGAAAACTTCCATATACGTTTAAGACAAGACAATACTAATATTCAATAATCAAACACCATAACATCAACAAGTAATACACATGTAAATAGAATTATTTTAAATATTAATAATTAATATCAAATATATAGTATATGGTTATATATCAAATAGTAATAATAGTCTGAGCATGAGTCCTATCACATATATTGTCAAATTTATAGAGACAACCTAAAATAAACTAACAAGCACATTTACACTAGAGCCGAATATCCATTAAATAAATGTTTTTTAAGTTTCCTGGACTATGATTGCATCTGATAGAGGAAAATCGGCAGTGTATGAAAACATTTTTTTTGCATGGAATAAAATATCAAAATAAACATTATTAATCTGACCCTAAAGTTTGCTAAATCTCTTGATTTTGCAAGCAGTTGATTTTGAGCGTTAACACCAATAAAAATCATGGGAAAATTAGCATAACATTCATAATTAGTTTTGGCCAAGAACATTGGTTCAATCTGTGATGGCAGATTGTGCAGCAAAGCATCATGGAATGTGTAGTCCCCGGCACAAGGAGCAGCTCAGTTATTACTATCTGGATCTCTGCACTGTGCTGCTGTTGGCTTGATGATTAGTGTACGGTTAATAACCGCACCTAAATGCAGTGTTTCTATTGGTTAGTACAGGATGCCAATGTAAGCAGCTCTGGGGGTGTGGAGATTATTTTGTTTAAAACAAAATGAATTTATATTTGTATAGAATGAATCAATGTAATGTGTGTATCTGATATAAGCACAATGTGCTAGATTAGAAGAGGAGAAACTACCATATACATTTAAATGACAATCCTACTACCAATGTACCCACGCGGGTTAATACATTTCTCCCATTTGTTCCAAAAGTATACATTTTTACGTTGTATTTGAACCCATGTTCTCCCTTTTCTACATGATAGTTCCTTTCCATTAACCTCTTTGACAGCAAACCAATTAATATGATCTTTCTGTTTCCAATTCCTAACTCTTATCCATTTACTGTAAAATAATGTAATATAACAACAGTTTGCCATTTCTTGATAAGTCTTATGGAAATTTATGAAATCTCATTCCTTCAGGAGAAGGGACCAATGGCTCTGCTCTGAATTGTAAGCATGTTGCTGAATATTTCTGAGAGATGGTCACTGATTGGTTAGTATGAGACACCACAGCAAGTACAGCAGAGTCTGTGTCTTTGTGAGCTGCAAAGGGCAGACGCATACAGGGACTATTTGTTGGATTTTAGACAATAAAAAACAGAGTTTAATAGAATAAAGTGCATAAAAGTAAATAGATGCACAGGTAAATTATATACCTAGTAAAATGCAGAAACCTTCCATATCCCTTTAATTTTACATGGAACTTTACTCTTTTCATGCCCTGCTGGACGAAGTGATCTAAGGTATCACATTTTACTTTGTTTCCTGTTTTTTCCATGCCTTACACGGTAGCACTTTATTACGACATAGTGTTTTGTGTTTCCTCCCCATGAGTCCACAGGAAGCAGATATACAACAAGAGTTGGTGAGTGCAGCTGTTACCTTATGTCTTGTGACACTATAACACAACCTTATGGCCGGTTACGCTGTAACACAACTAACATTTTGAAAGGTGTAAAAATGTACTTAAACGGATATGGAAGGTTCCCTGTTTTTAATTTTTTAAATAAACTACCTAAAGCTCTATTTTTACTCGCTGAAACCTTCCAGACAGTCCCTGCAAAGCTCTGCCCTTGATGCACACAATGTCTCTGTAGTAGTAGTAGTAGATGTACTAACCAATTACAGGAGGTCTTAGCAACATTTGCTGTTGATAAACAGTTTGTAAGTGGCTAGTACATTCACTGCCAATAGAAACACTGTGTGCATGAGCTGCTGGAGGAAGACCTTTGCAGGGGCTGTTTGGAAGATTTCAGTCTTTACAGATTTAAGCACTTGTTAATACAATGACGTTTAGATCTACATAGAAAAACACTTAGGTAGTTTTTTTTTTACTTTTAAAGACAGGGGGCCTTCCATATCCCTTTAATGTGGTGTAAATGTTTTGAAAGTAATAATACAATATTTAGTATATACAGCTCTAGTTTAATAAAATCAATCTAACCCAATAATTCTTTCATTGCAGGATGGAGCCAGGCTTGCTGAGTGCAGCACACACCGAGCTGGAGAAGCGTCAGCTAGATGAGGCAGAGATGCTATATGGAAGGGTAATAGAGAGATGCATCAATGATAGGTGAGTAAAGCAGCTGTATTAATGGTATCTAATAGGATAGAATCACACAATGTACATTAAATAATTTAAAGAAGGGCAATTTACATGGTGCATGGTCTAAAGGATAAAACTTATAAGGGTACATGATCTGAATATGTATAGCTTGAAGACAGAAGGGATAGGGTTATATGAGAGAAAATGTCAAATGTTTTTTAAGCAAAATAATGCTGCTATATTAACCCAAAAATCCAATATTAGTCACACAAAAAAGCAACAGATAGAAACAGACAACATTGGATGAGTGCTATTGAATCATCAGGAAAGGGACAAATCGTCATTGATCACCAGAATTGGAGTTACCTGATGATTAATGGAAGGTGACTCCTCTACTAAACAATAATTCCTTTGCTCCTCTACATCTTTTGCCATTGTCGCTCCTCCGTAAAAGGAAAGTTCTGGTTACATTTTTATTTATTTTGTATCAGATTGGGCTGGGAACGGATTATTCCAATTTTAGTTAATGCCTATGGTTATTTATTAATCTGATTCAGTATCCGTCCCTCAGAAATGGGTTAATGAAGAATATAGAGGTTCCACTGTATACCAAAGGATTTATTAAAATTCAAGACGGAGGTATCTTTTTAAACCAAGGAAAATAAGAACAAGAGGTCATGATTTAAAGTTGGAAGGTGGAAGGTTGAAGATTTAGGCTTAATATTAAAAAAGTACTACTTTACAGAAAGTGTAGTAGATAAGTGGAAGTGGTAGAGTCAAACACAGTTAAGGAATTTAAGCATCCCTGGGATTAGCATGAGGCTACCCTGAGGCTTGATTAAGCCAAAACATTTAAGTATACAGTATATGAGTATGAATGGTTCAGCTTCCACAGCTCTGTAACCCATCTATGTGATTTTATAATTCATCCTCTAGAATATTGATGTTGTTGTTCAGTTGTGTCTGACTTTCTGTGATCCTTAAGGTTTTCTTGGCAAAGATACTGGAGTAGGTAGTCAGTTTCTTGTCCAATGGATTGCGATCCAGTGGACAAGGAACATACCCAAGAGGGCAGGTCTCTGCTATGACCTGCCCATCTTGAGTGACCCTACATGGTATATCTCACAGCTTCATTGAGGTTCACCAGGCTCTTCACCATGACAAGATAGAGATCCAGAAGGGGTCTAAAATATTCCAACTTTAAAGAAATTTCTAATAGTTAAGTGTTCTTAAAAAGATTTACATTTATTTAATTTATGCACCTTATTGCTATTTTTCTTTAAGATGGTTATTGATGTAATTTCTCCCATAAAATGTAATTGTATACAAAGATAAAAGCAATATATATATATTTAAATATTACTGGCTGCATATTTGATTTTATTTCATCCCATTTTTCTTTCAAGAAAATGCAGTGTTGAAGATCTTGCCGTTGCCTATAATAACAGGGGACAAATCAAGTATTTCCGTGTTGATTTTTATGAAGCGATGGATGATTACACAGAGGCGATACGAGTCAACCCTTCATTTGAAGTTCCATATTACAACAGGGGGTTAGTCCTTTACCGCTTAGGTAGGTACTAACTGATTACTAAAACTTTTTTTTAAATATAGTCATGGACCCCTTTTCAGGGCCTGGAATTTGGCCCAGTGAGTTACCATAGAGAACAGACTTCCCCATTGGAAAATGGGTAGGGGAATTATATTGCCACCATGCTTCATGTTTCTTATGGCATATGCCCTCTGCCTCATCCTGTATATAATTCTCCAGGTAATATTTCTGTGTTCTGTGTCATGTTTAAAGATTATCCGTGTGTTGTACTGCTATTTTGTAATATTGAATCATCAGTGACCAAACAAGATGGCGCCTGTCATTTGGATCGTCAAAATAGTTGATCATACAATGCAGTGATTCCTGTTCCTCTCCTCATGGACCCCCAGACAGGCTGTGATTTAGGTTGTGATTCACGTGCGTTCACATAGTGTTGAATCAAAATCATGACCTGTTCGGGGATTCTTGAGGAGCGGGTTAAAATCACTGATGTAATGTGTTTTATTCCAGATTTCCTTCCATATTCTTAATCATGAGTAATTAATAATCGTGAAGCAATAAATACAAATATTCAAACTAACTAATATATAGTGCTGAAAATATACATATTAAATGTAGGCTCATTGTGTAATTATATATATCTATCTTATATTTGTACAGAGATATTAATGATCTCTTATCTTATGCAGTGTGGTTATGTATAGATTGTCATATGCCCAGTAAATTATTACTTATATATCTAAGAGGAATTTGTTTATTATTTATATACTATATATTTTAATTGTTTTTTGCTTTTGTTAATATTTCTTTAATATGGTCAATAAAAGTTAAGTTTTATAGCTCTGATCCATGTCATTATTAAGACATTATCTCTATTGAGTTTGTTCAACTCTCACTAGTTCAAAGGGGGTCTGTCTTCCTTTTTTTCTTATTTTGAATAACGATAGATATGCCTAGTGTGCTGCGATCCACAGTGTCATGGAGTTTGAACATTACTCAACAACAAATAAAAAATAAACAGAACTATTTTTTTAGTTAAATGTTTAATGTTTTTCACCTACAATTTAAACATAAATGTACATGGCAACACTTTTACAAAATACTATTATGGAATGATAAATATAGCTTCAATTCCATTGACATTATATTGTGTCCCTGTTTAGAGTCAAACTGCTATATATTTATCTTGTGATCATTCAATATGCAACTTAAAAATTGCATATCAGAGATATAGTTTAAGAACCCCGAACTGATAAAATGACCTGCCTTGCAGTAAGATGTACAAGCACTGTAAGTTTCCTTGCCCTGTTATACTATTTTTTTTCTAATCGCTAATCTATAGTATAATTCTACAAAATAATTATATGTAAACTATTTTTGGATGTGAATAATACAAAGGTTTTCTATGAAATATTAACATTTTAAACATTATCAATATTGTTTAGATTTGTGTTTGTCATAGGTATATATTATATTCCTTCAGATAATCTGTTAATATTGTGGTAGATGGGGACTGGCAGTAATTCAAATACATAATTTAATTAGCAGTGACCATATGTTTTTATCTTTAATGTAGAAATACTGTAAACTGTATTGAAATTATGTTTATCAATAATATAAACTTGGTATTTTTTCTCTTTCCAAAAGGCTTTTTTGATGAAGCTATTAAGGATTTCCAGAAAGTATTGCAATTGAATCCAAATTTTGAAGATGCAAATATTAGTCTGAAACAAAGTCTTCTGGACAAAGAAGAGAAGAGGAGGCGACTTGCTGAAAGCTCACATGGCTGAATCATATGGAATCGGTTATACGTTTTCACATAAATAGCACTAGGAGGTGCATATTGTTGCTCAAATCTACCCCATGATCAAATACCTTAAAAGAAAATAGTTTTTTCATTTTGCTGGACTAATGAATCTGCTTTACAGTGCCCTGAAGTTTAGAAGTGTAGTAAGTATGTCCCAATAATTTCTTAGGAGTAATGATGTTACGAATAATAAATAACAGAATAAATGAGTATCTGATAAAATACACAACGGATAGAGATGGAGATATCTCTATCAATGTAATAAATGTCAGTTAATGAAGTTCGGTATAGATAATGTAAATCTAAGTGGATCTGCAATACTGATTTGAGAAATGATTGTAATGAAACAGATTCCAGAGAAGAAAAAAAAAGAGTTTATATTTCACATAAGATATACATATAGTAACTCAAGTCATAACACTCTAGAAGGTAATAAAAAAAAAAAAAATCACCATTTTACATATTTAACAAAGTGCAAGGCAAAGGGCTTTTAGGTGCCATAGAACAAAGTGAAAATGCCAACTCCCATAACAAATACTCATTTACTAGGCCATTGAGCTCACTCTCTTTCCTAATGCCAGACGGTTGTGCCTCCCTCTCCAGTGCAATGCTGAATAAATGAGTCTTTGCTTCCCTATGTGTCTCAATCAGTGGATGGCTTGTAGCATGTAGGTCAGTGCTCTTTATTTCTGACTATATATGGTGCGGTGATACCAGGTGAACATACTGGATGGATCTGCATTTTATCAGAGTGTTTCAGGGACTAGTTGCTGAACCAGTGGAGGCTCCCAGCAGTTGTCTTATTGTTAGGGGAGGTCTTCTTTGAGGCAAATCAGAGATGTGGCCTGGTGGGCAGTCAGGTTTGGTCTTCATTGGGAGGATTGATGGCCGCCTCAGGACATAATCGCCTAATTAAATTATACCACAAATAGATTGTTACTTGCCAATCCCAAACACTCACACTCTAAAGCTATAGCATTAGACCCTATATGTACATGACTTACACAGCTGCTAATGTTTGTTACATTCTTCAAAAAGGTGCAGTTTTCCTTGAACTGTAATGGTCCTACAATTCCTCAGCCCTTAACAAGCACAACTTAAAGTTTTGTGGCGCAATAATAAAAGGCATATCTTCCAGTCATGTACATCTTAGTGAAGATAGCTAAATTAAAGTGTCACTCAAGTGAAGTGCCATGTCATCTCTGCCTAGACTGCCAATGAGGGAGTATCAAGAGGTGCTCGGGCTGCTATAAAGCTTTTAGTGTATGTATAAACGAATAGCAGCTTGTGTCTAGACTGTGCTTTTCATTAACCACCTTAACCAATAAGTCTTCAATGATTAAAAAGCAATGTCAATAAATAAAACTACCTTCTATATATGAAATACACTTTAAACAGCATCACAGCCAGAAGGCTCCCAAATGCTTAATGGTCTTATAAGGAGTGCAGAAAAAGCAGCAAGGGTGGAGACTGAACCGCTGATGATTAAAAAGTAGTTTTTTTTAGTATTTTTTTTTTTTTTAAATCACTGAATGAAATTTTTTATAAAAAAAAAAAAAAGACCCTATAGAAAATAAATAAATACAGTAGCAGGGGGCATAAAACACTTAGAGAAAGACATGACATGTAATCCTTCCGGTTTATGAATGAAGGGAGCAGAGCAAGTGGGCCTTGTGCATTTCTTTAAAACTCTGCTTTATAGCATGTGCAGGAGGGTAAATGTATCAACTACTTCAAATGATATAAAGAAACACTCTAAGGCAGCAAGAAATGTCAAGAACAACCCACATGGACATGCTCAAGCATAAGCAGAGTCTAGTAAAATTAATACTCTCTATAAAGGCCCAGTGTATGGTGTGTATGATTCAAATGGCTTATGGCATTAACCCCCCCCCCCCCCCCCCCCCCAAAACTACAGCAAACAGGGATAGCATAAGCACTCTTCATGTAAATGCATTTCTTAGTTCACCATTAGGTAACATTAAAAAAATACAGTTGCAAACAGTAGTAAATCTTTTATATAAAATATGGGATTTAAAAAAATTACCTGTTTAGCATCTACTGTACCCCTACCCACCTTTGACTGTCCTGAACACTACTGAAAAGAAAAATAGACATGTCAACTGAGAAAATTATTTGGTGAAAGGGGAACTAAAAATAGATTTAAAATGAAAAGCACTTACAATAGCCATTTAAATGCTAAATTGACAATTAAGACATTAACTCTGGTTATTGCACTACAGTGGCATGTATCCAGCTACACAGAAGTTAATTTGATATGAAAGACTACACTTAAAAGAAATACATGTGACTGCTAACATTAGATACACTAAGATAAGAATTTGGGGCAATTTCCATTATATAGGAAACAATTATCCAATATTGACCAGTAGTTGTGATCCAGGCAACATCTTCAGGATATTTCTGGGTCAATAAATGTAAGTAAATCAAAATGATAGAGTTTAGGGGGGTGAAATGTTTGGCTCCAAACAAGATATCATGGATAGATAGCTTTGATCCACTAAATGTTGGTCAAGCCTGGAGCCTCTTTTTCAAGTGTCCTGGTGCTTAAAAAGCAGATCTCTTGTAAAGTACATAGCTGAAGAGGTTCAATCATCAGTTGGTTGAAACCTTTGAGGCCCAAATTATTCATAGGAGATAGAGTCTGATACATTCCAGGCTATAATGAACTCATGGAGGTTTCCATTGCTTGAGGAGGGTAGATGAAAGTATTGAATGTAGCCAACAAACATTTGTGGTTAGAGGGTAGATTTGATATGAACGATGAGAAGTAATGCTGTTTTGCAAGATTGAGCATAGAGACATAGGAGGGCAAAATCAACTTGCAAGGTCTGCCGAAGGGTGTCATTTCCTCCATAGTTGTTCAGCAGTGCGAGGAGCACCTCTGGATATGGCGTGTTTGTGTACGGTGCCGTAGTTGTGGACGAGAGGGAGGGTATCTACCTGTGGTTATGGGAACAAGAGTGGAAGTTAAAGTCAAGTTGTATACAGAGGAGGCAATGTCAGAGCAGGTGAGGGGGGCCTTAGAAGGTGATGCAGCTCAATGGTAAGTGGTTGTGGGTGAAGTGCTTGTAGATTTCTATAGGTTTTGTTGGCAGGAAAGGGTAGTGAGTGCAAGGTGTGGTGAGGTTGCAGGTTATGAGATAGAGTGAGCGATGAGATGACAATGTTGGAGTTTGTGCAGTGAGTGCTAAAAATTAGGTCAAGGGAGTGTCCAACAAGATGATTTGGGTCTTCTGTCCACTGCGAGAGGCCAAGGGTAGAGGTAAGTGAAAGTGAGTGTGTCCAGGTTGAAATCACCAAGAAGGAGTGTAGATACGTTGTAGAAGAAAAAAAAATAAAAAATGAGGGAGCTAGGCGGTAAAATGATTAAGCAATTCAGAGGGTGGTCCAGATGGGCGATAGATCACTTGCAGAGAGATGGTTAAGAGTACAGGTGGGTACTTCAAAACAATGAGAACTGGGAGGGAGGAAACCTACGGAAAGCAGCGAATGTGCAGTGAGAAGAAAGTAATACGCCCACTCCTCCACCTTGATGTTCCTAGGCCAAGGGTGTGACTGAAGTCAAAGTCATCATATGGGAGTCCTGCAGGGACACAGTGTCTAAAAGAGTGAGTCACATTTCTGTGATAGTAGATTAAGGACTTGAAAATAAATAGGTCAGGAATGAAAGAGTTTATTGCAAATGGAACAAAGGAGTTTGGGACAGGTGATGGATATTTACATACATTGACATGTAGCTCTGGTTATGCTCCACTGAATAAATGGAGGAGTTAAATATATTGTCATGAGTAACAAACTCCTCTCCTTGGTAAATCTAGCTCATTGTACTTACCAAGCAGCCAGCCCCTCTGACTCTCATACAAAGTGGATACAGAGAGAGGACTCCATCAGCAGGGCTTTCAGAGAAGATATCCATAGAAGGTTTGGAAGCTCAGACAGTCCATCCAAGATGAGCTTAGTTACACCAAGCTCTGTATTTAATGCTGTGCTTTGATTGAAGCAAAATCAGGATCTAGATCAATCTCACTTCTCCAGATGATCCTGAAGTCCTCCAATTAAGACAGTTCACTATATTCCCTATATATTGTACAGCTTGTGTTGTAATTAGCCATGGATACGCAGTATTAATTGGAGAACAGTGCAGGGTTCATTTGTATCAATCTACGAGAGAAAAACAAAAAACAGTTATTACACGGATACTCTGGGGACTATTCTCCACGGAGCTTCCTTATCAAGTAAGATTAGAGTATAGGCCCCAGAAAAAAAGTGAGGAAATCATCCCCTTAAAAACAGGTTTCACCTAAACACAAGTTCAAATATCTGTGTAAAAGTTGTAGCACTTTATTGCCATAAGATGTCTTGATATTAGGAATGTGAGCTGCTCAAATACACAGAAACCAGATTGTAATTGTCACAGCATAAAATAGTGCTAATGACTCAGGAGCTGGCTCTTGAAATTTTACCCAAAAAAGCAGAGCATTGTGTGGGTCAATGACACAAAGTCTTAATATGGCAGCTTCTGATTTGTACAAAAATGGAGGAGTAACTGGTTACTTTTACAAATCTTCTCTAGAAGGGCTCTTTAAAAAAAAAACATCACCTGGGTGAAACCTTTTGGAGGATCAATTTCATCATAGGAGATCAGGAGCCTGACAAATTCCAGTCCAGAATGAACCTTGGAGATTTCCTCAGCTCTCTCTCCAATCTTTAGAGTGACATTAGCCAATGAGCGCTATTGATTAATTGAAAGATTTTTTTTTTCCTATTTAGAGTCTCCTACACTTTGATTGAGTCAGCCTGAAATCTTCAGGCAGTATAGATTCTTTACATCCATTTATTTGCGACATTGAGAAGATATTGCCAGATGAGACCAGTCAATCAGTACCACAACATCTGGGAGCCCGGACACTCTATAAAAGCCCGGCTTGATTTAATTTCACCAATAAATTATCGTACAAGCGTTTGGTTGTATTAAGCAATGGGCCAATAGTCTGGAAGAGGAGCTATAGAAGCTTTCCATGTGGGCCACAGCACCACCTGGTGGTGCAAAAAAAATTACTGCAGGCAAAGAACTATTCCATCCTCCGACATGGCGCAACTCAAATGGCGAGGAGTTGACTGCGAGGCCACAGCTATGTTCCGTGCAGGCACTCGGCCCCCCAGGGCCTCGGGCGCGCCTCTCATAGCTCAAGGCCTCTTCTGTCGGCACGCCTTATGAGCCAGATCGGAGGATGGAATAGTTCTTTGCCTGCAGTAATTTTTTTTACCGCCAGGTGGTGCTGTGGCACAGCCACACACCCCAGTGTTCTGATAGGATGGGGCTTCCAAATAGAAAAGGACCTACATCTCCAAACAAATATAACACAAGTACAACGAGTATGTTTGGTCCTGAGGCATTACAATGCAAATATTTCTTCAATAAAATTACTAATGCAGTGAATACCCCACCTGTACACACAGGTATACAACGTCAAGTACAATTGGACAACTTTGGAGGGATGAAGCACCTCTAATGTCACCTAGGACATTCTAAAAGAAAGTCATTATATACTTCTCTGGTGTCCAGAAAACAAATGATATGGTTGGGGTTAATTTTAACAATAACCCCCCCCCCCAAAAAAAAAAAAAAGTTTAAAATGGACAGTTCCATACACGGCACTGGACGGGGAACCGAGCACGGAAATATAATACACAGAGCACACTTAGAATGAGCTAGATTAAAGGCCCACACTTGATAGCAACATGTTTTTAAAAAGTAAAAACAATGAAACACATTTATATTCCATTATTGTTTGCCAGTGATTCCCAATATCTCTCCCCAAGTTCCACCAGGCAGGCCATGATTTAGGTGAAACACATGGTTTTTGTTCACACAGTATTTCACCTAAATTATAGCCTGTCTGGGGAGTCTTGAGGAGAGGTTTGGGAACCACTCCCATAAGCTAACGACCATGCCCGCATATCTTGCCAAGCATGAATGTGTTATCCATTAACAGAAAAAATGGCTTATCTAGTCACCATAGTCAAAATATGCTGTTATTCCAAATATCTATGGCCAGCTAATAATTGACTAATATCTACAGGTTTCATAACATTATGAAGTTTACATTTTTCTTTTGTTACATACTACTTTTATTTGACCCAAAATAGAGACATTATTTACATTGCAGCAGATAGTTTACCAAGAATAGCATTGCATACCTTAAAGCAGCGTTTCACCATAATAGGCCCAGGCTGTAGGAGAAATCACCATTCCTAATGGACATCTACAGCAGTTCCACTCAATTTGCCAAATCTGTTGGTGTTTGGGAACAAGAACCGTCTTGCACCCTTCTTTCTAATCCCTTAGTAACTGTGACCTAGCGTCTCACAAGCCAAAGCTCCACCACCCCTATTAGGCTCAGCTAAACTGTTCTCAGTGAGCACCAACTCCCTTACAGAAGAGCTATATCACCAAGTGCTGCACGCAAGTTCTCCAATTTTAGCTTCAGGATAGGCAACATGGCCACACCCGTCAGAGGTATGGACCCTGGATCAGCTGTATACAGGTGTCAGGATGTACACAGAGTAAGGTTGGCCCGGGACGGACTCAAAAATGATTAACTCTATACATCCAAACTCCTTTTCTTTGAACGCCACCTTTCTTTAAAGTCCCACACTTATACAACAACTATACTCTCCCATTTCTTTATGCACGGTCTAACTTTACTCCCTACAATTTCTTTCCTCCCATAACTGTACTGCCCCTCCCTTCTTTACATTCCCACATTTACTCCATAACTGTACTCCCCCCCCCTCTTTCTTCACGCTTCCTCATTTACACCATAACCCCCATTCTTTATGCTTTACTCCATAACCATAATATCCCTTTCTTTACGCTCCCACATTTACCCTATAACTAGACCCCCCCTTTCTTTACGCTCCCACATTTACCCTATAACTAGACCCCCCCTTTCTTTACACTCCCACATTTACCCTATAACTAGACCCCCCCTTTCTTTACGCTCTTACATTTACTCCATAACTAGACCCCCCTTTCTTTACGCTCCCAGATTTACCCTATAACTAGACCCCCCCTTTCTTTACACTCCCACATTTACCCTATAACTAGACCCCCCCTTTCTTTACGCTCTTACATTTACTCTATAACTAGACCCCCCTTTCTTTACGCTCCCAAATTTACTCCATAACTAGGCCCGCCATTTCTTTACGCTCCAACATTTACCCTATAACCAGACACCCCCCTTTCTTTACACTCTCACATTTACCCTATAACTAGACCCCCCTCTCTTTACGCTCCCACATTTACTCCATAACTTGTATTTAATATCCCACACTAGAACCTCTCACAAGTTCACACCTTCCTCTGTTTAAATTCAATATTAGACAAGTACCAAACACTCTTTCCATTACAGTTACCAACTCATTTAGACCAACTACAAGGCAAACCCACCACTCTTTCATTCAGATATAACCTCAAACAGGCCAAACCCACCTACTCTCACCTGCACACGGACTGCAGCACACATATAGCAAGGCAAATACAAAGCACCCTTTCCCTTCCAGTAGCAACTCACTTAGACCAACTGCAAGCAAATTAAGCATGGTCATACCCATGGTTTACTATACCCCATTGCTATGGAATATGTTGGCGCTACATAAAAAAAGAGATTTAATACTAATATTTATTACTAAAAACAAAACTGTAGGACAATGGGATGTTATAATTACTAGCCAACCTGCTATTACTAGCTATTACTAGCCAACCAATAGCTATGCCACTGAATGGTAGAAATGTTTATCATATACAATTCCTTTTGTGGAACATCTGTTAGTCCTTGGACTGAAGCATTTTATTGCAAAGTTAAAACCTTTGGATCATATATATGTAAAAGTAGATCCTATATATCTGTATTAAGAATAAAACTATGGTGATGTCTAAACTCAGCAGCTTCGACAAAGAGCAGGTACATACAACTTGATTAGTGTGAAGTCTTCTGACCATCAACATATTGTTGTGCATGTATCCTGGCCAATTCAGTCCTATAATCCAGGATTTCAGGATCTCTCTGCTTGAGACCAGTCGGATCAATCAGACTAAATGAGTAGCACATGTAGTTACTCACATGGGATGAATTGGAGCAAATCTGAACGCATAGAGATCCTGCAATCCTGGATTGTTGGTGGCCCTCATAGGATTTCTTTAAAAAGTTTATTTTTAACATAAATAAGTAAGTTATTTATTTTTTTACTCATGTTTATTTTGCTTTACTGGTGGGAACCGTTGCTTTTATCATAACAGGATGTCTGTGAGGGATCTTAAATGCAGATAAGATTTATTGAATTGTTGCCACAATGTCACTCACCCCCTTAGGCTTGCTTTATGGGAGACCTAAACACACTTTGTTGGCTGGCCATATGCAGTGGGGGATATCAGCCACTAGGTGGCGCGGCTGCTTTTTCAGAGGGCGCGGATGCTTTCCAGTGAATTTCGGAGCGTTTACAGTTAGGTGTTAGGATTAGGGGCTAGGGTTACGGTACTAGCAGATTCTAAGATTTACACTGACAGTAAATACACTGCCAGCTCAGCTGCGCCACCTAGTGGAGATGGCTGCTTTCGGCCAGCGAACAGGAAAGATGCCAAAAATGGCTTACACCGCAACTAATGCTGATGTTATTCCCAAGCTACAGTGGTCCTTTTAATGAAATCAGTTGTGTGAAAAATGACAGAGACTCCTCTAAGACATCAGTAATTTCCCAGGTGGACAGATCCAAACAAAAACTTTCTTTTCTACCCGAGCAATACGGGTATTGTACGAATCTGTGAGGTGTTCATATGTGGCAGATGTTGGTACAACTCACTTTAGAGAAGAACTGCTCTTGTTCGGCTCACCTACAAAGTCTCAAAGGATATAACAACTGGTGCCTAAGATTTCTTGGACACTAAAGTGTATATGTGTGTGTATATGTATATGTATGTATGTATATATATATATATATATATATATATAATTACGGTAGTTGTCGTAATTGCAAGGTTTGTTGGTCACGCTATGTTAAAAATTACAGGATTGCGTGATCAACAAACTCGCAATTCCGATAACTATGCGCTGCGGGTTTCGCGTGCACATTGTGCTGCGGGACTTGCGGCGCAACGGGTAAGGGGGAAAGATACATGGGACGAGGAAGAGACACAGGCGAAGGAAGTGTGAGGAAGAGACACAGAGGAGGGGAGAGGTGAGGGGGAGGAGACACAGGTGGGGAGAGACACAGGGGAAGGGAGAGTTGGGGTAAAGACACAAGGGAGGGGGGGATAAACACAAGGGTGGGGAGAGGTGAGGAGGAAGAGACAAGGGAGAGGGGGAAGAGACACGGGAGAGGAGGGAAGACAGGGAGGGAGAGAGGTGGGGGGAAGACAGGGAGGGGGAGAGGTGGGGGGAAGACACAAGGGACGGGGGAATATACACGGGGAAGGGAGAGGGTAGCAGTCACAAGGGATGGGAGAGGTTGAGGAAGAGACACAGGGGAGAGTGGGGGAAAGACATAAGGGAGGGGTGAGGTGGGGGCAAGAGACAAGAGTAGGGAAAGACACGGGGGAGAGACACAGGGCAGGGGAGAGGAGGGAGGAAGAGACAGGGTAGGGAAGACAGAGAGGGGGGAAGGTAGAGGGTAGTAGACACAGGGCAGGGGAGAGGTTGGGGGAAGAGACATGGTAGAGAGGGGAAGAGACACAGGGGAAGGGAGAGGAGGGGAAGAGACACGGGGGGGGGGGGAGAAGAGAGAGGGGGAAAGACACAGGAGGGGGGAAGAGACACAGGGGAGGGGAGAAGGGGGAGGAGACAAAAAGAGGAGGGTAGTAGGTGGAAGAGACAAAAGAGGAGGGGAGAGGTTGGGGAATAGACACAGGGGAGAGGAGGGTTAAGAGACACAGGAGGGGGGAAGAGACATGGGAGAGAGGGGAAGAGACACAGGAAGGGAGAGGAGGGGAAGAGACATGGGAGGGGAAAAGAGAGAGGGGGGAAAGACACAGGAGGGGGGAAGGGGGAGAAGACAAAAAGAGGATGGTAGTAGATGGAGGAGACAAAGGGGAGGGGAGATGTTGGGGAATAGACACAGGGGAGAGGGGGAAGAGACGGGAGGGGAAGATACACAGGGGAGAGGAGAGGAGGGTTAAGAGACACGGGAGGGGGAAGAGACATGGGAGAGAGGGGAAGAGACACAGGGTAAGGGAGAGGAGGGGAAGAGACACGGGAGGGGAGAAGAGAGAGGGGGGAAAGACAGGGGAGGGGAGAAGGGGGAGGAGACAACAAGAGGAGGGTAGTAGGGGAAGAGACAAAGGGGAGGGGAGAGGTTGGGGAAGAGACACAGGGGATAGGGGGAAGAGACACAGGGGAGGGGAGAGGAGGGTTAGGAGACATGGGAGAGGTGAAGAGACACGGGAGGAGGGAAGAGACACGGGAGAGAGGGGAAGAGACACAGGGGAAGGGAGAGGAGGGGGAAGGCTGAGGAGGGGGAAGAGACACGAGAGGGGAGAAGAGAGAAGGGAGAGGGGGAAAAGACACAGGAGGGGGGAAGGCACACATGGAGAGGGGAGAAGGGGGAGGAGACAAAAAGAGGAGGGTAGTAGGGGGAAGAGACAGGGAGGGGAGAGGAGGGGAAGAGACAGGGGAGGGAAGGTTTAAGAGACAGGGGAAGAGACACAGGGGAGGGGGAAGAGACACAGGGGAGGGGGAAGAGACACAGGGGAGGGGGAAGAGACACAGGGGAGGGGGAAGAGACACAAGAGGAGGGGAAGAGACACAGGGGAGAGGAGGGGAAGAGACACAGGGGAGGGGAGAGGGGGAAGAGACACAGGAGGGGGGGGAAGATAGAGGGGAGAGGAGGGGAAGAGACACAGAGGAGGGGGAAGAGACACAGGGGAGGGGAGAGAGAGGGAGAAGAGACACAGGGGAGGAGAGAGGGAGGGGGAAGAGACACAGGGGAGAGGAGGGGGGAAGAGACAAAGGGAAGGGGAGAGAAGAGCAGAGGAGGGGAAGAGACACTGGAGGGAGGGAAGAGAGAAGGGAGAGAAGGGGAAGAGACACAGGGGAGAGGAGGAGGAAGAGACACGGGGGGAGAGAAAGGGGAGAGATAAGGGGGGAAGAGAGAGAGGAGAGGAGGGTAAGAGACACAGGGGAGGGTAGAGCAGGGGGAAGAGACACAGGGGAGGGGAGAGGGAGGGGAAGAGACACAGGGGAGGGGAGAGCAGGGGGAAGAGACACAGGGGAGGGGAGAGGGAGGGTAAGAGACACAGGGGAGGGGAGAGGAGGAACAGAGAGGGGAGAGGAGGGGAAGAGACACAGTGGAGGGGAAGAGACACAGGGGAGGGCTAAGAGACACAGGAGGGGGGGAAAGACACAGGGGAGGGGAGAGGAGGGGAAGAGACACTGGGGAGGCGAGAGGAGGTGAAGAGACACAGGGGAGGGGAATCTTAAGAGACAGGGGAGAGGAGGGGAAGAGATACAGGGTAGGGGAGAGGAGGGGGAAGAGACAGGGGGGAAGAGACAGGCGAGGGGAGAGGGGGAAGAGACACAGAGGAGGGGGAGAGACAAGGTAGAGATGAGGAGAAGAGACACAGGGGAGGGGAGAGGATGGGAAGAGACTCAGGGGAGGGGAGGGTTAAGAGACACAGGAGGGGGAAAAAACACGGGAGAGGAGGGGAAGAGACACGGGGGAGGGGAGAGGAGGGGAAGAGACACAGGGGAGGGGAGAGGAGGGGAAGAGACACAGGGGAGGGGAATCTTAAGAGACAGGGGAGAGGAGGGGAAGAGATACAGGGGAGGGGAGAGGAGGGGGAAGAGACAGGGGGGAAGAGACATGGGAGGGGAGAGGGGGAAGAGACACAGGAGGGGGAGAGACAAGGTAGAGATGAGGAGAAGAAACACAGGGGAGGGGAGGGGAGAGGATGGGAAGAGACTCAGGGGAGGG
Organism: Discoglossus pictus; assembly: GCA_027410445.1. Taxonomy (NCBI): domain Eukaryota; kingdom Metazoa; phylum Chordata; class Amphibia; order Anura; family Alytidae; genus Discoglossus; species Discoglossus pictus. The sequence goes on along the minus strand of CM050165.1, from coordinate 410,018,014 downwards.
GAGGGTTAAGAGACACAGGAGGGGGAAAAAAACACGGGAGAGGAGGGGAAGAGACACAGGGGAGGGGAGAGGAGGGGAAGAGACACAGGGAAGGGGAGAGGAAGGGAAGAGACACAGGGGAGGGGAATCTTAAGAGACAGGGGAGAGGAGGGGAAGAGATAGAGGGGAGAGGAGGGGGAAGAGACACAGGAGGGGGGAAGAGACAGGGGAGGGGAGAGGGGGGAAGAGACATGGGAGGGGGGAGGAGAGAGGGGAGAGGGAGGGGGGAGAGACAAAGGGAAGGGGAGAGAAGGGGAGAGGAGGGGAAGAGACACGGGAGGGGGGAAGAGAGAAGGGAGAGGAGGGGAAGAAACACAGGGGAGAGGAGTGTTTTGGATGGATAAAAATAATCCCATTATGTAATATCTGTTCCTGTCCAAATCATCCATCTGTTGGCCATGTGTGCACACAGAGACATGGGAGGAGAGAGGGGAGAGGAGGGGGAAGAGAGAGGGGAGATGGAGGGGCAAGAGACACAGGGGAGGGGAGAGGAGGGGAAAGAGACACAGGGGAGGCGAGAGGAGGGGAAAGAGACAAAGGGAAGGGGAGAGAAGGGGAAGAGACACGGGAGGGGGGAAAAGAGAAGGGAGAGGAGGGGAAGAAACACAGGGGAGAGGAGGAGGAAGAGACAGGGGAGAGGGGGAACAGAGAGGGGAGAGGAGGGGAAGAGACAGTGGAGGGGAAGGGAAGAGACACAGGGGAGGGGAGGGTTAAGAGACACAGGAGGGAGAAGAGACACAGGAGAGAGGGGAAGAGACACAGAGGAGGGGAGAGAGAAGGTAGAGATGAGGAGAAGAGACACGGGGGGGGGAGGGGAGAGGATGGCAAGAGACTCAGGGGAGGGGAGGGTTAAGAGACACAGGAGGGGGGAAAAGACACGGCAGAGAGGGGAAGAGACACAGGGGAGGGGAGAGGAGGGGAAGAGACACAGGGGAGGGGAATCTTAAGAGACAGGGGAGAGGAGGGGAAGAGATACAGGGGAGGGGAGAGGAGGGGGAAGAGACACAGGAGGGGGGAAGATACAGGGGAGGGGAGAGGGGGAAGAGACACGGGAGGGGGGAGAGGGAGGGGGAAGAGACAAAGGGAAGGGGAGAGGAGGGGAAGAGACACGAGAGGGGGGGAAGAGACAGGGGAGGGGAGAGGAGGGTTAAGAGACACAGGGGAGGGGAGAGGGGGGAAGAGACAGGGAAGGGGAGAGGGGGAACAGAGAGGGGAGAGGAGGGGAAGAGACACAGGGGAGGGGAGGGTTAAGAGACACAGGAGGGGAAGAGACACGGGAGGGGAGGGTTAAGAGACACAGGAGGGGGAAGAGACACAGGAGAGAGGGGAAGAGACACAGGGGAGGGAAGAGGAGGGGAAGAGACTCAGGGGAGGGGAGGGTTAAGAGACACAGGAGGGGGAAAGAGACACAGGAGGGGGGAGGGGAGAGGGAGGGGAAAGAGACACAGGAGAGGGGAGAGGGAGGGGGAAGAGACAGAGGAGAGAGGAGGGGGGAAGAGACGAAGGGGAGAGGAGGGGAAGAGACAGGGGAGGGGAGAGGAGGAACAGAGAGGGGAAAGGAGGGGAAGAGACATAGTGGAGGGGAGAGGAGGGGAAGAGACACAGGGGAGGGGAGGGTTAAGAGACAAAGGAGGGGGAAGAGACACAGGAGAGAGGGGAAGAGACACAGAGGAGGGGGAGAGAGAAGGAAGAGATGAGGAGAAGAGACACAGGGGAGGGGAGAGGATGGGAAGAGACTCAGGGGAGGGGAGGGTTAAGAGACACAGGAGGGGGGAAAAGACACGGGAGAGAGGGGAAGAGACACAGGGGAGGGGAGAGGAGGGGAAGAGACAGAGGGGAGAGGAGGGGAAGAGACACAGGGGAGGGGAATCTTAAGAGACGAGGAGAGGAGGGGAAGAGACAGGGGAGGGGAGAGGAGGGGGAAGTGACAGGGGAGAGGGAGAAGAGACACGGGAGGGGGGAGGAGAGAGGGAGGGGAAAGAGACACAGGGGAGGGGAGAGGGAGGGGGAAGAGACACAGGGGAGGGGAGAGGAGGGGGGAAGAGACAAAGGGAAGGGGATAGAAGGGGAGAGGAGGGGAAGAGACACGGGAGGGGGTGTAACGGAACCCATCACTGTTTTACCCTGTTTTATTATTATGGTTAAAATATGATCCTACTGTTATACTGTATGTATGTTGGTTTATGCTCTGCGGAATATTAGCCCAGACTATTGCAGACCTTGGCATAATAGATAATCCTATTACAGAGACTCCTCATAAGATAAGGAAGTCTATTGTATAACGTGTTTTCATTCTCAGACATAAGAACAAAGAAGGATGATCTAATCAATGTCTGATTGTATCAAAGTTGCCAGGTAGCCTCAGGGAGGTGTGACCCACCTATTGTCCCTCTATGTGTATTGTGTGGCCAACTATGGGGGATGTGTATTGCCTGTGGGAAGAGATGGGTATATATATTTCTGCACAACAAAATAAAGAGAGTATTCTTTGACTCACAAGAAAGTGTCGTCCAATATGGGTGGTCTGGGCTTCTATATGGATATTTAATGCTGAACCTGACTCTCCCTCTGGAACTCTTGGATGGGATTATACCAACTTCACTTTTACACAGCAGCTTGCCAGAGAAAAGGACGTCTCCAATGGCTGATACCCTCTCACTACCGGGGTAGCCGTTACAGGGGGGAAGAGAGAAGGGAGAGGAGGGGAAGAAACACAGGGGAGAGGAGGAGGAGGAAGAGACACGGGTGTGAGAGAGGGGAGAGATAAAGGGGGAAGAGAGAGGGGAGAGTAGGGGAAGAGAAATAGGGGAGGGGAGAGGAGGGGGAAGAGACACAGGGAAGGAGATAGGCAGGGGAAGAGACACAGGGGAGGGGAGAGGAGGGGGGAAGAGACAGGGGAGGGGAGAGGGGGAACAAAGAGGGGAGAGGAGGGGAAGAGACACAGGGGAGGGGAGAGGAGGGGAAGAGACACAGGGGAGGGGAGGGTTAAGAGACACAGGAGGGGGAAGAGACACAGGAGAGAGGGGAAGAGACACAGGGGAGGGGAGAGGAGGGGAAGAGACGGAGAGGAGGGGAAGAGACACAGGGGAGGGGAGAGGAGGGGAAGAGACACGGGAGTGGGGGGAAGAGACAGGGGAGGGGAGAGGGGGGAAGAGAGAGGGGAGAGGGGGGGAAGAGAGAGGGGAGAGGAGGGGAAGAGACAGGGGAGGGAGGAATAGACACAGGGAAGAAGGGGGAAGACATAGAGGGGGGAAGAGAGACAGGGGAGGGGGGGTAGTGACACAGGGGAGGTGATAGGTGGGGGGAAAGACACAGGAGGGGAGGGATAAGAGACTCGGGAGGGGGGAAGAGACACAGGGGAGGGGTGAGGAGGGAAAGAGACATGGGAGGGAGGAATAGACACGGGGGGAAGACATAGAGGGGGGAAGAGACATAGGGGAGTGGCGGAGTGACACAGGGGAGGTAATAGGTGGGGGGAAAGACACAGGAGAGGGGGGGAAAGAGACACGGGAGAAGTTGGGGAAGAGACACAGGGGAGGGGAGAGGAGGGGAAGAGACACAGGAGAGGGGGGGAAGAGACACAGGGGAGAAGTTGGGGGAAGAGACACAGGGGAGGAAAAGGAGGAGAGACACGGGGGGGAGACACAGGGAAGAGGGGGGGAGACAGAAAAAACATACCGTAATTTTTGACAGTTTTCTAGTATATATATATAATCATTCAGCTTATGGTGAGCAAAGAGTGATAAAAGCTCTCCAGTGTAAGAGTATAGAAAATAAATAGTACATTTGTAACCAAGAGGTCACACTACCCTGAAGCCATGCAGGGTTTGGCCTAGTCAGTACTTGGATGGGAGATTACCTAGGAATTCCAGGAACTGCCAACCCACTCCAGTATCTCTGCAGTGAATACCAAGTGGATCAGCATGGTGTGTTACGGTCCATGAGGTTACGGAGAGACGGACACAACAGAATGACACAAAACATACACACAAAAAAGAAACTACTTGGATCTTTCCTGTTTCATCCCCACCAGCAGTGGCATGCAGCGGCCACTTGGTGGCAGGCCTAGACCTTGTTCAATTTGCTCTTAGAGTGAGAGTTAGGGTTTAGGTATAGGGTTCAGGGTTAGGGTAGTAACAAATGATAAGCTTTACATAGTAATATAGTAGCGTGTAAAGCTTATTGTTATGACTGACTTATGGTGGCCAGGATGGGGGACCTCAGAATCACACCAGCAAGGGCCTGTATGGCCCAAGATCGAACTGTCACCGCCTCGAACTTAAGGACTATTTTGTCATGACCATAATAACCTGTGTAATGTTAGGCCTCAGGCTATGATGCGGTACCCCCGGATCCCCAAGGAGCATGGCCTATGAGTATTCAGGCCTAATAAGAATTGTGTATAATGTGTAGTGGTTAGGACATGACAATATTATGCCATGTTACTTTTCAAAGTACCATTTAAAAGTAAGGCTATAATGTTTAGAATAGTGATTTGATGTAATATGGTGATTTAGGTAATTGAATGAGGTTTAAATAGACCCTAGGATATGCTTATACTATACAAAGTTACTTCAGTCACGTATGGGACAAAGGGTTAATTTTTTACAAGAATTTATGGGGATATACGACTACTGAGAGCGGCCAGGCATGCATCCTCACTGGCCTCAGTCATAAAGGGGAAAGTTAGTATATTGTCTCTGTGAAATCAGATCTAGATGGGGGTTGGTAATCTTGTTGACGGGGTGGGGGAGTCTTTTGGTGTTTCTGATAATGCCTGTCTGTGTCTGCTGTTATGATTTAATCCTACACAACGGGATGTAACAGAGCTTATTGTTTTTAATGAGAGGCATTTTGGCTGGATGCTGAGATCTTGAACACAAAAAGGCACGGTCTAGAGGGAGAAAGTTGGGGTATATGAAAATACCCTGAAATTTGGGTCGTAACAGTCATCATCTGCCATTAACCTAGTCTTAAACCATAATAATTAACCTTAAGCCTAATCGTAACAAGAACCCTAACAACAAATTGAACAAAGCATCGGCATACCACAGTTGGCCACTGCTGGCGGGGGCGAACCATTAAAGGTCCAACAACTTAATTTTGGGTTGACAATGGACATGGAACACAAATGGCATCTTCAAGCATTTAAAAAATTAAACTTTGATCAAATGCCCTCTTTCAGCTGCAGCAAAGAAAAATTATTCCTGTGTCCCTTTAACAGAAATGTATCTATTCATCCCAACCTCCTAATGTCCCTCTTTTGAAGAAACAGGCCAACATTTAACCCTTTAATTTCGCATTTGATTATTACCAGAAAAACATGCGTCTTTCATCTGATTACGTGACCACTCCCAACGAGTCAGAGCATTTTGGTGATTTATGCACCTTCTTGGCATCCCTTAAACACAAAACCCAAGATAAGCACAGCAAACATCATAACCGAAAAGAAACCCTGACTACAATTTCCAAACATAAATGAAGAACATGCATTTTGATCCAGAAGAACTGGAAATCGTACACTTAATACATTTTTATTAAAGGCAGAGTTGCAATCTGACACTTAGATTGTCTGCGGGAACGATTCTGGTGTGGAGCTGCAATGCTGGCAATTGGAACGGGTTATTAAATGTAATCTAAAAGCTGTTCTTGATATGCAAAAGCATTGCTTCATACGGCAGATATCCCCTATCCGAGCCATTTTGGCATCACTAGATAAGGAGCCTGTTCAAATGCAAAACATAACATGGAAGGAACTTCAAGGGCAGGGCCCTGACAGGACGGATAATTCATGTTTCACTAAATTGTGTTAAAAGGGAAATTAAGCAGCGGCCACAAGAACGTTTTTTTTTTTCATGGATGTCACTTTTACAAAAAAAACAACAATGTTTTATATGTCAGACGATATAATGATCTTTGTTTAGTTTTAACCTTGGACAATAAAGTGGTGTTGTGAGTCATCACTCTGTTCTTGGGCCTTGTGCGGCCACATAAACACTGTATCGTATTTTAGGAAAAATGCATATGTTTGTGAAGATTGTAACGTTAGTGTAAGCCATGAAGATAAACACATTTTTAGAGAAAAACATCATTTTGGAATAGTCTGTGTATAGAAAGTAACCATCTTACATGACTTGAGCATTTCCTGATAGCTTGGAGTCTCTGGACAATGGAGAGAGTGGTTTAGTTTTTTTTCATTTGATACCTACCCCTTTACCTGTTCATGTTTAGAAGCAGTAGATGTGATGAATGGAAGGGTGAATTATAGATAACATGATCCTTAAAGGAATATCCAAGTTTCATGGATTAATACATTTCTGCACTCCTTAGGCAAAAAGCAGCCTAACATAATGCAGCAGATCTCATAACACATTTTATTTTTATTAATATCTAAAAATCCCTCTGATTATGTTGACACCTCCAGGGGGTGTATACACAGGCATCTGATCCCCTCCAATCAGCATGCAGCATCAGGGGGGCAATAATAACCCACTTTTTACCTGCTGTTGCTTGCTCGGCTAATCTCCTTGCAGCTTCCTGTCTCTATGTCATCAGCAATACATAGCACATATCAGTGATACACTACATACCCCAGGCTGCTTTGCAGCACAAACAGGAACCCCAGAGTTTAAGTCAAATGTTTCAGCTAACATGATTGGCCAAAACAAATCATTTTAAATTTGTTAATGCTTATTTAGTCTGGGTTTGGAGGGTGTTAACCCTAATTTGCAACTGTCAGAAATTACAAGAGATTTTGCTGACTTCAATGTAAGTGTTTAGATGTTTATTTTGGGATTTTTTCATGCATATACATGTTTTCATACACTATTAATTATCCTCTATCAGATGCATTCATAATCCAGCTCACGTAGATATGCCTTTAATATCCCCCCTGAAACCCACCTGCTGTATTAAAAAAGTGGGTCCCTGAAGTGCTGAGACAGTGAAGGGGTTACACATAGTTTAAGACCCCTCTGCCTAGCCCATCCATTTGCTGTGGGGTGGGTATTATTAATATCATACTTTATTTGTAACGTGCCAACATATTCTGTAATGCTATACAGGGTATCTGTTTTAAATTACATCCTTATTAACAAAAAGTCCATAGGTCCTCCCTTCCCCCCACCAACTGATGTGGTGAAGGTGGGGAAGCAAATATATTAATAAATAAAAAATAAAACAGCCTTATATAACTAGACCCAACCATGCAACCACAAGCCCATTTGGGTTAGAGTTGGTCATCACCCTCCACCCCCTCTAAAGCTAAGACTCCATATTAGCCCTGTGGGCTAGTGAAGGAGTGTGCAATAACTAATTTCCCATTATTATTATTATCATTATTATTATCCTTTATTTGGACTGCGCCAACATATCCTCCATTCCATGGCTCCTATGGACTCCCAAGCACCTAAATTATAGCCCCTATATAGGAGGATCCTTTCGGACTCAAATTATATACTAAATTATGACCATGAGTTATCCTTTTTGTGGTTGATCGCATTAGAAAAACTAAAGTAACCATGAAAAAATATAGTAAAGAGTATTTTATCATTTCTGCGGCTTCATGTTGGTTGGCTCCGTTAGTCTATTTAGTCCTTGGCCTGAATTAGGTTATGAGCAAGCAATTTCATGTTGCTCTATATAAGCCACTGGGGGATCCTTGGGTTATACTTCAATAAAGTCTGTAATGCAGGCCATGCTAACAGGCCCATAAAACGCACTGATTGGGTAGAATTGGACTGACTTTATAGAAAGTAACTGCCTATAGTATATTGCACAATGACTTGAGATTCCAGTTGCAGCCCCCATGATGCCTTGGAAAATTCCCCTTTTAAAAATATTTTAGTATGATATGTTGTTGTTTTTGATCAGTTGTTCAGTCATGCTCAATTCTCTGTGACCCTATGGACCGCAGCACACCAGGCACATCTGTCAGCCACTGCCCCTGTGAGCTCCCTCAAACTCATGTCCATTACTTTAATGGCCACATCTATACATTTCCCCTGTGAGCTCCCTCAAACTCACGTCCATTACTTCACTGGCCACATCTATACATTTCCCCTGTGAGCTCCCTCAAACTCACGTCCATTACTTCACTGGCCACATCTATACATTTCCACCCCTGCTGTTCCCTTGTGTGCCTTTAATCTTTCCCTGCTTTAGAGTCTTCTCTACGGAATCCTGTCTTCTCATGATATGGGGATATATTTAAGTTTTAGCCTCATGATCAAACCTTCCAGTGAACACTTTAGCTTGATTTCCTGTCATTGATTGATTAAATCTTCTGGCAGTCCAAGGGACTCTAAGCAATTTCTCTCTACACCACAAGTATAAATTAATTGTCCCTTAATTGATTAATTACTTCAAGAAATGAGCACTAAATGTACAGGGTACTCTTACCAAGATATATGTATGCAATACAAAAACAGTATACACCAAGCACCGAGGGCCACCATAAATAAAAATAATAACATTTATTTATCATGGGGCCTTCAGTTCCAATGCCATCCAATCAAAAACATGGCAACCACCCCTGATACTCATCACTGAATATAGCACATAGGAGTCATCTGTATAAAACTGTACTCCATATTATTAAAGGACACCACTTTTCTACATAACCTTTTGACTAGATAATTTTGGTAATATGCCGAATAATTTTAGCAAGCAAACAAAAAGTAAATTAATAAAAAAAGCACAGCCTTAAAATATTTTACTTTTAAATACAAAAACATTCTTTACAGCAGTGTTCCATTTCCTTTACCGAGGTGTTTCTTTCCGCTGCTTTCTGAGGGATCCTTGTAAAATACAACACCTTTCATTAGTCCCAATGTAAGCACTGGTAATTTTAAACTGCCATCATTTAATTTAAGGAAAATAATTGAAGCATACTCTGAGCAGAAACAAAGCAGTTTGTCCATTATCACAATAGTTATCCAAAAGAGCATATTGGAAATAAAGTACTATAGTGGTCCTTTAATAGTAGAAAGGTACTATAATGTGCTACTGTGAAATTAATCCAAAAGCTAAAATAAGAATACAGTATTTTCAGTGGCTTAGGGTGAAGCCCCCAAGGCCTGGGATAGCACATTTTCAGGGGGACCCTGGCTGCCTGGAGATGCCGGTGCGGTACCATAAAATAATGTATAGGCACAGAATTGCCTCTCTATAATGACATTTCTGTGTGTGAGTGTATTTAAAATTGTATGATGTGCATAAGTACAGGAGTAGTAATAATGGTTGTGTGGGTGCACCCAATTAAATGGGGCGTGAGGGAGAATAAGTATGAATGAACATGTGTGTGTTGGCGTTTTTCAGTCGTGTCTGACTCTCTGTGACCCCATAGCCCGCAACACACCAATGTTGATCTACTTCATGGCAGAGATACTGGAGTGGGTTGCCAGTTCCTTCTCCAGTGGGCCATAGCATATAGTATTCTTAGATGGCCCCCATCCAAGTACTGACCAGGCCCAACCCTGCATAACATCAGGGTGGTGTGACCTCTTGGTTTCGGATTGGAAACAAACCCAGGTCGCAGTGGTGAAAGCAATGAATCCTAAGCACTGGACCACCCGAATGGACATAGGCCAACATAAATTTGCCCATGTGTTTTTTTCGAAAAACTTAACCACAGCTACAATTGATATAAGAACGGCTGCAAGTGAACACTAGATGGCAGTAGAGCACAATTTATTGGTTAAGAAATGCAGGTAGAAAATACTTTTTTTTTGAGAATTACGAATAATTCATAGATGTTCTATTCACCCAGTAATACACATACCGGGCATGGGTACAAGTGGGATCCATGGACAGACGGTTCAGCTGGTGATAACTAAGTGCTTCCAAATTCACCATACTTGTTAAATTGGTTCTGATTGGACCAGTGTTTGGGAGCTGGTATACATTTATAGAACCACTGTGGTCAGATTTTTATACGGTCTATATTTTTACATTTTAAATGCAACAATTCATTTTTCTCTGAACTGATCCTAACTGCTACTTTTTTAGAAGAATGTGTCATTGCAAATTAATTAGCTTTTCATTAGTCTTAATAAAAGCACTGGCAGTTATAGCTACCACATTTGCATGGAACAGATCAAAGTCTCCCCCAAGGAAATTGATACGCAGACATTAAAATGGCCAACTCCACAGCATTATAATTGCATATAAAAGGTAATAAATTAGAGGCTGCATTGTTTATAGATATATATAATTCTTCAAATGAGTGGTCCAATGTTAAGGTAAATGTGCCCTCTCTTATGTTATCCAGTACATGATGTCGGGGCTTAAATAAAAAGCCTCAAGATTTGGTTTGATTAATAAAATTGTGTTACAAATTAATTTCACTTAAAGTATTTACTTATCAATGCTAACAAGATACTGGTGATAACAAAAACAAATTTGGAATTATTTAGATAACTTACAGTTCCTCAGTCTCATTTAATCCTGCCGGGGGCTCCTCTTGCTTTTCCTCTCAACAGCCACACCGCTCTGCATAGTCACAGCTGATTAGGCAGATATGGATGTCACACATTTGAAATTAATATTATGCTGACAATATCAGTATGCTATAAGTTATCTAAAATATTTTAAGCGATATCAGTTTTTACCTATGGTTATTGATATTTTGAATACCACTAGCACAATGTTGAAGTTGAGGTCATTGCAAAAAGATGGAACTGAAATCAAAAGGCTTTTTGGACATTAAACATAGTACAAGTGGTTTCTCCATAACTGACACGAGTACCGAGTATATTGCAGGTGGAAGGTGCACAGTTATAAAGTTAAAGGGCCACTGCAGTTCAATAAAAAAAGACACATGTTTGTAAAGTATGGACCAAACTAACATTTTTTTTGTTAAAATTTAGAAGTTTTGAAGACTCAGTTCATTAGTACAGGAATCCATTTTGTGTTTTGTTACATCACCTCCTGAGTGCTGAGTTATGAAGGTGTGTGCTATGAAGCTGTGTCATTAAAGGGAGGAGTGCGGAAAATAGTGCCTTTGTTAAGATTTCATAGATGCAAGTACTTCTCGCACCTACTAGCACAGAAGCAGACACCTTTCAGCATTTAAAGCAACCACATCATTCCAGAAATGTAAATACCTCTGTCACACACACGACTTCCACCAATGTATAATATATCTCTCCAGGGTCCTTGGTAATATGACTTTTTTCCTGATTAAAGCTATATTTAAGTTTCCTGGATTATGAATGCATCTGACAGAGGAAAATCAGTAGTGTATGCTAAAAAAAATTTGCATGAAAAAATCCCCAAATAAACATTAAGAAACTTACCCCGAAGTTAGCAAAATGGCTTGTATTTTCTGGCAGTTGAATTAAAGAGTAAATACCCCCTAAAAACCCAGGCTAAATTAGTATAAAATTCATAGTTTGTTTTGGCCAATCAGAGGCAGCTGCAACATTGTAGCAAAGTATGGGGATCGTGTGCCTACAGCCAAGCATCATGGGATTTGTAGTCTGTCACATATCTATGTATGAGAGTCTCTCTCTGCAGCTCATTGCACCTCAAGTCTCTCACATTCTCGCATAGAGTTTACATATTGAATACATTCATACTGCTATACCAAACACTGGCTGCTGTGCCAGGGTTCAACCTTGAACCACTGAACCTTGCATTGAAGATTACTTGTGTATCTATTTACTTTTATGTTCTTTGTTTCATTAACCAGGTAAAATCAAACAAATATTACCTGCTTGTGTATGCCCTCTGCAACTCATGATAACGCATACTCAGCTGTACTTTCTGTGCTGTTGCTCATACTCACAGGTCAGTGACAATCTCTCAGCAACACGCTGCTTTTAAGTGGTCCCTGATAGGTTAGGACCCTACACTGCACATCCAGTGTTACAGAATCTGTGTCTACATATACTGCAGTGGACAGACCCATATAGGGACTATTTGTTTGATTTAGACTTTATAAGCACTTTAATAATGAAATTAAGTACTTAAATGTAAATAAATATCCAGGTATTTTACAGTGGATATAAAAAGTCTACACACCCCTGTTAAAATGTCAGGTTTCTGTGCTGTAAAAAAATTAGACAAAGATAAATCATTTCAGAACTTTTTCCACCTTTAATGTGACCTATAAACTGTACAACTCAATTGAAAAACAAACTGAAATCTTTTAGGTAGAGGGAATACAAAATATAAAAATAAAATAATATGGTTGCATAAGTATGCACACCCTTAAACTAATACTTTGTTGAAGCACCTTTTGATTTTATTACAGCACTCAGTCTTTTTGGGTATCAGTCTATCAGCATGGCACATTTTGACTTGGCAAGATTTGCCCACTCTTCTTTGCAAAAACACTCCAAATCTGTCAGATTGCGAGGGCATCTCCTGTGCACAGCCCTCTTCAGATCACCCCACAGATTTTCAATCGGATTCAGGTGTGGGCTCTGGCTGGGCCATTCCAAAACTTTAATATTTTTCTGGTAAAGCCATTCCTTTGTTGCTTTGGATGTATGCTTTGGGTTGTTGTCATGCTGAAAGATTAAGTTTCTCTTCATGTTCAGCTTTCTAGCAGAAGCCTGAAGGTTTTGTGCCAATATTGACTGGTATTTGCAACTGTTCATAATTCCCTCTATCTTAACTAAGGCCCCAGTTCCAGATGAAGAAAAACAGCCCCAAAGCATGATGCTGCCACCACCATGCTTCACTGTGGGTATGGTGTTCTTTTGGTGATGTGCAGTGTTGTTTTAGCTCCAAACATATCTTTTGGAATTATGGCAAAAAAGTTCAATCTTGGTTTCATCAGACCATAACACCTTTTCCCACATGCTTTTGGGAGACTTCAGATGTGTTTTTGCAAAATATAGCCTGGCTTGGATGTTTTTCTTCGTAAGAAAAGGCTTTCGTCTTGCCACTCTACCCCATAGCCCAGACATATGAAGAATACGGGAGATTGTTGTCACATGTACCACACAGCCAGTACTTGCCAGATATTCCTGCAGCTCCTTTAATGTGGCTGTAGGCCTCTTGGTAGCCTCCCAGACCAGTTTTCTTCTCGTCTTTTCATCAATTTTGGAGGGAGCTCCAGGTCTTGGTAATGTCACTGTTATGCCATATTTTCTCCACTTGATGATGACTGTCTTCACTGTGTTCCATGGTATATCTAATGCCTTGGAAATTCTTTTGTACTCTTCTCCTGACTGATACCTTTTAACAATGAGATCCCTGTGATGCTTTGGAAGCTCTCTGTGGACCATGGCTTTTGCTGTGGGATGCGACTACGAAAATGTCAGGAAAGACCAACTAGAGCAGCTGAACTTTATTTGGGGTTAATCAGAGGCACTTTAAATGATGGCAGGTGTATGCTGGCTCCTATTTAACATGTTTTGGAATGTGATTGCTTAATTCTGAACACAGCTACATCCCCAGTTATAAGAGGGTGTGCAGACTTATGCAACCACATTCTTTTCCTTTTTTTTTTTCTTCCCTCTACCTAAAAGATTTCAGTTTGTTTTTCAATTGAGTTGTACAGTTTATAGGTCACATTAAAGGTGGAAAAGTTCTGAAATGATTTATCGTTGTCTCATTTTTTTACAGCACAGAAACCTGACATTTTAACAGGGGTGTGTAGACTTTTTATATCCACTGTATATACCTAGTAAGATCCAGAAAACTTCTATATTCCTTCAAAGTTTACAAACTACCTATATATATTTCATTGTGCAGTGGTCCTTTAAGAGTTTTCACAACCAGTTAGACCTCTCTAGTTCCAGTGTTGTCATACACAGTCTTTTTAGAACTTGGAAAAATCTTGTAACACTATAGTAAATAGATTTCATGGAAAAGCATAACAGCTGTAATCAGGGCCGTATCTACCTTTTTGGAGCCCTTAGGCAGTGAAGTGGAGGAGCCCCTCCACAGATCCATTTTTGCCTTTTCTGTATGTGTAGGTTCCCTTTCCTGTTGTAACTGTCTTGTTCTAGGTGGTTACACCCTAGTAGCCAGTCTATGAACTGCAACATTTCTTTTTTTTAAAGCCAGGAATATTTTTTCTTAAGAAGTGGCGCCCCTCACAGGGAAGCGCCTCTGGACTGTTGCTTAGCTGGCCTAACGGGTAATCCGGCCATGGCTGTAATACTCTTGCCATACTTGTAAGAATGATCTTACCTTCGTAAGAAAACTGGAGATAAGTGTGTTCTTCCTATAACCACAGAGCTGTATAATAGTGTCAGCCAATGGAGGGAAATTTCCCAAAACACTTATATTTTAAAGAATTATGAAGTGAAAAAGCGTGTGATTTTTATGTCACCAGAGACATATTACGCTTTATTCTTCACAAGGACAAAACTAACTGTTGTTACACACTCATTAGAGATATAAATGATTCAACACTTCTAAGGAAAACGGAATGACCTCAATGTACTGCTTGGAGGACAGATGGAAGACAGGATATGAGAGATACCGAGAAATATATCAAATGACTTAGTAAAGTTCTGGAGGAAAGTATCTTCCATTAGAAGAGCAAAGCAAGAACAAGAGATCATGATTTGAAGTCGGAAGATGTAGGAGTAATATGAGAAAGTACTACTTTACAGAGAGTAGTAAATACGTGGAACAGCCGTCCTGTTGAAACTGTAGGGTCAAACGCAGTTAAGGAATTTAAGCATGGAGAGAGAAAGAGAGAAGGGTGAGAGAGGGGGGTGGAGGGAAAGAGAGGGGAGAGTGAGAGGAGGCGAGAAAGAGGGAGAGAAAGAGGGAGAGAGAGGGAGAGAAAGAGGGAGAGAAAGAGAGGAAAGAGGGAGAGAAAGAGAGAGGGAGAAAAAGAGAGGGAGAGAGGTGGGAGAGGGAGAGAAAGAGAGAGTGAGAGGTTGGAAGAGAGAGGAGGAGAAAGAGAGGGGATAGAGGGAGTGAAAGAGAGGGAGAGAAAGGTAAAGAGAGAGAATGGAGTGGGAGAGAGAATGGAGCGGGAGAGAGAAAGAAGGGAGAGAGGGAGAGAAAGAAGGGGGAGAGAGAGGGGGAGATAGAGAGATAGAGGGGGAGAGAGACAAGGGAGGGTAGAGAAAAGGGAGGGGAGAGAGAGAAGGGGGGAGATAGAGAAGGGAGATGTGTGAGAGAGAAGCAGAAAACTCAGGGACAGCCCCTGGCTGCAAAAGCTGTAGCTACGCCACTGATTGTATGTGTGCAGAATCTTAAGGACACATTTTTTACTTTATTTGCACACATTTTTGTTATATCTGTATTTTTGTGTTTTTTTCTTGGTATTTTTTTAGAGGGGCAGGATTTTAGGTTGAGGCCCTTTCCGTGGGCTGAATATGAGGAGCTGATATATATATTTATTTTTTATATGTCTTTATTATTTTTTAATAGTATTATTTTATTTTATGTAACTTTTTATTTTTTGTAATTTTTTTTATTTTATTGTATTTAACATGTATTTCACAGGGTAGTGTTAGGGACTATGGAATTCCTTGTGAACTTTCAGGGGGCGATAGGATCCATAAGGACCCTTACAGTAGTAGGTAGTGTGCCATGGATTTCCATAGGGACCCGCATGATAAGGGTTAGATTTAGGTATAATTGCGGTCCTTAAGTTACACAAATGTTCTGTATGTCTTTAAACATACCCAAATCAGGTATATGATTACAGCCATATGTTGTAACAAATTAAAGGGACACAGTGGCGATAAAACAAGTCATGGTCCTTTAAAGTTATAAATTGCATGTAATATAATGAAAACCATATTAGCCCAATTTAAATAAGTTATCAGTTGTCTCTAGGGAGCCGCCATCTTTGCTTTATCCTCTAGAGCATGTTACTTTTCCAACTGTACCTGTGCTCCCATCTATGATAACAGCTAACATAGTGCCATCTTTTCAATGTGAATACAATTTAATTAATTTGCAAGTAGGTAAAGGAATAATTGTATGATGAATGTACACATAAGCTGCTCATCTGGGCACTCTGATCTACAAACA
Source organism: Discoglossus pictus (assembly GCA_027410445.1). Taxonomy (NCBI): domain Eukaryota; kingdom Metazoa; phylum Chordata; class Amphibia; order Anura; family Alytidae; genus Discoglossus; species Discoglossus pictus. Next base: position 410,002,018 of record CM050165.1, on the reverse strand, counting down.
AAGAATATTTTCAGTTGATAAAAGTTGTAGTTAGGGAACATGCGAGGAGAATGTGACTGGAATGGCATTCATCAAAGTCAATGTTCAACCATCAATGTATTAATGTATTCAATCAATGTATCGCATAAATATAACATAAAGTTATCTCAGCTTTTCCAGGGTGGGTCCCCCATGGTGATACTGACATCACGATATCTATATACAAATGGTGGCTGGCGTCCAAGTTCAAGCATCAAGTGAAATTCATCCATACGGCAACTCAAGCACAGCTGTGATTTTTATGTTTGAATTATTATTTATCGTATAAATCCAGAATAAAAAAAATACATTGAAAGCCCCAGCCATAAAGTATGTTGTTGAATTTCTCAAGCTTTCTGAAAGAGTCCCTGAGCATGAAGTTCTCCCCAACCTCTACCTTATGGCTTTCTTCACATCTAGGAACGTGATCTTAAACACTTCAGTCTAATAACATTGATTACCTATGTGGATACTTGAGTGCATGGATAACATAATCTCTTACTTTTGTGGTTGCACAAGCCCATCTAAAGCAAGATTCTTTAAAAAGTGCCCCAGTTTGCTATATATTTATGTGACATCTAATATGGAATGAGGATCCATAAACGTTCTCGATGGAACCATCATTTTAAGATGTCCTGTTTTAAAAGAGTTAATCCACTCAGCATTTGCAAAGGATACTTGGCAAGGACAACCGAATGTTACAAACAGTTCTAAGGTTGTACAATGTCATAACATAAGGAAAATACTAATGATTATAGCCCTACATAATTGTGGTGGTAACAAGAGAAGCAAGTGTCCCTGACAGATGTCTCTCTAGCCATGACATGTTCATCCCGTTGCTGATACTACACATTGAGTAATAGTTAACAAATCAAACAAAATGAGTTGGTTTTCAATGTGTGAACATGATTCCTCTCCTTTGTGGTCAGAAATACCCCAACAATGTCTGTGCTTTCGGATACTTGGATTTGTGAAGAACCAAGCGCTATGTAATCTGCTGGTGCTCTACAAATAAAATATAATAAAAACGTGTCAAATAAATATATATCTACATGGTCAGCTAGGTGCATTAATCTTAAATCTAGTGGAGAACATCCTATTCCAAGGCACAAAGCCTTTAGCAAAATAAAGTACAATATTGTTATCCTAAGTTTACATTTACTCTGCTTAGCGCAAAGCGTTGATAGCTTGACTTTATGTTGCTGAAATGCTGTGATATTTATCAGTTTTCTTTGGCGCACAAACAAACTGTGTTAGTGCCAGACACTGAAAGCAGTTAATAGCTTTTGCAATGCACAGAAATAAAGAAATGCAGCTAAACTATCTTAATAAAACAATAGGCTTCCCTATGCAACTAGGCTGTTTATGTCCTTATATTTATATATCTTTTCACAACCAGACATCCAGAACTCCCAAAAAAATATTTAAAGTAAAAATTGAGGGATGTCATTGCCATTTAGATTCGACGAGGTTAAACACACTGCTATATTTATCATTGTGATCAATGGTGGAGGTAGAGAATAGAGGGCCCCTGTTAAAAAAAAATGCCTCTTCACTACACTACAGAAATGAAAAAAAAATTGTAATATAAGAAAAAAATTACTGCACTGGGGCCCCCAGAGGAGGGCCCCGGTGCATTGCAACTCCTGCTCTGGTGTTAGCTCCACCCATAATTGTGATATTATTATATGACAGTGTGGGATGTAGAATAGATATTCCTCATACTAGAGGTAAGTGATGCTGTAACAAGATATGATATCAACTGTATACAAAAGAGCTGTGGAGTAAATAGCCTTAGATGAAAGGATACAAGGGGTACTTGCTAATGATAACAATTATCATTATTATTATACAGAGTTCTAGGGTTGTGCAATGCAGATGTAAATATACTCCATAGGAATATAGTGAATTTTAGCATCTATTGTTTGGTACCAGTCAAATACTATATTCTTTGCTATTTGCTAATCGTACACAATGCAACTTGATAGAGACAGGAAGGAAATGCTAAGTAATTTTAACCTTGATAGTAATTATTTTATATGTGAACCAAGGGCTATCATCTTCTTTAAAGGTATATCTAAGTGCTTTTCCCTTTTTCTAATCTAACACCTGCTGCTTATATCAGAAACACACATTACATGGAGTCATTCTATACACATACAGATTTCTGTTATTTAAAAATGGTTTCCACACCCCCCAGAGCTTACATAGGTACCTACCAATAGAAATACTGCATTCAGGTACTTGTCTGAGCTCCTCCTTGCTTTCATGTGGTGGGTAAAAATACTACATATCCCATGAAGCTTTGCTGCAGAGACTTACCAGACGTTGCAACAATGTTATAGCTGCTTGTGATTGGCCATAACAAATTATACATGTTATGCTAATTTAGCTTGGATTTTTAGGGGCATTCCTTCTCAAAATTAACTGCCAGATAACTGAAGAAATTTGCAAAGTCAGGGAAAGTTTATCAATGTTTGTTTTGGGATTTTTTTCTCCAAGAAATGTTTGCATATACTACTGATTATCCTCTATCAGATGCATTCATAATCCAGGAAACTTCTATACACCTTTAAATTATGTATAACACCTACATTTTCGGTAATTTAAAAGAGCATTGAAGCAGTTAAATCACATACAATGCAACTTAATCTCATTGGGGAGGAAATCTACTCTGCATAGAAATCAATTAGCTGCTGAAGCTCTCAATTTACAATATATTTACAAAATGTGTCTAAAGGTTTAGGATTTTTTTACAAAAATATGTTTTTTTGCAAAAAAAGTAAAAGTTGCATATATACTTCCAAATCATGCGTAACATATAATTCTAGCTTTAGATTATGGATTATGTTTAAACTGTGTGCACTTTCTTAAAACTACAGTAATATCACAATTATTTTATATTCGAGAAAATAGAGATGCAGCATCTTAATTGCTTCATTAGTTTAATTTATTTCTTATTATTTTGGTCATAACCTCATTACACAGGTATCCGTTTGTATTCTGTAGTCCAGACATGGGAAAACATTTTTGTTATGTATTGTTTTAAATGGCCAAGATAACCCACAAAAAGCTTCCCACAGGAACGCCTCAGGGCCACAATAACACCCAACAAAAGAGAATACATTGTATATTTTATTAAACATTTGTCATTGTACCTGTTACACTTATCTATCCATATATTCCCAGTAATGGAAGCCAAAAAATACCTGTTCCCATGACATTCATTACACAATGTTATAGCTCAGTAATTGTAATTACTGACACCATTCAAAGGACTAACATAATAATCTATTATAGCTGCAGAGCTAAGGAAGTTGTGTCTGACTCACTGTGACCCTATGGACCACAGCACACCAGGCACATCTGACAGTCACTGCCCCTCAGAAATCACTCAAGCTCATGTTCATTGCTTCAATGACCTCATGTATCCATGTCCACCTCTGTCGTCCCCTTCTTTGTCATGTGCCTTCAATCTTTCCCAGCATCAGAGTCTTCTCTAGAGAATCCTGTCTTCTCATGATATGATATAGCAAAAATATTTGCACTTTAGCCTCATGATCAAACCTTCCAATGAACAATTTGTTTTGATCTCCTGTAGTATTGATTTATTTACTTCTTCCAGTCAAAGGGGCTCTGAACAGTTTCCTCTTACAATTCAAAGGTGTAAATTCTGCAGCGCTCAGTCTTTATGGTCCAGCTCTCACACCTGTATATTACGACTCGAAAAACCATAGTTCTAACTATACGGAACTTTGTTGACAATGTAATATTTTTACTTTTTGACAACTTGTCCAGACTTGCCATAGCTTTCCGCCTGAATAGCTTTCATGGCTGCAGTCACCATCTGCAGAGATCTTGGAGCCCAGGAAATTAAGAAGGTAAGTACAGATAGTTTTCTTGGTGAGAGAAACAAAACAGGTGTTACTAAGAGATATCTTTTTTCTTCTTTTTGATGTTTTTATCTCTTAGATAACTAACTAAGAAAAGATGAAGTGACCTACATAAAAAAAATCAGCTCTGAAAAGCTCTGTACTTCGTTCCTGAAGATATTTTAGGTGGCCCAATAAAAAGTCTCTCAAATAGAATATTAACTATGAAAAAATAGGTCCATGTCACTGATTTTGCATTGAGTCCAAAATATGTACAATAAACATTAATAAACTCCCCTGATGTTTGCTAAATATTTCCAGTGTGCAAGCTGCAGCTTTTGTTAGTTGAAACCCCTGAAAATCCCTGCTAAGATTAGCATAAAATTCATTATCCGTTTTGGCCAATCAGGAGAAAGCAGAGGTTAGGTGATACATTTGTATCATACTCTGGGGTTCCTGTGTTGCAAAGCAGCTTGGGATATGTAGTCTCTCTAACTCTCTCTTTGTGCTCTGATTCATCTGTGAGCGCAGACCCCACCCAACCATGTGAATCCTCCTTGGAGCATTACTTCTTGTGGTCTCTACCAGAATGGTCAAACTCTGTACCTGGCTGATTTCCTGTGTGTATTTGGTTATGTAAGCTCCCTGTGGGTGTGCAAAGCTGTTTTTTACTTTCCTGTCTATAACTTTGTAAGTACACTGAACAACTCTTTATAACACGTTTTTATGATAACAACTTCTTATCTCCCTTCAAGTCAGGCCATTTGCTAACAAGATGTTACAAAAACTAATACAATAATACGAATAAAAAAATAAAAAATACAAAAATAAATTGATACATTACTCTAGATGGTCACTGATTGGCTAGTATGAGACTCTGCACAGTCAGTACTACAGAGTCTATGATTCATGAGCTGCAGACCCAAAAGGGTAGTATTTGTTTGGGTTTAGGACGTAAACACAGAGCTTATAAACATTTCTTAATAAAATAAGTAAATGTATACATATATGATATACCTAGTAAAAACCAAACACCTCCCATATCCATTTAAAGTGAATATAATTTATGTAACGTAAAAATGAAATTATTATTATCGTTTATTTTGTAGTTATCTACATGGGTTAAGTAAAAGGCAAAAACACAATATCAATAGTAACACATTACAGAGATGGTGGGCCCTGTCTTTGAACTTAGAATCCATAAAGCTTTCCCAAAAGCACCATGCAAGATTGAAAACTTGCAAACTTACAATCTAAAAAAATGAAATGATAAATATCAGGTATATGTCTGACTGTCATAACACATTACTCATATATTACCATCTATAACAATATGTTAAGCCTGTGAATTCGACATTTAACTTGTTTGCTCTAAATAAATAAAATAAATAGATACAAATTACCGTATTTATCGGCGTATAACACGCACTTTTTCTCCCTGAAAATAGGGAGCAAATGATAGGTGCGTGTTATACACTGATATTCCTCCCCCCCTCCTCATCCTCAACCTCCCTCCTCATTCTAAACCCTCCTCCGCATTCTAGGATGAGGAGGGAGGTTGAGGATGAGGAGGGGGTTTGAGGATAAGGATGGGGGTTGAGGATGAGGAGGTAGGTTGAGGAGGGGGGTTGAGGTTGAGGAGGGGGGTTAAGGAAGGAGGATGGGGGGTTTGAGGAGGGGGTTGAGGAGGAGGGAGGATGAGGATTTTGCTTCAAAGTTCTTTATTTGAATTTTTTTCCCCCTGAAATTTCCTTCTTAAAATGAGGTGCGTGTTATATGCCGATAAATACAGTACATTTTTCATATATTTACTATTTTGACCTCTTATACATATTAGAATGGTGATTATCCAATGCCGTTTCACTTATTTGGTTGTATAAGGGCTGTTGACCACAAAGGGTTAAGTGAAGGTGGATTCTTCAGGGTAAGTAAATTAGCAAGGAGTACATTCCTTTTGCTCTAGGCTTCACTTACTATTTATGGTAGAGGGTTACGACAGATGTGGTCTCGCAACTTGAAAACAATATTCATGGCAGTCACACTAAATAGCTAAATATGTAATGTTTCTGGATTGTGGTTTTGAAACTTTAACGACTTAACATTAGTTTGAATTGGATTATTCTGGGCAAAGTTTCCCGACTTGGACTGCTCTCCAATGCTGTAACAAAATATGGTGCAGATGGGGCACTAGCCCTCGGGCAGGGCATCTGGAAATCCCACTAACCCTATGGAAAGCAAGTAAGAGCTATGTGCAAAAGCAACATTAATGCTTCTTTTGGATAATAAGTGATATGCTTAGAATTCTGAATTTATTATATTTATTATCCAATGATTCAATGTGAAACAGAGAGGAAGAACAAGGGGGCGAAAGAATCTCACTCTTGACTGCTAGTTCATTGGCTCAATATACAGTTACCTGGTTTATTATTGTTATGATATAGTCAGCTTGCTCTTTGCCAGTCTTATTGTGGCATGTATCCACTCCAAGCCAACCTAAACATAAAAACAACAGCTACGTCTGTTCTTGGCAGGAACGATTTATAGCTCTTGCCGGCTGTGAGAATTTCTTCTCTTTCTTCATGTATACTCGTTCATCTGGAAAAAAAAAACGGAGATCCCTATACTAAAATGACAGCATTGCTCGGTAGATATTTTCGGTTTGTGAACACTGTTTTCTCAGGCGGTTTTAAGAAATCTTAGAACAGTGTTCTTTTGAACCAAATATCCTTGAAGCTACAATATGTGGTTTGGAAAACAATGGCGGAATATTTCTACATAATTTCATCACTGTGTTTTACTGAGAAATGGCATATTAGTTTAAACACAATTAGGATTTTTTGTATGTAATAAATAACTTGGATCATTGCGTTATATGACATACTACTGAAAAGAAAGATTGAGTAACTGAGAAGGAACAGTGCTGAAGAACTTATTTTAACCGTATTTGGTAACTGGTACCCAAGGAAAAATACGTGGAGCCAAGATATTTTTGTCTTTCGGTCATAATTAAAATATAACTTGGTATCTAAATTTAAAGGGATTTGGTTTTAAAAAACATAAAATATTATGACTTGCATATCACAGCAAATAATATTAAGGTAACACATGTAAATTTTTACTGCGGGTTAAAAACACTTAAAGGGACCCCCAAAAACACGTTTGGGTAAGTTGGGTATTAGCTGTTTTTTTCTACAGTAAATACTTTCAGAGTTTTTCGGCATCGTTTGTGCTACTCCTTCATGCTATTGTGCTGCTTGGTATGCTAATTTGTTTTGAATGCTTGGGGGAGGGAATGTACCTGAATGATAACTATGGACACCGGATTCCAAGCTCAAAGACAGGGCCCTCCATTCATCGCAATGCGTGAATCTTGTCATTGCCTGTAACTTATGTATAGCGCTACGAAATATGTTGGCGCGTTACAAATAAACGATAATAATAATAATAATAATAATAAAAACTGGAAAAACAAGCAGACAGTGCTACTAATTAGCACATCAAAGTAGATTAGTATTCAGGAGGAACTAATTTACATAATAATAATAATGTACAAACCATCCAGTATCTCAAGAATGATCAAAGATACTGTTTAAAAATAATTTACAAATATGTTAATATATATATTAATATTGATTTTAAATTAATTAACTCTGTTTTCTATTTCTTAAATGTTAGTTTATAATTCCGCTGTTTGGAACTAACTGATCTTCTCTTTATCAAGTCAGAAACAATAATGTTATAAGTAAGCAAGAGCATTGTAAGAGAGCAAATATTCAGAATGGGACAGAATGCAGACACCAAGGGGCTATTCACCAGGGGAAAGACAGTGTTATAAGTTAGGGCCGTAAATATCTCCACATATCAAGGAGTTGAAAAACAAGAATTAAACATGACAACGAATGTGGTAGGATCGCAATATGTTTTGATGATGCGCTAAAAATCCTAAGTCCATGTTAAGTCCTGTATCTATAGTGTTAAAGAACATGATCATCTTCATTTCAAATGTTTTTTACTCCTGGATGTATTTGAAATTCCCTCTGAGTATTTTGATTTTTAGGATTTGGATGGAGTGATTATTCTGGGAAAAATGGCGTCCAACTAGGTTACAATAACTATATCATTGTGCTTTTTGATAGAATGTCTGTGTAGATTCATCCTTAGATGCTATTCTTGGCTGGATTCCCCAATGTGGTTGCTGCTAATACATTTTGTGCCATTATCATTCAAAGTTGGCAACAAAATGGAATGATGGAGGAAATACAACTTGTTAAAAATACCTCAAGTAAAGAAATATATATCATTTAATGAGAGTTAGCAGTAATTGTAGTGCAAACGACTGTGCAGACAGGTACCTAGAATGCTAGAATTGTTCACATAGCAGAGTGAAACACAGTATATACAAAAGTGTACAAATAAAACTATCATCTTCTAAGCACCACCAAAGATTAAAACTACTCTTTGTACAAGCTGGAATCACAATAGAGGACAGTCTTAATCTGCTAAACCATATCCAGGAATTAAAGTAAAAGCCGTAAGTCTGCGGGCTTGCAATTTGCTACAATTACATAGAGACTCAATTGAACAAACCCGCAATTTACGGGCCAAAAGCGGAAAACGTAAACCGTGCAATCATAAGTAGCATTTCAGAGCGTGCTCATGATCAATTAAACAAGGCCGTAACTACCGATTTAGAAACAGCAAATAGTAAATTAGGCCGTTATTATGACGTCGGTAAAACATGGAGGTTACACGTCAATCTATTAGCGTTTAGAGGTCCGATATGCGATCATACTCACAAACCGGCAATGTACAAAATAATAAAAATGAATGGTGATACGGTTTCATTCCATGTGGGTGGCCTGATATGTATTAACTCATTTATTCCCGACATTGATCTGACACCAAAATGAAACATAAAAAAAAAAAAATGTTATTGCAGATTTGCGAGCTTGAGACTGTTGTGCAATTAATTCTAATGCCTGTCATCGCTTTCCCCGTTATTTACAGTGCAGTATTGATTTTTTATTTGTATTTACAGTGCTACGAACAGGTGTTTAACCCCCTTGCTAATCCTATCTGGTACCCGTAGGATTTTTTTCTACAATTGCCATTTATGGGTGTGAAAACATTTGCGGGCTTGACAAATTGTAGCACTTGAATAGTGATTTGCCATTTTAGCGATTGTAACTCTTGCGGGCTTGAAAGATCAGGCTTAGATGGGGTGTAAGTTACAATTTTGACAACCGCAGCGATTTTTCAGCCTGTTACCCGTCGATCGTTTACGGCTTGCTAAAAGACGCCAATTGAATATCAAATTAGTTTACGGGCTACATTACGGGTTCCCGTAAACAACCATTGCTTATTACTGCTCTAAATATTGCCACAGATTCTATTAGCTACTCGCAATCTGACTACGAGTTACCCACCCACAGCCACCCAAACCCGCAAAACTGGCCTTAGAACTACATTGGTTTTAGCACAGCTATAATATTACGACCACTAAATAATTTAAGTTACCCAAAATCAATATTCTATTAGACCTGTAGCTCTAGTTCACAAATAAAGTCACGCCCTCAAAACTGTTAAAAATATTACGAGTACTAAATAGGAGTCATAAGGACATTTCCAAACACATACTAAAGCTGTAGCAGCAATTAACATACAATACTGAACTTTAACAGCATGGGAAGGCATGGAAAGACATTAGAATTAATTGCACAACAGTCTCAAAGGGGTTAATACATATTAGGAAACCAACAGATGTTTTAATGCATTTTATAGAGTGCTTGATTGCGAGCCTGATCGGCAAATATTATTTACTAGCGACTTTCCCCTTCAAAAAATGATGGCAATGAGATTGTAAGGCAGGTAATGTTGTTTGTGTGCAAAATTAATTTTGTTGGTGTTTTAAGATCCTTCAGCGCTCATTGCGAGCCTCGCGCTGAGCGCCTTTGGCGCTCATTGCGAGGCTCTTGGTTGTTTGTGCTATGAGCAGCGTTGGTCTTTTTTTTAGGTATGGCAATGAATAATTAATAAAATAAGAAATTAATACACTTTACCTATTGTGAAGTAATATATGCAGGAAGCATTGTGTTGAAGAGCTGGCAATCTGTTTTCATGTTGCTGCAGCATCAGTGCTGTGGAGCTGCTGTGTAAGCGTCATGAATGTGTGCAGTGTAATAGTGTGCGTGCGCGAGGCAAATCCGTTAGGGTAGCTGTGTACTTCCGGATTGTATAAGTTATTGTTCTAAAATGGCGCCTAATGTGTGGTATGCGGCTGTGGCTGATTTTGCGTCCTTGTTTTCGGATGTCGTCCGACTTTTTCGGAAAATCCGGAGGTGTTTGGTAGTGTTTTGCGTGTTTAGGGTCCTTTAGCCTTGTTTTCGTTTTGTTCGGCTGCCATTTTTTCTCTCGCTTAGGTGATTTTCAGGTGTCTAAACTCCGAAATTTGGACTTAAATTGAGACTTGCAGAGGTCCTGGGTTCCCCCCTTGCTGTGGGTAAGCTTTTTATGTGTTTGTTGTGTGTATTTATTGTGTTTCTAATGTTTTTCAGGTCGTGCGGGTTGCGTCCTTGTTTTCGGATCTCGGACGTATTTTTCGGAAAATCCGTAGGTGTTTGGTGGTGTTTTGCGTCTTTAGAGTGCTGTAGCCTCGTTTTCATTTTTTTTCGGCGGCCATTTTTTCTCTTGCTTAATGGATTTTCGGGTGTCTAAACTCTTTTATTTGGAGTTAAATTGAGGTGTAACTTCAGTTTTCGAGGTCCTGGCTGCCTCCCCTTGCTGCAGGTAACCTTTTTATGTATTTGTTGTGTGTATTTATTGTGTTTTTCATGTTTTCATGTGCGCGAGTTTCCGACGTTTTTTGCAAGGTTGTAATGGGTCGTAACGCGTCTCGTATTTTTGTTTCGTAACTCCGTAAATTTTGCGAGGTCCGCAGTTGCTGGCAAGGAGCGCCTTCAGCGAGGGCCGCAGGCTCGCTATGCGAGCCCGCAGCATTAGCAACAGCCCGCATGCTCACAACTATATATGTGATTTTCAAGTGCTCCTTTGGCGTTGCATTCACCTTCTGTGTGTCTCCTGTATCAAATATGACTTGTCTATTTGAATGAGAACACTAGAGGTACTTGAGATACTTTACAGGATAAGGCCTATGGATGGATTAACTAGTATTTATAGAACTATGTCACAATATAAGTTCAACATAAGTATCATTAAAGGACCATCACACAATGAAAAACAATTATTGTTTGAAATTGTTGTGTCTGGCTAAGAGCATAATTAAGCAGGATAAAGTCATACAGCTAGTTTTAAATAGAACAAATATAATTTGATGCCTTTCAGGACACTTGAGGGATCCATGATACATTGGTGGAAGTTGTATGCGTGTGAGATGGGCATTTACATTTCTGGAAGTCGTATCCAGTTATTAAACACATGCTCTTGACTTCTGACTGTTCCCTCCTCCATTGATATCTACAAACACCCAACATCCAGCTCCCAGCATGAGATGTAACAAACACAAAATGAATTCCTGTACTCACACAGTATTCCAAAAATCCAATTATCCCAAAAAATGGCAATGGCTTACACAGCTGCTAATATTGTTAGTTTGGTTCATATTTGACAAACACATGTCCTTTTTCTTGAACTGCAGCGGTCCTTTAATTAAAACTTTAACAATAAAAACAGTAGGGAATGTTATCTTTCTAAGTGCAGAAGATACATGTTTTACTATGTGTTGGGTGATGTTCAAAACAGTTATTAATAGTTCTGTATGGACTGAGTAATCTTGGAAAGCAGTGCATCTGTAAAGCAGCCGTACATGGAGTTGGCATTGCAAGTTTCATGACAGCATTTATCTTACAGTATACCCAAGAAGCTGAAAGATGTGTCCGTATGCATTGCATATACGTTATCTCGTCTCTCTAACATCTGGAAAAGTTTAACAAACCAAGAAATAAGTCATCCTTAACCTGTGCCTACATTTTGTAGTAACTATGATTCCCCATGTAGTGCCTGTCTGTCTACATTAAATATTATCACTAACATCCAGACAATCTTTGGTCTCAGACGGATATATTTATTTACCCATTCATTTTTACCAACCAATCACATTTTTATTTAATGCTTGCCAGAAAACAGATTGACCATTGGAGTTATGTTGCTTCCCTGTCAATACTTTTTAATAAGCAATACCAACAGTAGAGGTCCTCAGATAGAGAACGACCCATCCATAATAGGTTCTTTCTATGGATATGGTCATCCACTCTGAGAGCAACCTCTTCTATCTCACTTGTGCCCTTCGCAGGGAGAAATATCCTGTAGTATATGAGTCTGGTCCCAATCACTAGAGTGGTCAAGCCCCAAAATACCAGGCAATTCTACCTTAAACAGGAGAAACAGCAAACACTAGATATACGCTTCAAACTTAATTGGGCCTCATGAGTAGGGTGTAGCTGATAACTCACTAAGGCACAATAAGCAAGGAGTCCGCATCTGGATTCCCCTATCACCCTTAGCGAGACAAAGCTCTAAGGGTCAATAATTTTTAATGTCTTAAACATGTCTGCAACAACAACATTAAACTCATATGTGACAATCAAGAAGCACTATGGGATACTAGTAATGTCATTAGCAGGAACCTGGGCCAAACCAGTACTATATAGGAAGGAGGGAGCAGACCACCTGTTGATGGGCTTCCTAAGATGGTGGCTTGACATATTTAATACCTTTGTTAGCTTTAATGATTTACGATACCGGAGAAGCTGGAATTAGTACCAGTAGAGGTCTATGTGAATCAGGGGTCATCAACCTTTTAACACTCACTGCCCACTTTTGATAAAAAAAATCCTTACCGCCCACCGGTGTCGCAGTTAATCACTTTACCCTCTCTCATTTCTGGTTACATAAATCATACGACCCCAGCTATGTATCACCATGTACTTACTGGATAGAGATCTGATCCTGACTGCTGTCCCTAGGTTCTCTCACCAGCTCTCCAATCATCCAAGTGTGGTGCTATGGGTCTCCAACGTATGATGACACTCGTGAGCGACGCCACCTAGCCATCACTCCACTGCCCACCATGAAAGCTTGAATCGCCCACTGTAGATAGTGGGAGGTAGGGACCAGGTTGACTACCCCTGATTTAAATGGTTTCCATGGGATAGCTTGAAAGTTAATTAAAACGGTTGGAAAAGTAAGAAGGAGTTGGTTACTGGATGTTTTTAGCAGACTAGTCCCCAGACTAGTAGCAAGCATCATAGTAATTGTTAATTTTATATGCCATTTATTTTATACCCACCATATGTTATGTATTTTTCTGTATTATTAAACCCTATTTAATAACTCTAATTGGCTGGTCAATTAATTTTATTAAGATAACCCACAATATTGTAACAGTATTACATGTTTGAGGATTTCATTTATTTTGAGGATTTCATTTATTTTTGGAAGATTCTTGAAGAACTGTTCTATCAATGTTTTTTTCAATTTAGTTTTTAGATTTGTCATGACTGATTTTGGGGCTCCCCTGCACCCCAACAAGTACCACTGTTATCTGGAACTCTTACACATCTCATTGATAACATAAAGGCTATCAAGATGGAAATGGGATGTGGTCTAAGAACTGTGACAGGTGTTTTCCTTTTGTGTATAATGTATATTGTTTAAAAAATGTATGTTGTAAACCATGCTAGATACAACGACATCCATACTCATTGTTAACCTCCCCCAATAGTACATATAAGCAAATAACTATAGCAAAACCAGAGAGGGCAACTTGGCAGGCATCTGGCCTCTGACCTGGAGGTTAAAATGCCCTCTGCCCCCTTTGCAGGCCTCAGGATGAACAGAGGTCTGGAAAATGGAGTGACCTAATCATATAGCCCACAGTTCTTGTGTATCTGGCAATGGGAGGGGGTTGTGGCTGGTGACAGGGTGAGGAGGTCAACTAAGAATTCAGACCTCCTCTAACTGGGAGGAATTCATATCGGGGGGAGATGAAACAAGCCTCTCTGCACCATGACTGATGTCCAAATCTAAATTGCATAAAGTCACAAACTGCAGATTGCTCCTATAAGCTACAGTAGGGGAGATAGGGGTGTACTGAGCCCCTAAATCTGGGGTGTGACATATTGGTTGGCAGCAGTGGCACCTCAGTGCAGTAACCAGCAGAAGGATGGCTACCTACAAAGACATGATGAAGGAGCTAACCCTAGAGGATGAGCCCTGCAGGGGGGAGGACAAACTGGAGGCAGGTGAGAATGTTGTGCATGTCACCCCAGCCCCAGTCCCTGGCCTCAGGTTATCTGCAGCAGAGGAGGACGAGGTGTCCAAGAGGTTCCAGGTATGGAGGGATGTTATGCCAGAGCTAACCATGGATCAGCTGGTGACCCTCTGGACACAAATAGTGCAGGAGATCCAGTGGGAGAAGAGAAGGGTTCTTAAATGCCCCTCTCCAGTTCCTGTGGATGTGGAACTACTATCTAGTTATTTCATCTACCGATCTACACACTGAATCTACCCATTGCATTTTCCCATCTCCTCTACCTTTCTCCCCATTGCATCTACTCATCACATCTACCTATTCCATCTACCTGTCTACCAATTGCATCTACCTATTCCATCTACCTATCTACCCATTGTATCTTCCCACCCCATCTACCCATCACTTCTATCCATCAAATCTTCCCATTGTTTTTAACCACCACATCTACCTATTCCATCTACCAATCTACCAATCACATTTACCCATTGCACCTACCCATCATACCTACCCATTGTATCTAACAATTCAATCTACCTGTCTACCCATCCCCTCTATCCAGTTACCTATTCCATCTACCCATCACATCTCCCTATCGCATCTACCCATCTACCTATCCCATCTACCCATCCCATCTACCAATCTATCTATATCATCTACCTATTGCACCTACCTTGTCTGTCTTTCTGTCCTGTATAGAAAAATCCTCTTCACAACATATTTTGAGTCCAGACGCTTATTAGCAGTTTATTCCAGGCATTACATACAAAAAGCTCAGAGCATCACACTCCATAGACCTCTATGGAACCCCCCCCAACCTGATTGGATGAAGTAAAGATAGCCGACCAAACCCCCCTGGCTTTCAGCTAGAAGAGTCTGTTGGCACCCTTCACACATATAAACACATCATTTTTTTGATCTGATATCTTCATGAAAAATGCACCAATTCCAAAAAAATTTAAAAAGTATTTCAACATGCTTTTAGGAGATCTTTACAGTGGTGTGGTTCAAATTGTGCTGAATTAAGTGGCCCTTTAAATGTTTATATATTGTACATAATTGTATTTTTATGTAATAGAATCAAAAACATATAAGTAACATCTAATCACTAAAGTAGTTAGTTTAGCAAGTGTTTTTGCATGAGGAATGAAATTGGGGCCAATTGGATGCTTAAATTATATTTTACAGTGGCACCAACAACAAAGAAAAAATATTAAATATTAGCTTCTTGCACAGCAATCATATAGCAGAAATAAAGCAAAATACATACATGTTTAACTTATATAATGATATCTTACTATGTAAAAAGAACTTTGGATTAGGTTGAACATCAAGTATAAAATATTCTTGACCCTGCTTAAGACACCTGCCCATAGCTACTAAAGGTGAAGTGTTTGAGAACTCTTGGAAAAGGACATTAGTGCATATGTCACAACATATATCAAAACTATACTATCAACTTCATTGAATTGAACAGAAAGGAGACCCACAGTTACTGTAAGCAGATATAGAGTATTGTTTAGTCCGTTTATATCGGTGAAAACTTTGTCAAGTGTTCTCCAAGAGTTTTTCAATGCTCACCCTTTACTACATCCATACCTCCCACCATTTCAAATGGCCAAAAAGGCTAGTGTTACCACCATTCTGTACAATGTGTAACCTAAACTTTACAGATACACACAATTAATATGTGCACAATGCTCCATAAAGACATATTGTTCCATATAGACATATATTGTATAGAACTGACACTCCGAGCTTCTGTCATTGAGTGAAAACACTAGAGGATCCAATGGCAGATAGTGTAGGACTTTTATTCAAAGGAGTTACATTTGGAAGATTAAGATGGAGATTTACTCTGTTATCAACTCTATTAGAATGGTTATTATCATTTTTCTGTTTTAACACTGCTTAGTATATCTAGCCTTCATTTTGCTTTCCATGAATTGTTATTTTTAATTCTCTCTTTGCCAAAACAAGTGAAAAACAGTAGAGATCTGGAATAAAAATAAAGTTTGATCTGAACAAAAGAATTCTGTAATTGTTTAGTGTCATTCACTACCTGACATAATACTCATTCGCTAATGTTTTTTCTTAGGTCATAGATTAATTAAGCCCATGGCTGAGGAGAGGCCTGGTTTATCTTGCTGGGTTTGAACCACTG
This sequence comes from Discoglossus pictus, assembly GCA_027410445.1. Classification (NCBI taxonomy): domain Eukaryota; kingdom Metazoa; phylum Chordata; class Amphibia; order Anura; family Alytidae; genus Discoglossus; species Discoglossus pictus. Next base: position 409,985,697 of record CM050165.1, on the reverse strand, counting down.
GAAAATACCGAAAGATTACACAGATACAATCAAAATGTCTAATTAACCTTTGATAAAAGCCAGCAATGAACACAACAGAGTCATGAACTTGGAATATAAAGTCATAGAAACAGAACGTTAAAGAATAACATCACCTAATAACTGTGCTACACAATACAACTTAAATATAAAATATGAAATATATATATTTTAAATCAGAATTTCAAATCTTGCCAAACATGGTTTTCATTCAGCCTATTAGTTTCTAGAAAAGATAGCAATGACGTACATTTTTGGAGTTGGGAAAGAACATGTTACTAGGAACATTTTTTAAGTTATCCTATAATTGGATGAACTCATTTATGGAACATAAAAATACATACACAAAGTAACCACAGATACTCTTCTTGCATTAGAATGTTTAAACATTTGAAATATAAGGCAAAGAACCTCATTCAATTAGAAGCACGCATCTCGCGGTATACAGGCGTATGTCTGTGGGTTTGCTGCGGGCTCGCACTCTGATACAATTACGGAGCGATTCAATTGAACAAGCCTGTGAGTTACTGGCCGAAAGCCGAAACCGTAAACCATGCAATCGTATGTAGCATTTCAGGGTGGGAACATGATCAATTAAGCAAGGCCTTAACTTATTTAGAAACAGCCAATAGAAAATGAGACCGACATTATTGCGCCAGTATAAGATGGAGGTTAAGTGTCAGTCAGCATTTAGAGGTCCGATATGCGATCAGACCCGTAATCCTGCAAAAACAAAATAATAAAAATGAATGCCGATACTGTTCTAGTCCATGTGGGTGGCCGTATATGTATTAACTCATTGATTCACAAGATCAATATAACCCCGAATTGAAACATAAAAAATCTTTAATCTTAATCTTTATATACATATAAAGATTATATACTTAATAATCTTTATATACATATAAAGATTAGATGCAAATATAATGTTAAGACACAGACCACTTATTGGAGGGAAAACCGGCCACAGCATTTCTTTGTAAACACAAATAATGTAATAACATAACAATAATAATAATAAAAATAAATTAACAATGACCAAGTGAGGGGGGGGGGAGCCTGGCCGGAGACAGTACACCCTATGCCCTAAACCCTAGTCCAGGGCTACCATGTTGGAAGAGCCATACCACCGTATGACCTCACCCACTTTAGCACTGTCCCGACGACTCCCCTCACCACCTGCTACAGATAAGACTGCAGAATATCTTATGCGATCTCGACCCCACCAAAAAACGCCATGTCCTGCTGCCTACCCTCCTAAACACCAGCACTATGAGCTTCATATCTGCTTATGATGTTGGCCCCATACATAAGGATAAAACTCTTAGACTCCGAGCCCTTGAGCTCACATTGCTGCAGGGAAAACTAACTTTTAAGAAACACTAAAAACTATATTGTACACTTTCTTCAGGCCTTAACCAGCTTCTCCACATTGTACAGTCTTTCTTTTTTTTTTTACCTTTTGGATCAGATAACAGACAGATGAGGCAAATTACAGCCATGCCCGATGTCTTTTGCATTCCATGAACCTGCTGCTTGACGGGTGCATTACCAATATCCTTCTACCATCTGAAGCAATACTAGGTAGAAAGTGGGAAGTACCTCTCGCTTCCTGCTCCTTCGTCAGGTGTCATACATATTCCTGGAACAAACTGAATGCACTTTCGCCGAAACCAAGGCTCTAACCCACCTGTAAGCAATGATTGGTCACTAAGGCGGAGTGCCCGTATGATCAGATATACAAATGGCCAATGATCTATCACCGAAGTACATGACTTTCCAATTTTTCAAACCACATCCTCCATAAAGCCCATAGGGCTGCTTATTCTTAAAACGAGTGTGTATCAAGTTCTGATGCAGAACAGACCCAAACACTGTCCACAATTCACAGATGTTTGGAGAATCAAAAGTATAGGAGAACCAATCAAATTTGAGTAAGGAAAGGTGCCAAACAAGCTTGATCCAAGAAAGCCATACTACCAACGGAGGAGCGAGCACTCAATATGCCTGGTACACTGCCAACTTCCTCCCTTAACCAACCTGGTCAACCTTGGACCATCACAGCCACATCATCAACTGATCACCATGGATCCCGACACCAAATACCTGAGGTCACCATACCATGTCTGTTTACCAACCATTCTCTCGCTCCGAGGAAACCAGCAGGGTAGAGAGAGATCTGCAAGGAAACGCAAAGCTCCCACATAGCACAGACCTCTTTCCAGAACAGTGGTATCCACGGCCCCCGGGGAAAAGGCTACCAGTCACCTGCCGTCTCATTTTTGCCAAACCTCCTGTTAAACCTGGAACCACTTGTTTCACCAATCGCTCCTTCGTCAGGTCCAATTAACCCAGCTAGTTTTAGAAAAGCCAAGACTGCTACCTAACGCCACACCTTAGGGGATAACTCTCCGTGCCTTAGGTTACCATATAACTGCAGCATGCCATCTGTGTTTACTCCACCTTGTATGGAAATCAAATAAATAAAGCCCAGGAATGCCTCACGTACCATGCTAATTCTCAGCCTTAGGTACCTACATGAGTTCCAAATGACCAGAACTGCCTATCCATCCAGCAGCCTGAGGTGCGCACATTAAAAAGAACCAGTCAGCAACCTTGTTCATGGAACCTGGTACCTGCTTCCCCTTACACTAAGCCCAAGTGTTTTGCCATCATAGTTATGAGAGGGATGGTGCTAACAGGGAGTTAATAGCCTGCTTTATAGCCGGATTATCCAAACAAAATGGTTTACTTATCCTGCAAGGTGCCCCATCGACTAACAGTGCAGCAACTCTTGAAGATCTAAAGCCAAGTATCTGGACCCATGAAACCCCATAATCAAGCATACAACACACCTTAAATGTCTACAGGATAAAAGAACAATCCTACAAAAGATAGAAAGCAAACCACCCCTACGAATACCCCTTCATATGAGTCGCAACCTAATAGGGCGATGTGAAAGGGAATATTGACTACCACCAATGGAGAACGATAGCAATACAAACCTTAGAGGATTATTTAACATGCCCCGGAAATTAACCCAAGCGAGAGTACAGCCTCAGCATGTCAGCATGACCCTCCACTGAAGGGCAAGAGTGGACCTCTATGCACTACAACCACCACAAATTGGTATACAACCCATCATTCTCTGAACTGGATACCACTCCCAGAAATAGAACTAGCGGAAATAAAACTGACATACTCACGAATGGGACCACGAATGATAGGGAAGACGACAAACAAATAACAGACGAAGGATACCAAAACCTATGAAACTACCCGAAGGCCATTCTGAATTATGAAATTGGGCACCATCTGAATACGCAATAATGAGGAAAGGACAACCAATGATCGTTCTCCTAGCAATGGCGGCATATCCAGTACAAGGACCCGCGAGGGGCAGAATAAGAACTAATAGAATCTAGAGATAAAAAACATGTACGTTACCATGCTCCATCCAAATAGAAGTTAGGAAAAAGCTTAGGACCTGGCAGAAGTGGGATCTGAATCCACCACTCCAGGGGGAGACTGCGACCTGAACGCAGCTCCTAGACCGCTCGGCCATCCTGACCGTTCCGGCAGAAAAAACAAACTATCGAACGCTGAAACCCTTGGTAACAGTAACAAGATTGCCTTCACAAACCAAATACATGAGAAAAACATGAGAGAAAAGACTGCATGAACCCCCAGCAGGCCATTGTAAACTGACACTGAAGTGTTGTTGGAATCCTGCAGGTGTTTGCAGCGTCGGCAACTATGGAACCAATGGCCTAGATCCTAAAACATCCATTCCATAATAAACACTCCCCCGATGGATAATTCGCTATTACTACTCCACTACAGATTATAGTTTAAACTCCCTATACCAACGCTGTGTTGACACAGCAAAGCCACTGAATGTAAGCATCCCAAACCAGCAATACTCTATTACTGCTGGCCCATTACACCCTATGCCCCCAGATTGCAACCCCATTAAGGGTGCAAATACTGCTCACCTGTAACTGTATCAACCTGTGGCATCCTGGGGGGTTCAGCAGAATCAACATCGGTCGGTCACCAGAAATCTTCATGACAAGGCTTAACACAGCGACTACCCTCCATTGAACACTACTACCCTTTGCAGCATTGGCATGCTCATGCTGCAAAAAACCATTTGGGCCTGGAACCACATCTTAATGTGCTTCTTCACCTGCAGAAGAAAGAGGAATGATTACTGGCCCACCCTGTCTGTAGCGCTGCTCTTGTAACCCATTACATTTTAAATATGGCTTCCTTCAAGCATCCGCCCCTATATTACACAGCTTGATCAAAGTTCAGGATGGATTATACACAGGCTAGGAGTCCTAACCACAAACAGCTGTTTTTTTTTTTTTCTCGTAAAATTTTTATTGACACATTCACAAGACAAGCACATTTGTAAACAAGGGGTGACTCGCAGGTCATCCACGCTTATTGGTTTTCATCGTATATATCTATCATTGCCTTTGCTAAAATATTCATGTCACTTCTGTGTGTCAACCACAACCATTTTCCTTTTTCTATTATTTAGAAAGCATGTGAATACAATCTAGTACAAATTAGATAACTTTCCAGCAAATATGTGCTCTAAGTGTGTCTAGCAGCCGCTAGGTAACTTGCTTTGGTCGTTCGTTGTATATATAAGGATAACTTTATTTAACAAAAATAAAACATAACTTTTCACACACTAACTTGTGCCTTTCAGAATTTTATTGTGCATGTTTGTTTACTACCTTACCGACCTTCCACGTCCGCAGCGTCCTCTCAAGAGGTACAATGGAGAGCCCTGTCCCAGACCGCCCCAGCATTTAACTGCCTCCCCCCCCGAGCTATGTTTTACCGTCAATGTATCTGAAATGAGTATTCTGACTCATACCAGTCACCCCATATCTCTTTATATTTGTCCACAGTGTCGTTTAGTGTTGCTGTCATATGCTCGTAGGTCATAATAAAGTTAATTTTGTTAATTACGGAGTGGATGACCAGTGTATTCTTCCGCCAATTACCGGCCAGGCTGCTCTTTGCCGCTAACATGGCATATTGAAGCCATTTGTTTTGGTGTATACGTAAATTCTCTACTGGTATCCCCAGGAGACATGTTCCCATATTGAGTTGTACTTTTGTTTTTAGTGTATTTGAGACCAGTTCGGCCACTTTTTTCCACATTGTTTGGGCAATCGGGCAGTCCCACCAGATATGGCGGAAGGTACCCCTCGTGATGCAACCTCTAAAACACTTGGAGGAGATCTTAGAGTCCATTTTGTGTAACCTATCTGGTGTGTAGTAGGTTCTAAATAATACTTTGGTAGACATTTCCAGGTGGCTGAAGTATCTGGACCCTTTTGTCAATTCTAGGTTTATTTTAGACCATTTTCTCATGTCCCATTCTTCTCCCATGTCTAGTTCCCATTGTTTAATGTGTTTAGGTTTGCTTGCCATAACATTTGAGTTGAATATTGCATATAATTCCCCTAATATCCCCCTAGTGAGTGGGGCTTTATTACAAATTAGCGTGAACCATGTAGTACTGGGTGGGCCCCATTTGCGAAGTTTAGTAGAGACGTTATGGCGAATTTTATTGTAGTTGAAGTATTCTCTGGACCGGAGATTATGTGTGTCTATAAAATCTCTCGCTGGTTAACAATGTACCTTCACTAACCCAGCTCTCCAACCTATCTAGCTTTCTTGAGGTCCACCATTCTTTGGAAGTCGCGCCCATCTCTTCCAGGGTATTTGGGGAAGGGAGTGTTGTAGTTGAAGAGGAGATGTTGGGACTTAACTGTCTATTAATGTTTGCTCTCTCCCATTCTTTCAATGTTAGCGTTATCAACGGGTTGCTTCGGGCCAGATTGGGGGGTCACGGGGAAGAAGGGTACCATATGAGAGTATCCCATCTAAATGGTGTAATTTGATGGTTTTCTACAAAGACCCATAGTGGCTGGTGCTCTGCCCAATGTGCCTGGGGTAAAAAGGAAATTTGGGCTGCCCTGAAGTATTTATGGAGGTCGGGACATCCTAACCCTCCAGATGTTCTATTCCTCATCATCATTGATTTCTGTATTCTTGGGCGTTTGTAGCTCCAGTTAAATCTGGAGATTGCATTTTGGAAGTTATTCAAGTCTCTTTTGTTTATGTGAATGGGCAAAGTCCTGAAATAATACAGAATCCTGGGGAGAATATTCATTTTTATCGCATTTATTCTCCCTGACCATGAGAGATTGTATTTAAGAAAAGGAAAAGGGAAACAAAAGCAGAGAAAAGAAAGAAAAGGGGAAGGACAAGGCAAACAGAAAGACTTATCCTCTAGCTGGGGGCATATTGGCACAGATGGCACCAAAGAGCGTATAAATGGCTCCACCCCCCCCCAGCTAGCCACCTCCAATTGCCATAACCCGGTCCTGCAAGGTCAAGTGGTCCCTCCCATCAACCCCAGGAGGCCTGGGGTGATCTATGGGCCCTTTATTCCTGCCTTCAAGACTTCGCCAGCACTCACACCTGCTGCTTACTGATATCAACTAACCTGAAAATGGTATCACTTGCATAACCTGCATAACCATCTTCTTAAGAATATAATCTCTCAGGGGCAGGGACCACCTCCGCCTTTGTATTAATGTTTGTTCTTGTAGTGTTATGTCTTGTATTTTCCCATTTGTATATATTGCTGCTTAAAATGTTGGTGCTTTATTAATAAAAAGATAATAATAATAATCACATATATAGTTGTGAGCAAGCAGGTCATATATATTGCTGCGGACTTTAGGCCCAAAGCGAGGGGCCGCATTTGCGGAGGTGGAGGCTCCCACCTCGACCGCAAAATTTACGGACTTAGCATCCACATATATGAGCCGCGGGACCTCGGGAAAAAAAACATTACGACCTCGCAAAAATACGACTTTATTGCCCGATACCCGCACACATGAAAACATTAAAAACACAATAAATACCCACAACAAACACATAAAAAGCTTACCCACAGCAAGGGGGCACCCAGGACCTCTGAAAGTGAAGTTACACCTCAATCTAAGTAGAAATTCAAGAGTTTAGACACCCGAAAATCCCCTAAGCGAGAGAAAAAATGGCAGCCGAAAAAAACGAAAACAAGGCAAAAGGACCCTAAACACGCAAAACACCACGAAACACATACAGATTTTCCGAAAAAGCTGTACGAGGTCCATCAACAAGGACGCACAATCAGCCACAGCCGCGTACCACACACATAAGGCGCCATTTTACAACACTAACTTACACAATGTGTAAGTACACAGCTACCCTAATGGATTGTCCTTGCGCACGCAGCCTATTTACACTACACACTGCACACATTGCTGACGTACACAGCAGCTCCAAAACAGTAAAAACACACATTGTATGGTGCAGCACCATGAACACAGATTGTCAGCTCTTCAACACAATGCTTCCTGCATATATTACTTCAAAATAGGTAAAGTATATTCATGTATTCATTTATTAATTATTTAATTAGCATACAAAAAAACACCGCCATCGCTGCTTATAGCACACAAACAACCAACAGCCTCGCAATGAGCGCCCAAGGATCTCGGAACACCAACAAAATTAATGTTGCAACCAAACACCAATACCTGCCAATTATTGCCGGCATTTTTTGACGGGTAAGTCGCTATTAATAATAATAATAATATGTAGGCATATGCCCTGAAGCTATTATACTGTATATAACTACATGCAAGCCAGTACACAATCTAATACATAAATTCAATAGAAACATGGATCAAAAGTGAAAAAACACAAATGTTATCAAATAAATATAATAAAAACAAATGAAAAAAAAGACATAAATCTGATATCAAATGAACAGATTTTTTGGTTAGTAATGTATTAAATGTTTGAAATAATAAATAAATATTTTTTTTTCATATTAAAACGCTCTAATACAATAATAGCGAATTCACATTATGAATGCCATGCGATGATGTTTTCATATTCAACTGCAACATTACAGCAAAGATTGTATTCATTATTTTCATTAAGAAACGTATCGCATTCCTTACATTTTCCTGCAGTGACAGGATGTTGGCTAGTTAGCTGATTTAACTTTCTCTCTATGCAAGACTTACCTGATCTATATTGCAATAACTTCGTTGTTGGCCAGTTAAGAGATTAAAGGTAAAATCAAGAGAATTTAATGTTTAAAGGGGAAATAATAATTAAGATTTCTGGCTGTTTTTTTATTTTTTATTTCAATGGAGCTTGTGACGCACATATGGTAAAGCCGAGCCAAGCTGTTTTATACTGAAATAATCATACGTTTTCAAAATCTCATTGTGAGTTTACGTTAAACCTTCATAAAACAATAAAAAATATTATTTTTTAATAATTAATCATATCAGTTGGAATATACATCCATTTGTAGAGTAATAGAGCAGCTCCAACAAAAAACGGTTGGAGTAGTTAAATAAAAAATGAAGCTCATCAAATATGTTTTCTATATTCCCAACAGTATTAATAAGGTTACTTCATTATTCTCAGAATCTGATAAAAAGTGCTATGATATTACAGATTCAAAAGTTCAAGGTAGTAAAGCCAGATCTCCAAGAGAATAACTTTTGCTGAGTGTCATAGTAACATTGGCTATAAAGTGTATTAATACTACAATGACATGAGCACATGCCTAAGATATGAAGTATGTCTCTGAGTGACTGGACTAACAGCTGATCAAAGTCCCTTCTAATAGAAGACGGCAACGCACTCTCTGTAATTCATCAATAGACCAAGCTTGACTACCAGTGCTAGGAAACAAAGTGCTGCATTAGACATATAGAAGAATTTAAGGCCGTTTTACAAGCATATATTAACTGTGAACACATTAAGGAATTCCAATATTAGAAAGAATTAAAATCCCTGCACAATATATTCCCATGTACATCTGATCAATCCCAGCAAGCTGGATACGATTGGGCATGTAATGTAAGACAGACACCTTTTTGTTAAGTTTTGCATTATTTTGGCAGTTTTATTGAAATACATTGTCATCAGTTACAGCGCAGCTCATAGTCCACAGAGGTAAAGAATGCTTGGATAGGGGGTTTTAAACTCTTTCTGGTTTGAGTTTATTGGATGTCTGAGCAATAGAAAAGACTCCTTGACAGGTTTCAAGAGACACCTCAAATTAATTATTTCAAAACATATTTCATCTCCTATACAACACTATTTATGAGTTCTAGTAGTTTCTTGGGAAGATGAACTGCTCTCTTGGAAGATTCTCTCCCACTGTGCATTCATTGTCAAGATGGCGGCATGAAGTGTCTCATGATAGTGCACTTTGCACCCTGGGAGGTGGAGATTCAAAATGTACTTATAAACATCTGAACAAAATCAAATTATGTGGAGTGGCCAATGTGGCTTTTAAATGTGCAAACTGTAAATCCTACTTTTAAATGTAAAAGTAATCAATGTGTTTATATTATAACCATGCTCTAATCATGGTTGAATTTACAGTAAATGCTATGCTAATATTGACCATGTTTTAGATAATAAAAAAAATTGTAGCCACTCAGGGTGCTGTTTCTCAAATTTTAGGTTATTTGTCCCATTACAAATAGCGATTTCCTATAGCTAATCAAATCAAACCTGTCCATAAAGACATGCCAGAACCAAAATATTTCTCAAATCCCAACTGTATGAGATAAACAGCAAGAAAACAGACATGTATACATACATTTTTATAAAATCAGTTTATAATAATTCTAATTTTTGCATATTTTAAATAAAATCCATTAACATTTTTAATAAGATTTAGTTAAAAAAAAAAAAGTTTGTCCTAGTTTTCTTGATTTTTCACTATATTAATCACATTCTTATTATTTTAACATTTCTATTCATTAAGCTCAATAAGTTATCCTCTTTTTGCTTGCTTATATTTAGCCCTATTAAATTCCAGCCTCATAAATACGAAGTTTGGACGTAAGGGCTGCTTCAAATTTGTCAAAGTTACAACGCAAACAATTAACCAATTTTGGAGTTACGGGTTCAAATTGAGCCAATGGAAAAAGAGATCGTAAGCGTTACGTCACTGGAAAAGGGGAAGGTATATTTCGAAGTCCTATGTGCCTCAAATCCAGTTTGAAATCGTTTCCAAAGGACAGAAATAATGCAATATTTTTAAAGCAGTAAATTTTATATTCTATTACATGCGAGTTACATGGATTGCAGAGGTCGATATGACACATGAAATATCCATGAAATAAAGTATTTTTTGTGGGATTGAGAATGTTGTGTTATTAATTCTAAGACCTAACATCACTATCCCTGTTAATAAAAGGACAGTAGTGTGATGTTATTTACAGTACAAGTGCAACGTATTGTATGTAGCCCTTTTGCGGGTGCTCTCAAGCACACGTTGGCCATTTGCCTGTTACGTGCTTGCTCGCGAGTGATCACGTTGCACTTTGATAGCTGAATTGAACAAGTAGCGGTTATGAGGATGAAAGATTAAAGGAATTACGTGCGCGAGGTTCAACGTGTTAACATGCAACTCTAACTTAATGAGGCCCATTGTCTCCTTCAATCTATTCCCAACAACTTTCCTTAGATATTAATAAAAACGGACAGCTGCAATTTTGTTCTGGTTGAAGTTTCGCAAATAGATTTTCTATCTCTTAATTAATAAAAATACAATAAAGTAAAAGCATTTCTAATATAATATTTAGGTAAAATTATCTCTTGATGACATAATTTCTAGTTAACGATATTGACTCTTTAAAACAATTTAAAGTTCAACCGAGATACTAATTCTTAGTTCATTTTTTAGAAGACAATAAGAATAACTGTTTATGAACAAAAATCAAAATATATAAAAACATTTATTCATCTATATATAAAATTTTTTCATAGAATTCATTGATATAAATTTGGTGTGTATCCACTAATTTTAATAAAAAATGTATTCCATAATGTTTGTGCAAATTTGTAGTTTGCAAATATTTACAGGGGCGTCTCATCAACCTGTACCATTCAGTATCGGACATTTAGCTTTTTGTAAAGAAATCTGTAATGACCCTCTCATAGCCCTCAATCTGTTTGAAAATTGCTTATAAGTTCATGAGTCATATTTTCTTTATTTTTACATAATACAATACTGTGGATACAATTGCAATAATTTAAAAACTTAAGAATTCAAAAATCTTGTAAAATTTCTGCTTTAAATTTTTATTTTTTTATAAAAACAAAATATCTAGGTAGAAAAACACACATTGTTTTTTTAAAAACTATTCTTTAAAAACATATTTATATTTATGGCATATAAATTATATAAAATTAATGTACTGAAAAAAAAATAACCCTGGAAATGAAGATAAATGTATTATTCCCTGTATTGTAAAACATTTGTTGTTTTCTTTTTAGTATGATAATATCCTCTTCAACCTCACACCCATAATGTCTAGCTTAATACATTTAATCAAAACGGTAAAGCTGAATAAAAATCTCCTCTTTTTCCTTTACGTTAAAGGATTTTATGGAGCTAATTACTTTTTTCCTACCAGCAATAGGATATTCTCTCCCTCTAGACAACTGCTAGAGTAACTACAACACAGAGACTCCAACAGTCCTTTGCCCACAATTCATTTCATTGCCAGGGAAAAGTATCAGTGCATATGTACACTTTAAGCTCTAACTTTAAAAACATATTCTGATACTACTAAGATTAAAAACCCACTGAGAAAGAACATTTTTGAATATCCTCTTTTCTCACATTAAAAAACATAAGAGAAGTTGGTACCCATTTAAGTGGCAAAAAACATGTAAAAATTTAAGCTCTAACTTTAAAAACATATTCTGATACTACTAAGATTAAAAACCCACTGAGAATGAACATTTTTGAATATCCTCTTTTCTCACATTAAAAAACATAAGAGAAGTTGGTACCCATTTAAGTGGAAAAAAACATGTAAAATTTCGGCTGGTATTGGAGTAGGTGAACCAATCGCAAAAGGACAAAAGGTAAGTAAAATAAAATATAACTTTTATTAATAAACAGAATTAATAATATGTAAGCACATATAGGTTAATATATGACTGTTAAAACAGAAAAGCTGGCAGTGCATAGTGACTTTTGACTATAAATATTAGGATTCAATGTGTGTGGTTGGACTCATAAATAATACAGCAAATGTCCATAAACCTAAATACCTATATATCAGTATAAGAAGAGGTATATGATTATTTATATGGCTAAAGGTAATGGAAATAATTTAAGATGTAGCTCTGTGGCCCTGTGTATTGTGTGGTGGTTAATTAGTGACCCACCACTGACCCTCTATGAGACTAACATACAATTGTGTTCTATTCTCTTCTCTTATATTTTCTACTAACACATAACGTTGGTTGTTACCTCGCTTGCTATAATTGTAAGAGACATCTCTTAACAGCATAAAGTGACATCTATTCTATGAGTATTGTCATTCCTGATTACACATTAAAAAACAATTGCTACTTAAAAAAAGATGTACTATGCTGATTAGGTGCTTCTTAAGTAAACATCACATTACTACCACGAATAACTACCTGTAAATCTAGATGTGAATAAATGAAACATAGAATAATTAGAGAGTTTGCTTAAATTCCGATAATAACAGCCAGAAGCTGAGCTACCAGTGGTGCAGGTGGTGCAAGACACCAGGGCACTCCTCTGGGAGGGCCCAGTGCTGTGTAATTTTTTTTGTTCATTTAAAATTTTTTGTGCCCCCACCACAGTCCCCCAGCAGGGGTCTTTTGATGTCTGCCCGGGAAAATAAACAATTCACAAATTAGGTTTTTAGGTACCCCCCCCCCCCACTACTTTGCCAGCCAACTTCTGCCCCTCCTGGTAATACACTACATTAAACTCCCTGGGAAACATGTAGCATTTCAATACCAAACATGCCCGGGTACCACCTTTACATAAATATATTTATACAACAATACAATAATTTCTGTCTGTAAGGCCACACACACTGCTCTGTATACAGTGAGGAGAAAACGTATTTGATCCTCCACTGATTTTGAACGTTTGTCCACTGACAAAGAAATTATCATGGTAGGTGAATTTTAACAGTGAGAGACAGAATAAGGAAAAAAAAAAAAAGAAAAGAAAAACAAATGTGAAAAAACTTATAATTTGATTTGCAGGTCAGTGAGTGAAATAAGTATTTGACCCCTTCAACTTAGTACTTGGTGGCAAAACTCTTTTTGGCCATAACAGATGTCAGACATTTCTTGTAGTTGGCCACCAGGTTTGCACACATCTCAGGAGGGATTTTGTCCCACGCCTCTTTGCAGATCCTCTCCAAGGGCCTCATTCTATTATTGGCCGTAGGAGATGCGGGGCCGCAAGGACCGGCCACAAGCTATTTGCCTATTCTATTCCCTTCCAGCCGGGGACTCCGGCAGGTTTGCGTCCGGCGCCTTGTTATCCCTTGCGGCCGGAGGCAAGCCTTTGATCTTAAATGGCGGCAAGAGTTTCGGCCGCAAGCAAATCCTGGTTGCTATTCAATTGCTATGGGAACCCTCTCTGCAAGGCTAAAACCGAGCCGCAGCTTACTTGCAGCAAAAAGGTCCCGCAGGCACACAATTAAGCACATAATAAAGCCATCCTGCACTCTGAGGAGACTATAAAGTGATTGTAGGTGTTAGCATTCATAGCACAACATTCCCCTACACTCAAATCCGTAAATAATTTATTTTAATTTATGTCAAATATCCGTGGAAAAAGTCCAGAGGGCTTGGAGCACCTCAGACCCGCCCATGCTGCGGCCGGAAAATAAACAGTTAATGAAATCTCGGATTTGGGCTGATGTGCAAGCTTGAGAGGGGGTTGCTATTAATCCTCATGTCCCCCATTATGATCCCTAGCATTTACAGAGCTTTACAGTGCCGTCTTGAATTTATATTTGCTTTTAAAGATTTCTGAGCTTACGGCCGGTTGCAAGATATGCGGCCGGCCGTAAGGGGATATCCTTGCGGCGCCGTCTATTTGAATTGCAAGGTAACGGGAGCCCCGCAAGGAATCGCAGCTTTGCGGCCGATTTACGGCCGATAATAGAATGAGGGCCCAAGTCATTATGGTTTTGAGGCTGATGTTTGGCAACTCGAATCTACAACTCCCTCCACAGATTTTCTATGGGATAAAGGTATGGAGACTGGCTAGGCCACTCCAGGACCTTAATGTGCTTCTTCTTGAGCCACTCTTTTGTTGCCTTGGCTGTGTGTTTTGAATCATTGTCATACTGGAATACCCATCCACGACCCATTTCCAATGCCCAGGCTGAGGAAAGGAGGTTCTCACCCAAGATTTGACAGTACATGGCCCCTTCCATCGTCCCTTTGATGCGGTGCAGTTGTCCTGTCCCCTGAGCACAAAACACCCCCAAAGCATAATGTTTCCACCTCCATGTTTGAGGGTGGGTATGGTGTTTTTGGAGTCATAGGCACAATTCCTCGTCCTCCAAACACAGCAAAAGTTGAGTTGATGCCAAACAAATCTTATTTCACTCATTGACCTGCAAATCAATTTATAACTTTTTTGAAATGCATTTTTCTTGTTTTTTGTTGTTGTTATTTTGTCTCTCACTGTTAAAATACACCTACCATCCGGTGAAGGAGTTATGGAACTATCGGAAGTTTAGACACTGGATCTCCTCGCTAGTCCATGTTTATGGGATTCCTGCACATACAGGGTGGTCCTCTATCTGTGAGAAGATACCCTCGATGAAAGGCACCCTAGGTTACATATATTCCTACTTGGTAGAGTTCCAGAACACACAAAAAACTAAATGTATGATAAAGTGGGAGCAGGACCTGGGAAAGGAATTAGATGTCTTTGCCTGGAAAAGAATCTGTACTAATCTGACAAGGGGCTCATATACATATAGTCTACTTGAGACCTCTATTAAGGTATTGCATAGAACCTATTACACCCCCCAAAGGATGGCAAAATTTAGTAAGGATATAAATGGAGAATGTTTTAGGGGATGTAAAACAGAAGGGAATTTCCTACATATCTGGTGGACATGTCCTGTGGTGCAGAAGTTATGGGGAGAACTCACAGACTTGCTTACACGAATTACAAACAGGAGCTTAAGACCCGAAATTGAAACTTGTCTTCTGGGAATTAAATATCAGGATTTATCTAGAGATCAGAATGAACTCTGGCAATTTTGGACCTTAGCCACTAAAAATTGCATTGCCAAAAATTGGAAAACCTCTGTATTGCCAATCAAAGAAGTTATTACAAAGATCAATTATATAATGATAAATGAGAGAATAGCGAATTCATTACAGAACACAATGCCCAGGTTTACTAGCACATGGGCCTCCTGGCTGGTGTCCAAATATAGCACACAGATCTAGATTGAGATTGGATGGGAGAGTTTGGGAAATTGGAGGATGGTGGCGGCTGGAGAGGATGGCTGGTTCGCATCTGGACGGAGGCTTTTGGAGTGATGATGAGGGAGCTCGCAGGTATTGAATATTTTATATTTATTAACACAAGTAGACATAAGTTGAGGAAGTTTAATGATAGCTAAATATTTTATAAAATAGTTAAGAACAAGTATACTCAAGAATACAGGTTGATAATCAAAAAGAGGAAAAATGTTAGGACGTCTTTCTACATCACAGTATAGAAGGTCATATAGAAGCCAGATTTCAGTTGGTCCAAGTTAGTGTGGTGTGTGAGTTCAGACCTGGTATTTCATGTTTATTTTTATATGCTTCATTCACACCATCTTATTAAAAAAATTCTGGACAGTTATTAGATCATGAAAATGTAGCAGGCTGAGGAGGATAGAATGCTCAGATCTTTGCATATTTCAAATTTGTTCTTCACTCTTTTTGTGATTGTATTTTGCTATTTACATGATAGACCTTTCTATACTATGTTATACTAAACTGTTGTATAAGATTGACTTGTCCTAAATAAAACATTAATTATTAAAAAAAAAAAAAAATACACCTACCATTACAATTACAGACTGATACTTTCTTTGTCAGTGGACAAAAGTTCAAAATCAGCAGGGGATCAAATACTTTTCCCCCTCACTGTAATACGCACACATATGATAACTATGATTAACCCCAAAAGTCCAGTGGTGGGCCCTCCTGGGTATCACACATATGCACAAGATTCTATATATTTTCTTGGATAATGAGATTCTACCGCAATATTATTAATAGTGGGCAAATGGCTGTTTAATGGATTTATACTGGTGGTATTTATTCTAGTGAACTATCACTATTTTTTATAATATTTCTAATGCTATTATATATATAAACCATACCTACATATTTTGATATTTTGATTTTTTATTATAGCATTCTATAGTATATATGTTACTATAATTACTTCATTATACATACTTTTTAGCTTGACCAATTTACATTTTTCATACATATATTTTTATTGTTTTTGTTTTTAATTTGTTTATTGAGTACTCTAATGACTCCAATATTCAACATTTGATTTTTTATAGTTTTAAGTTAGCTATATAATTATATATGCGCTTTGATTTGATATTCAAGCTTCTAAGATGATTGTAATTTTTTTTTATGCAACGCAAAGTTACTGCAGCGCTTCTAGATGACGTGGAGTTGCAATGTGATGACTTTAGTGTTGGTGTTACCAAGGAGACATGATAGTAGCAATCACTGTGGTAATATCTTTACACGTTTCATCCACTATAGGGCTTCTTCAGGTATTTGGTAGAAAATATAATAATTTCCATGATAATTAATATAATTTATATGTCATATGCACTGTTAATATGACAGTGTAGTGGCACATTGATGCTGATTAGTAACTCAGTTTTATTCACAGGAAGTATTATTTTTATTGTATTCATTTTACAGTATCAGATATTATAAGAGGTATTTGGTATAACCTGTAAGATTAATGTTAATAAACAATAAGCTTGCTATTTCTATATATCGTCTCTATTGTGTTATTTGATGTTGTGCTCAATTGATTATATATGCAAATTAACATAATAGTGCCAAAATATAAACATTTATCATCTTATCTGTGAGCAGTGATCAGAAGATAATTATTTAACTCTGTATATTAAACATATAAAAAACTGATAATCACTGGGTGATAAGAGCTAAACAAAGGGAGCACTTTCTATATAGAATAGTCACTGTAACAAGCAAAGTGAGTGTTTTCAGTCAATTTCCAAGACCTACTGTGCACATGATAAGTCTTGAAGTTATTTTGAGACAAACTATAGCTTCTACCATATTTACAGTGATTGCCTTGGTTGTGTTCGTACAAGAAAGAGAAAAAAAGCCTTGTAAATTTTACCATATGGGAATATTTACTGTGAGGGATACTTTTAAGTGCGGTGTCGAACCACAAGTTCTGAAAATATAAAACACTCAGTTAGTGGCTGACAATATTTATGCAGAGCCATATTATAAGGTGTATTGTACAAAAAGTTTACTAGTTTACTACAATTGCATTACTTTGAATTAAGTAATTTGATCACAGTGGTATCCAAATTCATCCCATGTCTAGGGTAGGGATTGGCAGGTTTGGTTCTGAAGACCCACACACAAGACAGGATTAAATCAAGGCCTTTGTGTGGCTCTCCAAGACTGAACTTGCCTACCCCTGCTGTAGGGGATGGTCTGGGACCCTTTGAATACATTTTCTGAACAGAGCAACTGTGCATGCCAGAGCCCCCAAGCAGCACAAATTTTCCCTCCTTTTGTCTGGGAAGAGCACTGGGGATTGGTTATTTCTCTGGACAATGCTCGATGTTTGTTAGAGGGAACGAACTTCAAATCCAGATTAGGGCTAGCGAGGATTCAAGAATAGCTCTGATTGGTTCAGAATGTGCTCCAAAAAAATGTAATGGAGGAAGGGGATTTATAAAGCTAGGAGAGCACAGGGAATTACATTCAGCGTATCAGACAACCTCACTTGGAGTTAAGACCAGATCCACTGAGCAGCTCTATAATCCGCCCCCTGCGAAACTATTTCTACCCCTCTTGCTTGGCTTTTAGAAACAGGGACCATGAGTTAAGTTTTGCTTTTCTCCCATTTTATTTTGCTACATTTAACTTTACTGTTGTATAATCATTATTTTTTATGTGTACTGTAATTTCCATTTATTAATTCTAAAATGTAATAACTTTTTGGCAATGGATATTTGGTGAGATCATATAAATATGCTGCCATAATCTATCCAGTATTTTGTGATTTTGACAAGCTATAGGTTTTGTGTTCCTGGGGGTTTATGAATGGCCTAGGGCACCAGAATACACAGTGGACAGAAATTGTTAATCTACAGAGGTTAATCTCTCAGTGGGTCATAGCATACACTCTGGTACTTATGTGGGTGAAGCATGCCTGAGATCAACCTAAAGCCAACGTTATGATAAATTTAGCCAGACTTTTAGCTAGATAGAATGGGCAGATAAGGTGGTCCTGCTAGTTGTTATCTGCTGTCAAATCTATGTTCCTATGTAGGATCAAACACTAAAACATGCACTGAAGTTTGGGTATGTATGTAACAAACATATATATTACCATGTGCAAATTGCTAATGTTGTTAGAAAAATGTTAATTCAATAATGTTAAGTACAGGGGCGGTTGATGCATTGGGGCAAATGGCCCCAACCATTTGCCCCAATGCATCCGCCACGTCAAAATGAATGCACTGACTTAATCCCCCCATCACTTACTTAATTGTATAATTTATATAATTTATATAATGGAAATTGTAGGTATGGAACAGCGACGAATTAAAAGCATTTAAAAAAGAAACCACATTTAAAACATAATGCAGGGATGTGCTCCTTTTGTTGCTCTTATTGTAACAATTTCAATGGGTGTCTTGAAAATTCTCCTATTGAAGAACTTATAAAAACCTAGAACATTAAGAAGGAAAATGTTCTTATGTACTAATGGGTGATAAGGTCCATATACAATAAAGAAGCATTTGAAAAGGTTTTTTTTTTATTATTCTATACAGCCCCAGATGTAAAAGTCTATATTGTTGACTAAGACCCACAATGGGTTCCTTCTAACTGGAAGGTGCAGCTATGCCTCAGAGCTAGCTGATAGCCCTACTTCATTGATCTAAATTGTGTTCATAGATCTGCAGGGTTACATATTATTCTGCTTTGGCATCTGTGATTGCGAAGTTTGTTAACTCCTGCTTGTAACGGACCCCTTGTCCAGTTTTCGGATCTCAGGCCATTGAGCCACCTTAAAGGACAGGCTGCTTGGCTCCAGTTACTGGACTATGTGCAGAAACACCTCCATTGTACTGTAATTTATTTTGTCCCATTGTTTACCAGATAAATTTAATGTACTCTATTTGACGTCTGGACCACTAGACAAGGAGACAGCATTATGTGTATTTCGAGGTTGGCCTATTGTTCACAGGTGCCAGACAGAATGCCAAGATGCCAGAGTATGAGACCCCATGTGGAATCAATCTCCTGTAATTGTCTGCCACTCCCTGTCATTGTCATTGTTACACCCCCCTCTTTATCTAATCCCTATAAATATCGTTGACTTTACAAAAATAAATCAGTTCACTGCTGAAACATATAGAAATTGTATGTTCCCTTATTTGCTCCTGGTAGCTGCGATACTGATCCTATTTCCACCCTGCAAGTAACTTGTTACTTGTCACTATCACATGAAAGTTACTGAGACTCCTGGAAGTGATGATTCCTGATGGAGAGACCCTGACTGATACAGAAGCCAGATATCAGGGAACTTGGGACGAGATTTCCAAGAACCCAACGGTCCTTGTGGGTAGATAACCTGTAGTCTTTAGCAGGTGGCCCTGGGCAGTAATAGCCCTACCCCTGGATCGTCACACTGCTATTAGTTACCATTTGGCAGATATCATTCTCATGGCTGGCGGGATACAGACTAAAAAAAAAAGTCAGTGACGCAGTTGCAGCCGCAGTTGCAGCGGGACCGCGCAGTTTTATCGTTGCGTTGCCAACGTTTTTTGGCAAGCCAGCACTGCTGAGGACTATACTGTATATGTGATATATCATATATACAGTACTTACATTTTTCCCAGTGGCTGTGTATGTTATGGTTTCCATAATCTTACATTACTCACACATACTGTCCCACTGGAGACCCACCACAAATCATAATGATAAGTTTTGCTCATCCTGCAATTGATCAAGATGCAGAAGCAAGAAATATGTTAAGGTTATTTTCCCTAGAACTATGAAATATCTTCCAGACCAGTAATCCCTGGATATACAGACCTCTGGTAATGCTGGATATACAGATCTCTGGTAATGCTAGATATACAGACCTCTGCTGCTCTGAAGGACCTTATAAGACTGACAGCTCTAAACAATAACAAGTTCCTGACCACATCCCCAGACTCTGTGCCAGCAGACTGCTTTTTCAGACCTATGAAACACATACTTTTTTTTAGGTCTTCCTTCTGCATATTTTCCAATCAAAAATGTCTCATTGACATATCCTCTTCTACAAAGACTTTGGCATGTCTAATATACATACAAGTTGTAGAACGTAAATATACTGAGGCTGACAGAGAAAAATGTGCAAGGAGTGAAATAAATCAGGCAGCAGTTACAGCAGCATGTCTGCAGGCTATAGACGTACAGCACTCGTTACAGGGGAAACTGGAAAGAATTGCTGCAGAACAGATTAAATATTTTATTCTCCGAGCATTGTATTATATGAATTATCTTTAAAAAGACACTGAATCTTAAAGCCACAGTTGCCTCTCTCAAAATATTTTGTCATTTTTTGATAGTTTGCTTATAAATAAAACTAAATTTTAGTACCTTTGCCTGTTTCAGTCACCTCCCTCTTTGTGGGGGCAGACATCAATGCTTTGTTTCAGTGCAGAACCCTTTCTCCTTATCTGATATTTGCACTATTCTGAAGCAAAGCACACCTGTATACTACCTTAAGAAAACAATGCAACAGATTATGTCACACCAGGGAGATGAATGAAACAGGGAGAGACTCTGAAAATCAGTTACCTCAACCCATTACTTATTACTCTATCTTCTGGATAGATACATTGTCGCTGTAAAGGGGCTTTACCTCTATGAATCTGTGAGCTATACCATGTAGGGTCACTTAAGATGAGCAGGCTATAGCAGAGATGTCAGACAAATCTTGGTCCACTGGAGAAGGAACTTGTAACCCACTCCAGTATATTTACCAAGAAATCATTATGGATAAGCACAATCAGAGACATAACAATATAGCACTAGAAGATGAGGTTAGAAGTTGGCTACTACATTAATGGGGAAGAGCAGAGGGCGAGTTCAAGCAGCACCAGATCTAATGAAGTGGCTGGGCCAAAGTCAGGAGGACGCTCTGCTGAGGATTTGTCTGGAGGGGAAAGGAAAGTCCGCTGCTGCAAAGAACATTTCAGTATTGGAACCTAGAACTGTAGGAATATGAAGCAAAGCAAACTGGACGTGGTCAAACATGAGATGACAAGCTTAAACACTGATATCCTGGGAATTATTTAACTCAAATGGACTGGAATGGGACATTTTATATCAGACAACCACCAGATCCTCTACTGTGGTCAAGAATCCCACAGAAAAAATGGAGTAGCCATACTAGTCAATCAAAGAGTGGCCAAAGTAGTGCTCGGTTACAAACCAATAAATGACAGAATAATTTCAGTTTGAATTCATGGCAAGCCATTTAACTTATACTCCAAGAAACTGAAGCCATCCTTTCATGCCAAAGTGGGCCTGATAAAACACACAAATTGTAGGGATGTAATAGAAGCAGATCAGACAGATAAAGAAGAGGTGGTAGGAATACACAGAATATCTATACAGGAAGGAGCTTAACATTATTGATAACCTCAATAGTTTGTCCAATGAGCTTGAGCCAGACATCTTGGAGAGTGAAGTGAGATGAGCCCTAGGATGTCTTGCTAATAACAAGGCTTCAGGAGTTACTGGAATCCCAGCTGAACTGTTTAAAATTCTTCAAAATGATGCAGTGAAATTGTTGCTTTCATTATGCCAACTAAGTTGGAAAACACAACGGTGGCCAGTGGACTGGAAAAGGTCAGTATTTATCCCAATCTCAAAAAGGGCAGTGCCAATGAGTGATTCAACTGCTGAACAATTACACTCATTTCACATGCCAGCATGAGAATGCTTAAGATCCTACAAGCTCGGCTCCACCAATATATGGACCAAGACAACAAAGGCACAAGAGATCAAATTACCAATGTCCGCTGAATAATAGAGAAAGCAAGAGAGTTCTAGAAAAAACAATTACTTCTGCTTCATAGACTATTCTAAAGCCTTTAACTGTGTGGATCACAACACAATGTGGCAAGAACTTAAAGAGATGGGAGTACCACATCATCTCATCCACCTCCTGAGGAATCTAAACGTGGACCAAGAAGCCATGGAACAATAGAATTGTTCAAAATTAGGAAAGATGTGCAACAAGGTTGTATATTGTCACCCTATTTATTTAACTTATATTCGGAATACTTCTGGATCACTACCTTGCCTTAGTAAAGGGGCTTTAATGAAGCTGTGAGCTGTCACCCAGGATAGTGGTGCTGGAGAAAACTGTATAGAGTCCCTTGGACTGCATGAAGGTCCATAAATCAGTACTACAGGAAATTAAAAAAACTGTTCACTGGAAGGTATGATCATGAGGTTGAGGCTCAAATACTTTGAACATGTCATGAGAAGACAGGATTCCCTAGAGAAGATGCTGATGTTGGAAAAGATTGAAAGCACTCAAAGAATGGAGCAGCAGGGGTGAAGATGGATACATGAGGTAATTGAAGCAATGAACATGAGCTTGATGTGATGAGTGTAGTTTTCAGCAAATTACAGTTCATCAATACAGGCAGATCAGCATCTTGCTTTTCCCTGGAGAAGCACCCTAGTCAGCATGAGATGGAGGCAGATGGTCACATCAACCAAATCACGGCTCAGAGATGAGCTTCTGTCCGGAATAGAGTATTAACAACTTATATACCGTATTTTTCGGACCAAAAGGCGCACCGGATTATAAGACGCAATATCATTGATCGACTGCTAACGAGTTTATTCTCATACATAAGGCGCACCGGGTTATAAGGCGAACGCATTAAATGAAACAAAACTCAAGTCAAACATTATTCAACTCTATTCAACTCTTTCACAATAACTCTCAACATTGTTCAGTGTTACACACATAAAATACAAAACAATACACTGTCTTTTTTAAGTTTATTCCTCTACCACAAATCCATCAAATTCTTCATCTTCAGTGTCTGAGTTTAACAGTTGGGCGATTTCGGCATCAAACATGCCTGGATCCCTCTCATCATTATCAGAGTCAGCCTCGTTGCTGTTACTTAGCTGTTCAGTGATGATTCTGGCCTTCCTGAAAGCTTGGATGACACTGGAGACTGATACCTGCGTCCAGGCATCCACGATCCACTGGCAGATAGTGGCGTAACTTGCCCGGCGTTGCCTTCCTGTCTTGGTGAATGTGTGTTCACCTTCTGTCATCCAATGCTCCCACGCAGCTCGCAATTTAACTTTAAACGACCTGTTGACACCAATATCTAGCGG
Source organism: Discoglossus pictus (assembly GCA_027410445.1). Lineage (NCBI taxonomy): Eukaryota > Metazoa > Chordata > Amphibia > Anura > Alytidae > Discoglossus > Discoglossus pictus. The sequence goes on along the minus strand of CM050165.1, from coordinate 409,962,078 downwards.
CTGGAGTTCTTTGGTTAATCCACCCGGAATGATGGCAAGCACCAAATTAGTATTCTTCATTTGGGCTTTGACAGTATCGGTCAGATGGGCGCACATGGAGTCACAGATCAATAGGGACGGAGATTTGTGGAAAAAGCCATTCGGTCTCCTGACGTAAACCTTTCTCAGCCACTCACTCATCTTCTCCTCGTCCATCCAGCCCTTTGGGTTAGCCTTTAAAATGATGCCAACCGGAAAGTTTTCTTTTGGCAAAGTCTTCCTCTTGAAAATTACCATGGGTGGTAGTTTTTGGCCATTCGCCAGGCAACCAAGAACTACAGTGAAGGATGACTTCTCGTTTCCTGTAGTGCGTATAGATACCGTACTGGTCCCTGTTTTCTCAACAGTACAGTTTACGGGGATATCAAAGGGGAGGGGGACCTCGTCCATGTTGGCGATGTGTTCTGGCAGGATCTTCTTTTCATTGATCTTGTTCTTGCAGTAGGTGCGGAAAATAGCAAGCTTTTCTTCGTAATCCTTTGGCAGTTGCTGTGACATAGTAGTTCTTGTGCGGATGGAGAAATTACGACTTTCATAAAACGGAAGCACCAAGAGGGACCACCTCGAAAGTCGTTGATCTCCATGTCGCGTGCTATCACTGTTGCTTTGAGTCGAATAGAGACCGTAGAGACGCTTCTACCTGCGGTTCTCTGTTCAATAACCCACTGTTCAATTTTGTCCTCCAACTGTGGCCATCTCTCTTTGTTCCCTCGGAAACTCAGTTTGGTCTTCTTTACCTGGCGCAGGGCATCTTCTTGCTTCCTCCACTTCCGTACCATTGATTCATTAATGTTGAATTCTCTCGCAGCGGCTCTATTTCCGTGTTGTACTACGTGACTGATAGCGTTGAGTTTGAAATCCGCTTCATAAGCATGTCTCTTAACAGGAGCCATTTTTGGGGCAGCAGCTATAGAAAATTAATAAATGAATGCACACACCTCTTAACTACGATGGCCGTAATGCTCAATCCAAGCAGTGCAGCTTCGTAGCTTACCAAGGCCATGCTAAAACATCCTGATAGATTTTTGAGCGCAGTGTACCACATAAAATCGGTTCTAGGACAGAAAGCGCAACCATACATTAGGCGCACCGCATTATAAGGCGCACTGTTGATTTTTGGGAACGTGAAAGGATTTAAAGTGCGCCTTATGGTCCGAAAAATACGGTACCTGTCATACCCAGGGCCTGACTGGATTGTTTTGCACTATGTCCTAGGCCTGACTGGCCAGAGTTACCTTGTTTTTATTATTATGGTTATGTATTTCTTAGTGCTTATGGTTAAAATATGATTCTATTGTTATACTGTATGTATGTTGGTTTATGTATTATGTTTTATGTTATAGGAATTATTGTAAAGAAACATATTAGCTAGTCTGCAGGCTATTGCACCAGCCTATTATGTAACAATGTTGTTATTTGGTGATAACTCACTCAGCCTATCTAAATATATTCAACAGGATGAGATTTATGAACTGATCTTATAAAGGTACAGGGGTTCCCAGTAAGCAGGGCAGCCTATTATGTTACAATGTTCTTATCTGGGATAACTTGCTAAGCTCACCTAAATATAATCAACAGGATGAGATCCGATCTCATCAGAGGTACAGGGTTTTCCAAGTAAGCAGGAGCAGCCTATTATTTAGGGATGGGGCTTACTGATTGGCCAGCCTGTGTGCCCGAAAATTGTATAAAATGTGCCAATTAATAAATGTATGAGAGTGGTATCTGAACTTACATAGACAAGGTGTAAGTGTCATTCTGTGTATTAATACTAATTCTAAGGGATTATATGTGTTCCTGATATTCATCTCAAACACAAATGCTGCTTAATTAGTCCACATCTTCATGTATTGTGATTATGATGCAGCCCAAGAAAATATACCATAATTACCATACCTGTCCTCATTAGACACTTGGAGCCTCGTTCAATTGTCCAAATTGCAATTACTTGAACCCACAATGTACCCTGCAAATGTAACTGATATTCGATTGGCTACATTTAGCTACTCGCATTCCACTTGCGAGTTACAGGCTCAAAAGCACTGCTCTTGTCAAAAAAGTAACTCCGTCCTATCAAAATCGATACTTAATTACAAAAATTCAACAATCCCACAATTGCCTTCAAGCCCGTAAATCGCGAATGTATAAAAAATGATACGAGTACTGGATAGGACTCGCAAGTTGGTTAGACACCAGTTTGTAACACTGCAAAAGCAAATAAACACACATTACTATACTTAAAAATACTGGGAAAGCAATGAAAGGCATTAGAATGAATTGGACAACAGTCTCAAGCCCGCAAACCTGCAATAAAAAAAATGATTTGTCACTTTAATTTCCGTGTTATATCGATCCCGGGAATCAAAGGGTTAATACATATCATGGAACCCACATGGACAAGAACAGTTGCTTTAATTATTTATTTCTACATAGCTGGATTGCGAGTCCGATTGCAAATTTTACTTCTAAACACTAATTAATTGTAGTATAAACTCCATGTTTTACGGACGTCATGATGATGGTCTCATTTACTATTGGCTGTGTCTCGGAAGTATTGCGTGTGTTCAAGTAGTAAATTACGGGCTTGCTTTTTTTTTCTAACCTGATTTGTTACCTTGCATGATGATTCTATTATGTGTTGCACTAACAGTACAGTAATGGCCCTGTTTAGCTCAAGTGGGTTAGACACCAGTTTGTAACATAGGAAAAGCAAATAAACACACATTACTGTACTTAAAAATACTGGGAAAGCAATGAAAGGCGAAAGTGGGTTAGACACCAGTTCGTAACACTGCAAAAGCAAATAAACACACATTACTGGCATATGTTCCTGCATGCAGGAGCATTATACGAAAACCGCGCTAAACGGGGCATTACTGTATATCTTTAAAGCAAAAACAGCACAAATCAGGGTTTTAAATGCCCGTAACGCGATTTTGAGAGCTATCGAGAGATTTAGCAGTCTACATGGACTGGGGGCAGAAAGATCACTATCGTGAGACATCGCTCGGTGGGGTAGCGCAAACCGGGGTATACCTGTATATCACATTTGTTTCGGTATTGTGTTTTGAATACCTCATTCTTTTTAGCCAGTTTGGTCTGCTACTGTTTCAGGGGGTGTTGAAAGCATTGGCAGTTTTATCTGCCACATTCATTTTGTGGAATATAATCTTCCTCTGCATTCACAGTCTTCTCCCACATTAAGAAGGTGATTATCAGAAACTGTACATTCCATTGCAGCATGATTGTATATAAATTATATTTTTTTACATTCTAATAACATGTTTCCTATTGTCAAATGTAGGATATTTTAAAATATTGAACTAATTTGGTCCTAACATGTATTTCTACATTCTACATCACTATGACAGTCCTTTCAACATTACTGAACTGAGATCTTATGTGCATTCAAAGTCACTACTTGGGGAGCAAATATGCCCGTTCAAAGCAAAATGTAATACAATATTGGACAGCCTAGTAGTTTGGTAAAATCTTCATATGCTTATGAAATATGCAACAAAATAACAATTGCAGCTATGAAGACAAGAACATAAAAGCATCTTTAGAGAAAATATTCTATTTAGATTTGTCAAGTAGGATTTCATCTTTTACTGGCGGTCTGTCTGCAGCTTGAGTGTGAGGGCTAGTTCTATTATCTATTTGAAAAGGATGTTTTCAACTGAAGTGAATACAGATCTGAACCAACAGTTCCTCTCAAGTTTCTAATCTTTTTACAAGCAAAGACAGAATGTCTATCCTCATTAAACCAACACTAAATACAATAGTTAATACAAGTCTGCAACTTTTTTTAAAAATTGTTTTTGTACATTATCAAGTCAAATCATTCTTCAATATATAGGTGCTTTAATAAATAAAATGCTGTTTTGTCTTTTGTTTACTTTCTTACCATTCTTGCCTATTAATAAATACAAATTCTTAAAAGAACATGCTAGAAAAATATAACTTAAATTGTCATCTTCACAAAAAGTTATTTCCCATACACAGATCTTCCCCTATAATGCTTGACCTAAGTATTCGTGACTCAGTCTGGTGAAAGGACAACCCATTTAAATAATGACAAACACGAGGGCGGAGCCAGCGTCTGAAGCAGTAAGACGTGTGTGCCCTGGGCTCCTGCTCCAAACTTAAAGCTGGGGCTTATAATGGGCTAAAAAGCCCAACAAACGGTCTACCTCACCCCTGCAGCACTTGGGGGGACCGGAGGGGACACCCCAAACCCCTTCCCGGGGGTTTCCAGCCACTCCGCCGGCGTCACCCGCGAAAACGCGCCCCGCCGAGGTACAGGAGGGTGGAGGCGCAGCCAGGGCTCACCTGGAGGAGGTACAAGCAGGCCCTGGTCCGGGAGTGCCGGGCAAGACCCGTCCGGATCGGCCCCGGAGGCTACAGGGACTGGAGGGGCCCTGAAACGGGAGGCAGCCATCTTGGCCCTGCACGTGGCCAGTGTGAAGAAGTGTGAAGAAGGAGAGCACAATCAGGTATCTATAGTGATCCACACTCTAGCCAACTTCCAGTCCTGGACCGGGTGGGCCGCACTCCGCTCCCTCCACACGGCCGCTTCAGAAAGGTACAATGGGACACGCAAAATATAGGCTTATTACACCTAACTACACATGAGCGCCCCTGTTAGGATAATCACCCATAACGTAAAGGGGTTTAACTCCCCCTTTAAAAGAAGGAAGGCTTTCCTATATTATAAAAATTTTAGTCCCTCAGTCATCTTTCTTCAGGAAACTCACTTTGCCAATAACAAGGCTCCTACTTATTTCAGTAAAGACTACCCCCAATATTACCATACAACCCAAACATCTAAGAAGGAAGGGGTAGCGATCTTGCTCCACAGGAATTTCCAGTTCCAATTGGACGCAAAAGTAGTGGACCGGGAGGGGTACTTTTATATCATAAAAGGTACAGTTCAAGGAAACCCGATCTCTTTAGCATCGTTTTACGCGCCCACTGTAGCTCCCCACAAGACTCTGATAAGATTTTTAAAAACCCTAGAGGGGGGGGACTGGGGACAACTCATAATAGGGGGTGACCTTAACCTAGTCCTGGACCAGGTGGCAGATAGGTCTAAACCATCGGCTCATAATCTCTTCTCGTACAAAATCAAGCAGATTAGGAGGCTCCTGCACTCTTTAGACCTAGTGGATGCTTGGAGGGGGCACCATCCGCGGGGGAAGGAATATACTTTCTATTCCTCAAGTCATGGGACCTACTCCCGCAACGATGCTCTTCTTGTGAGCTCCGCACTACTGGACCACTCCAGGGACGCTAATATAATCCCGTGCACTTGGTCAGACCATGCAGCAGTCTCTCTAGAGGTAGATCTGGGGACCCAGACTTTGCCTTACTCCTGGAAAATAAATGAATATTTATTAGCGCTGCCTGCAGTCCAGGAGCAAATTGCTGCTGAGCTGAAGGCGTTCTTTGAAAACAATGCGGGAGGGGAGTCGGAGCCAGGTTGGGTGTGGGTGGCCCATAAGGCCTACATAAGGGGGACTTGCATCAAAATTGCCTCCCATCATAAGAAAATGACCCGCAAACGGGAGAGTGATCTCATGACGAAGTTAGCACAGCTAAAGAAACAGAACCAGCTGTCCCCCTCCCCCTCTCTTAGGGGTCAGATAGATGGGGCCAAATTGGAGTTAGAGGGTATTCTAGCAGTTAGGACTGAAAAGGCGCTAAGGAGAACACAGCATCTATTTTACTTAAAGGCGAATAAGCCCGATAAATTGTTGGCGAGGAGTTTGAAGGCGCGGTACGCACAATCTAGAATCTCCCAAATTAGGGCAGGGACGGGTGCTCTTACGTTTAGCCAGAATGAAATCCAAGAGACATTTAGGGACTTCTACCAATCTCTCTACTCTTCTCAGAACATGGCCCCAGAACACTATATTACCTCATATCTAGACTCCCTTGATCTCCCGCAAGTTTCAGTAGGGGATTTGCAGAACTTAAACAAAGAGGTCACGGTAGAGGAAATCCTAGAGACAATAAAAGAGCTTAAGCTTGGAAAGTCGCCTGGTCCGGATGGGTTTACCAATATTTATTACAAGAAATTCCCAGAAATACTAGCCCCTCACCTGTGTAACCTTTTTTAACTCAATTCTGAGAGGGGAGGCAACCCCCCCGAGCTGAACAACGCTGACTTGACATTGTTCCCTAAAGAGGGCAGGGACTCCAAAGAGGCTAAAAATTATCGGCCAATTGCACTCCTGAATGGAGACATTAAGTTGCTAGCAAAAATCTTCGCCAAAAGGATCTCGGCTTTTCTTCCAGCACTGATTCACAAAGACCAGTCAGGTTTTATCCCACACAGGCAGACGGGGGACAATATCAGGAGGACTTTAAATATCATACACATAGCTAGATCAGCTGGGCCCCCCGTGTGTATTTTAGCCTTGGACATTGAAAAAGCGTTCGATATGCTGGAATGGCCGTTTCTGTTTGCCACATTGTCTAAATTTGGGTTTAAGGGCCAGTTTATCAGCCTGCTGCACTCATACTATACTTCACCCAAAGCCTGCCTTAAGCTACCCGGTTCTCAGAGAGCCTATATCAATATCGGACGCGGTACTCGGCAGGGCTGCCCACTATCTCCACTCCTCTTTGCACTAGCAATTGAACCTTTAGCCCAGGCGATCAGAGCAAATTCCAAAATAGGTGGTGTACGGGTGGGACATCAGCATGTGAAATGTTCTTTATTTGCTGATGACCTCCTTTGTACCCTGACGAACCCGGGCCCATCGATTCAAGCCCTGATGGAAACGATCACGCAGTATAGCTCCTTGTCAGGGCTCAGGCTGAACCAGGAGAAGACAGAGGCCCTTAGTGTTGGTCTTCCCCCAGACATATTGAAACAGCTGAAACTAACACATAATTTCCTGTGGCCAGCCTCTCACATTAAATAATTGGGAATTAATCTAACCAGTACACTAGCAGAAATGTATAAAGCTAACTTCCCTCCCCTCTTTAGAACATTGCAGAGAGACCTAAACATCTGGTCGAAGCGGCATATCTCCTGGACGGGTCGGATTGCTGCGGTCAAGATGAACATCTTGCCAAGGCTGCTCTACCTAGCCAGGACTTTGCCCATTCAAATAAACAATGCAGAGTTGTCCCGTTTCCAATCCTTGGTATTTAAATTTATATGGAGGAATAGACCTCCAAAGATAGCCAGGAGGATAATGTTTAGGCACAAGTCCAAGGGCGGTCTATCATGTCCCAATTTTTCCAACTACCTCAAAGCGGCGCAACTTGCTTTTATCCCCTTGGTGCACTCCATCCATCACCAACCAAATTGGGTGTTTATTGAGGACGCATTAATGGCTCCCCTGACTTGGAGAATAATTCTATGGGCTCCTCCCTCGGAGACCTACGGGGACCGGATTAGTAACCCTATCACTAGCTTCACTTTAAGGACTTGGAATCGGGCCAGACGGGAACACAAATTAGCCCACGCCTTGTCTCCCCTAACTTCTGTGTTCTCATCTCCCTCCCTTTTAACCTCTCTATCAGTAGAATCGAGAAATTTTTGGAGCTCGCTTAATTTAGAAATTGGAAGCATGGGTGGACAGCGACAGAATCTTAACACTAGACACAGTGAAAAGGGATCATATAATACCCCAGCGAGAGCTATTTAACCTTATAAAAATAAGATATTGGATAGGGGAGGCGGTGAGGAAGCATGGACCCCCCATGGCTACCTGGCAGTCTACAATATGCAAGAATGTACCGCTCTTTAAGGGAACCCTGGGAAATCTTTATGACATATTAAACTTTCCCCCGGATCTTACAAAGCCCCCCTTCATGATAAAGTGGGAATCTGATCTACAACAAACTTGGGAGGGGACAACTTGGGCCGAGGCCTTTTTGAATCTCTCCAAGGGTTCATTTAATTTCAGTCTCTTGGAAACTTCTCTAAAAATTCTGCACCGGGCTTACATGACTCCAGTTAGATTGAACAAGATATTTCCAACAATCTCAGATAAGTGCTTTAGAGGGTGTCAAGTTTGGTGGGATTTCATTCACTTATGGTGGCAATGCCCCAGGGTGGCTGAGATCTGGGAGAAGGCAGCCACACTAATTTCAGGATTATTGCATTCCCCTATTACACCTTCAATAGCGACATGCCTTCTAGGAATACATCATTCAGAATTAGGGAGAAAAGGCAATAGGCTGGCTCAAATGATTTATCTTGCAGTCAAGAACATAATTGCCAGGCGATGGAAAGATAATTCTATCAGTTTTCAAGAAGTGATTAATAAAGTAAAATTTCTATTTATTAATGAAAAGATGACTCTTATACTCTTTTAGACTCTCTTCCGGCATTTTTGGAAATTTGGGAGCCTTGGATTAGATCACCTAACGGTATTCCTTGAGGAGGGATAGTCTGGGAGGTCGGGTGGGGCCTGTTTTTTCTTAAGCGGCTAGGTGTGGAGCCGAGGGGGGAGCGGTACGATTCGGACGGAATTGGAAGAAGGCTGACTGTTCTGTTGGAGGTAAGGTAATAATACAATGATTATTGGGGAAAAAAAAAAAAAAGTGCTAAGGAGGCGGCAGAGAGGGTGAGTGATCAGAGGAATATTGAATTTTCCTTTGGTATGGCAAGCGAGAGTAAGCTTTTATCTCTCTTACTTTTATTCTTTACGCTGAATCTATTTAAGCTCAGCTAGTTTACTATCTTTACGGAGTTGTTAGAAATTTATATGTATTATAAATATCACTAAAATTTTTGAAAATAAGGTACTTTGAGGAAAGATAGAATGGTCTCAGTATTACATTTTGGAGGATATCTGTGTTCAGGTGTCAAATGTACGTTTATTCCTGAAATGTTTTATTTGTTACTGCCATTCATACTAATCTCAATAAAGTTTATATGATAAAAAAAAATAATGACAAACACACTCCAACTTGGGTATAAACAGGCCACAGCTTTATTTGGAACATATTAAACACAATAACCTGAAGTAGCAGCATCCCCCTAGATTATGGAGCTCAACCCCCTCCAGAGGCCCAGTGGAACCCCGTGCCCATGAGACCTCTGGAACCAACCATACCAGATAACTTACAGTAAATTGAGCACCAAGCTAGGTTGATGCAGCACCCCCACCAACAGCTGTGACAACCATAATGCAAATTGAAGGGAGGGGGAGGGAAATTCTTCTTCTTTTGTCCTCCAACAGTTGACTGGAGATAGGCAGTACTAACACCCATTGCCACCCTACTAACTCCACCCAGCACTACCAGCTAGCCAATCCCTACCCTGCACTGTCAGGTCAACTGCCCCTCCCCCTATTCTGTCTCCAGGGCCATTCTTGACATAAGCATTCGTGACTCAGTCCAGTGAAAGGACAACCCATATAAATAATGACAAACACACTACAGCTTGGGTATAAACAGGCCACAGGTTTATTTGGGACATATTAAACATAATAACCTGAGGTAGCTGCATCCCTCTTGGATTAAAGAGCTCAACCCCCTCCAGAGGCCCAGTGGAACCCTGTGCCCATGAGACCTCTGGAACCAACCATACCGGATACCTTACGGTAAATTAAGCTCCAACCTAGGTTGATGCAGCCACCCGCAAGCCCAACTGGCTCAGCGCCGCCAAATAGCTCCATGGCCTGAACAATACCCACTTTAAGAGAATAAATCAATAATGATAAACCCACCACATTGAGGTGAACTCCATCCTTTAGAAAAAACGAATGCGCTGCCGGGGTTTCCAAATCTCTGTGCCTAATAGAGAAAAACCCCAACCTTCTTAGAAAGGAAGCCATAATCTTGTTCAGCCTCAACCTGACCTTGTCCAACTTTTTGGGGTTGTGAGCCCCAGCCACCTCAACCTAGGGGTTATCTGAGACCAGATTATAAGCAAACCTGGGAACAACTGCCTTTACCTGAAAACGCCCAGTGGCAAGTTGAACTAGTGACATCAGCTACCTAAATTCCAGAAGTGCTGTGGGAATGGTGTAGGTTCTTGATCCGCAGCTGGAGCTAACTCCCTGAACTGTTCCCACCTACACCTTGATAATGCATCCGCTATCATGTTTTTTAGCCCCGGGATATGAGATGACCTCACCAGAATATTCAACTGCAGATATTTTACTACCAATTGCCTCAGTAGCTTGACCGGAGGCAAAGAGGCAGTAGCAAAATGAATTGCCTGAACTACACTCATATTGGCACAGTGAAAAACTACATGTCGGTTCCTCACGCTATCCCCCCACAGCCAAATTGCCACCACAATAGGAAATAATACCAAAAAGGTTAAAAAAATTTCAGATTACAACACTTCCACCATGCAGCGCATGCCTGAGCGCACCACCAGCCATTAAAATAAGCACCAAACCCTTTAGCCCCTGCGGCATCCGTATAAAGTTCCAGAGCCCCATTGACTACTGTCTCCTTAAATAATCGTGCTACCATTGAAGTGCTCTAAAAACTCAAACCAAATGCCGGAGATCCGCCATGTGTTCTGATGTTATTCTATAGCGATGGTGCGGTTGACAAACCCCCGCTGTAGACAGCGACAACCTCCTGCAATTCTGCCCATTGGGATTACCTGGCAAGCAAAATAAAGTTTGCCAAGTAACGATTGCCATGGAGGGTCAACTTGGCCTTGTGCTTGGGGTCATTGCCATGCTGGAAAGTCTAAGAGCGTCCCATGCACAGCCTTTGTGCAGAAGAATGCAAATTGCCTACCAGTATTTTCTGATAACATGCTGCATTCATCTTGCCATCAATTTTCACAAGATTTCCTGTGCCTTTAGCGCTCACACCCCCCCAAAACATCAGTGAGCCACCACCATGCTTAACAGTGGGGATGGTATTATTTTCACTATAGGCCTTGTTGACCCCTCTCCAAACATAGCTATTATGGTTGTGACCATAAAGCTCTTTTTTGGTCTCGTCACTCCAAATTACAGTGTGCCAGAACCTGTGAGGAGTGTCAAGGTTGTTGTCGGGCATATTGTAACCTGGCTTTTTGGTGGCATTGGAGCAGTAAAGGCTTCTTTCTGGTATCGCAATCATGCAGCTGATTCATGTATCAACCACACTGTCTGTTTCCAGAGCAGCCTGCATTTCTCCCGAGGTTACCTGTGGGTTTTTCTTTGTATTCCGAAACAATTCTTCTGGCAGCCATTAAAATAAGCACCAAACCCTTTAGCCCCTGCGGCATCCGTATAAAGTTCCAGAGCCCCATTGACTACTGTCTCCTTAAATAATCGTGCTACCATTGAAGTGCTCTAAAAACTCAAACCAAATGCCGGAGATCCGCCATGTGTTCTGATGTTATTCTATAGCGATGTTGCGGTTGACAAACCCCCGCTGTAGACAGCGACAACCTCCTGCAATTCTGCCCATTGGGATTACCTGGCAAGCAAAATAAAGTTTGCCAAGTAACGATTGCATGGACCTAAGATAAACCTTCTTAGCTGCCCTAACCGCTAGCACCCCCATTTTTAGCTCCATCACTTTACTTACTGGCAGCCTACATGCAAAGGTTATAGTATCGATTTCGATACCCAGAAAACTCAACAAGTGGCAAGGACCTACCATTTTTTCATCCCCCAATGGAATACCGAATTCTTCTGCCATAACCTTAAAACACATTCACAACTGGGAGCACACAGAAGAAGCTACCGGGCCCACAAATAAAAAGTCATCCAAATAACGCACAACCGAAAATAGCCCCTCCTTCTGACAAACCACCCAGTGAAGAAACAAACTGAGCTTCTCAAAATACAACAAGAAACTGAACAATCCAGGTGAAGGCAAAAAGTATTTATTCAAAATTGAACAACCTAACAAATGGTGTAAATCCAGGTGGACTGGTAGCAACCTGAAAGTGGACTTAATGTCTACCTTTGTCAACCATGCCGATCTGCCTGCTCACCTTACCAACTGCACCACCTGCTTGTATGGGGATGCCATCTCTCCTCTTCCCCTGCACAGTCAGACCCATGCTGATTGGACGCAGCACACCCTCCGCCATTCACCTTGACGAGCCGGTCCTTCTTGACCGCACAAATACTACTCTCACCAGCCAGCTGCTCCGCCTCCGCGATCCTCTCTGCTGACTCGCCATGCGCTGCTTCCCTTACGTGGACCCCGGGCTCATCTGCTTGCGACATCTTCTGCTGCCTCGCTAGGACACCACAGGACCGACCACCCGCCGCCCCTCTCCTTCTGCGCCATCAGGATATTCCTCCTTGCACCTTTGCCCTGAGGGACTGTCAACCTCCATCCTGTCGCGCTGCTGCTCCTTCTTCTTCTGGGAGTCGCAACTTCAGGACTAAGCTTCTCTGGGGAACGCAATCTTCTTTCAGGGTTGCCCGCCCCCGATCCTGATGCAGGCACTGGAGCTCTCTGCTGATTCTCTTGTGCTGCCTCCGCTCATATCACAGCGACCGACGCCACTAGCCACTCCTGGCCATGCTCATCCTCCTGGCCCTTAGTTGTGTAATCAGGTTATCCATGGTCGGAGATGCCATTGCAAAATCCTTCTTCGTTGGTCCTCCAACCGTTGACCGGAGGGAGGCAGTACTAACACCCCTTGCCACCCTACTAACTCCACTCAGCACTAAAAGCTAGCCAATCACTACCCTGCACTAAGCCCGGTCAACTGCCCCCACCATCCAATTCTGTCTCCAGGGGCATTCTGGAAGTCTTGTGAGTGCTCTTGTAAACACAGGAGATCATAAAAAATCAAACAAATTAAAGGTATATCTGAGTTTCCTGTTCTTACCTTTTTCTAATCTAACACATGCTGCTTATACAGTTTGCTTAAAAGTTGGCATACCCTGGCAAAAAATTTGAAATGTTGGCATGTATTAGAAAATATGACTGATCATGCAAAAAACAATGTATTTTATTGAAGGATAGTGATCATATGAAGCCATTTATTATCACATAGTTGTTCGGCTCCTTTTTAAATCATAATGATAACAGAAATCACCCAAATGGCCCTGATCAAAAGTTTACATACCAATAGTTCTTAATACTGTGTATTGCCCCTTTTAGCATCAATGACAGCGTGCAGTCTTTTGTAATAATTGTCTATGAAGCCCCTAATTCTTGCAGGTGTTATAGCTGACCATTCATCTTGGCAAAATGCCTCGAGGTCATGCAAAGTCTTTGGTCGCCTTGCATGAACCGCACATTTAGAGTGGCTCGATGATATTAAGGTCAGGAGACTATGATGGCCACTCCAGAACCTTCAACTTTTTCTGCTGTAACCACTGGAGGGTCAACTTGGCCTTGTGCTTGGGGTCATTGCCATGCTGGAAAGTCTAAGAGCGTCCCATGCACAGCCTTTGTGCAGAAGAATGCAAATTGCCTACCAGTATTTTCTGATAACATGCTGCATTCATCTTGCCATCAATTTTCACAAGATTTCCTGTGCCTTTAGCGCTCACACCCCCCCAAAACATCAGTGAGCCACCACCATGCTTAACAGTGGGGATGGTATTATTTTCACTATAGGCCTTGTTGACCCCTCTCCAAACATAGCTATTATGGTTGTGACCATAAAGCTCTATTTTGGTCTCGTCACTCCAAATTACAGTGTGCCAGAACCTGTGAGGAGTGTCAAGGTTGTTGTCGGGCATATTGTAACCTGGCTTTTTGGTGGCATTGGAGCAGTAAAGGCTTCTTTCTGGTATCGCAATCATGCAGCTGATTCATGTATCAACCACACTGTCTGTTTCCAGAGCAGCCTGCATTTCTCCCGAGGTTACCTGTGGGTTTTTCTTTGTATTCCGAAACAATTCTTCTGGCAGTTGTGGCTGACATCTTTCTTGGTTTACCTGACCTTGGCTTGGTATCAAGAGAACCCCCGAAATTTCCACTTCTCAATAAGTGATTGAATAGTATTGACCGGCATTTTCAAGTCTTTGGATATGTTTTTATATCCTTTTCCATCTTGTTACTCAGGTCTTTTGACAGTTCTTTTCCGCTCCCCAAGGCTCAGTATGTAGACAATGCAGTGCATCCACATGAGAGATAACAAAATCATTGACTTTTATACACAGACACTAATTGTAATTCAAAAAGCCACAGGTGTGGGAAATTAACCTTTAAGTGCCATTTTAACCTGTGTGTGTGTCACTGTGTGTGTCTGTAACAAGGCCAAACATTCAAGGGTATGTAAACTTTTGATCAGGACCATTTGGGGGATTTCTGTTATCATTATGATTTAAAAAGGAGCCAAACAGCTATGTGATAATAAATGGCTTCATATGATCATTATCCTTCAATAAAATATATTTTTGGGCATGATCAGTCATATTTTCAAAATAAATGCAAAACTGTCACAATTTCTGCCAGGGTATGAAAACTTTTGAGCACAAATGTATTAGACACACACATTACATTGAATCATTCTATACACATCCAGATTTATTTATTTAAAAATACATTTTCCACCCCCCCCAAGAGCTACCAATAGAAATGCTGCATTTGGGTATATATTGTAATGCTTTACTAACCTTCAAGTCAACAGAGCAATGCAGAGATCTACAGATCAGTGTCTTGCACCTCCTACTTCCTACTCCAGAGACCACACATCCCATGATTCCTTCATGCACAATCTGCCATCTTTGATTGTTACATTGTGTTAAAATGTATTAGCTACATGTGATTGGCCAAAATGAAATATGAATTGTATGCTAATTTTAGCACAGATTTTCAGGGGTGTCAACTCACAATAGCTGCTGCCTGCAAACTCAAGTGATTTAGCAAACATCATGGTGAGTATGCAAATGTTTATTTTGATATTTTTTCATGCAAAAAAAATGTTTGCATACACTACAGATTCTTCTCTATCAGATGCATTCCTAATCCAGGAAACTTAGATATGTTTTTCATTTTTTTATAATTTTGAACGTATCAAAGGTTGCTTTGATAGGAGAAGGTTTTGACTCCCTGCCATGGACTTTCCTGCTCTGCCGTCATTCTGTACGCAATCCTATACATCATGTTTCATGTTCCTCAAAGAAACGAGAACTTGTAATAATTAATTTAAAATAAACCCCAAACGGACAAAGTATTGTGTATTTTGGCCTTTTAAGCATGGATGAAATCATTTTTCTCTTATAGACAGGAGTTTGCCAATGTTTTGTTTCTCATCTGAGGTTTGGAACCAATGCAGTGAGGTCCGTCCAATGAGGACACGCAGCCAGGTCCTGACTGTTTGCTTTAGCGCAGCGAAGCACCAAGTATAGCCTCATTTAGAGGAACAGCGGTTAGCAGCTAACAGGCTTCCACTTCATTGCATGGCAGATTGTTTTTCCATCAAAACGTGAACAGGACACAAAATACATTCAGGGGATTGAAGGTGTAATAAATAAGCACAATGCATATTTTGACAGCAGAAGCTGCGTAACCTTGGTTGGATGTAATATTAACTCACATAAAGGGGATAAAGGATAAATTTGATTTAAGATGACAAGTGCATGGTGGTTTGGAAGAACTTGAATTTTGTTCATGGCAAGCCAGCATGATCTGGACAGGTGCAAATAAGCATTGTATAGAGTGTAGCAACCCAAGTGCTGTAAATCTGTATAGCCGCATGTCACCAGAAATGCTATGTGGATACAAGAGAAGTAGCAGGGATTTTTTTAGGCACAGTGGCATTTGGGTGAAGATTATTAGGAAGCCGCGTGGGCTAAAGGCTGAAGTATTTGGTTAAAGAACCACTGTAAGCACCAGGTAACTGGGCTCTGAGCATCTTGTCCACGAATTTGTGTTTATAAAGCCAGTAATAAACGCTTCTGAGCTTGGAATGGTGCCTCATGTTGTTTTTCAGGAAGCCATGACATAGGTATTCCTTTAATTGGGAAGCTGTTTATTGTTGTGACTTATCTCCAATTATCGTCCTGCTCTGAGCATGTGTGGCCAAGCATGGTATGATAAGTAATGTCAATGCTTTATGTTGAATCATCAGCCAAGCAATGGTTAGTTAACAAACCTACCAGATCAAAAGAAAGACTATCTCAAGGTTTACAGACAAAAAACAAAAGTGATTCATGTGCAAGGAGGGAGATAGTGAAAGATCCAGCACCTCAGGCAAGTAATAGAGAATATCTCTCCTTAATTTCCCTGCCACCATCTCTCCATACACACTCACTGCCACATTTTTTCTCTCCATGCACTCTATTCCACCCTGACCCACTATATCTACTCACTATCACCTTCCCTCTCCATATCTCACTACTGACATCTCCATATCCACTGACCAAAACACTCACTATTCGGCCACTCTCTGCATTAAATCGCCACCGCCTTCTCTCCATACACACTCACCACCACTCCCTCTCTCCATACCACTAACTACCACCCTCACTCCAAACATACTCACCTCCACATCTCTCTCCATCCCCATACAATACCACTCTCTCCATACATAGCCGCCATCACCCTCTCTATCTATGTAGTACTACAGGGTCTCATATTTGATTATTTGGACTCTCTAGTATTTCAGGGACTAAAGGGACCTGTGTTACGTTCCAGATAGAATTATTGAATTGTTGTAGCACTTATCTCAGAGGTTCTTTTCAAGGACCCCCACAAAGCTTTACACAAAGGGAAACATTGTGGAGTAACTGCATTGTGAAACCCTTGGCCATACACAAAGGAATCCCAGTTTGGGATACAACAACATAGTGAGAAGGAAGGAGGCTGTAGAAATAATATATCATGTATCAGTTTGGGATACTAAAGGTTAATCAGATGATGTTTGAATTGAACCAAACCATTGGGAATTAACAATAGAATGGGATGTGGGAAATGCATATCTCCTAGGACAGAGTGCAGTACATGCTGGAACGATTAAAGTTGGCTTTGTTAAAGTTACACATGTGCACGGTTAGTTAGTGTTGTAACCTGATCGCAGCCATTATCACTTGGTGTGAGGAATTTAAAAAGACATTATAATCCAGAAAACTAATGGGCTATTTCAACAGAGGTGTCAGGGTGTGCAGTCTTGGAGTCCAGTTGTGGTAGATGATTACCAAGAATTTGAGGTTGAGATCAAGGCAGGAAAAAGATTTCCACCAACCAGGGTCAGGATGAAGGTCAAGCCTAAAACTCTGTGACATAAAGATTGATCAGACCAGCTATCAAAGACGGTATCCAATGTCTTAGAAAGGAGGAAATGAACCAGCAATCAATGCTCCATAAGAATGGATAAAGATACAGGCCACGACAGATACATTTGCCCCTAAAAGTGTGAAACAAGCCAATGGGCAAAACAACCTGCTATTTCCCATGAGGATGTTCATGGAAGGTAGCTGAGTCCTATAAGGATAGGGTGATAAGATGTTACTGCTTTCAGGGAATAATTTTTTGACTGAGACCCCTGTCCAGTTATATATTTGTGCAAGGAAATGTCCCTGTCTGGTAGGATAGGCAATGTGTGTATGTAACATAACCATAGGAAATATTAGTCTTGGAGTGCTGGGCAAGGTCCTGTAATTCTGGATTTCTCTGAATGAATAAGTCACTGCCCTCTGACACTCAAATTGCCTCAACTATGTACAGCAGGGAAATACTGAAATCCAAGAACATGTTCAGCACTCGAGGACCGAAGTTGCCTACCAATGTAAAATGTTAACTGCAAGAGAAATTCCAAGTAAGAACTTTAAGGTTATAATGCAAAGCTCCTAATACCTTAGATATTTGTTACTGCTTGTCGTCTCTTTCTTCCATAGTGTATATAGCGGTGAGCACCTAACTCCCCAATTTCAAGAAGTTTGCTTTGTATGTGCTCTGTCCAGTCTGTTGCGTGTTTTCAGAATGGGTGCATAGTGCAAGATATGTGTATGCTCTGGATAGTCATTGTGTTGAATTGTGAAAGTTTTGTATACTGTTGTTGTCCTGTTCTCCAGTCCTGTCCGACTCTTGGTGACCATAAGGATGCAGCACGCCAGGTACATCTGGCTGTGTGTCTGGCATGCTTATCAATGTGGTTTTCCTGGCAAAGATACTGAAATGGATTGCAATTTCTTTCTCCAATGGACCATGATTAGTCTGACCCTACATGGTATATATCACAGCTTCATTGAAGTACAGAAGCCCCTTCACCACAACAAGGTATCTATCCAGAAGGGGTTTATATAGCGAGGCATTTTTAAATGTATTTTGTTATATATGTAGTGTGTTTCAATATTCACTATCTTTATAAAGCACCATATTGCAGAAATCCTGAGCTGTTTTCTCTCCCACCAATCTTATATAGATATGGACCATATACTGTATATTAATGAAAACTGCTCATAATTGAAAATTACTTTTTTGAGTTTGCATTTGCTCATTCTTCTTAATATCGGATGGCTTTATACAGAAACAAATACAGGCAGATTCCCAATGAATAAAAAACAATTAATAAAATAAAAATAAAAATTATTATTTTCCTCACACTAATAACTGCATAGTGGGAAAGATCAGAAAGGCTGACTAATGGGTAAAACATTACAAATTTAAAAGACCAATATGGTAAAAAAAATCAGTATGGTCTTTATAATACTGGTCAAAATGTTATCAGAAAGCAAAAAATAAAAGAAGAAAGCACCCTTTACATTTTGCCACTTTTGTATGTTATTTGTTTGTACTGCAGGATCTCCTTGTGCTTTTCTTTGTAAACTAACAATCTGTAGGTACTACCATTCCCCTTAGAGCTAAAAACCTCCTGTGTGTTCAAAGCCTCCTCCCATCTCAGGAAGTTGAGTTACTGAAAGCAAAATGGCAAATGCCCCAGTAACACAAATATATATAAAAATATTAGAGGTTGCGTTACTTTGCCAATCGTCTCAAAAGAGGCGTTTCGGGCCTTTATGGGCAGTGAGGTGCAGCTGAACTCCCTAAGGGGTCCTTGCTCACTGTGCCTTAGGGAGTTCAGCTGCACCTCACTGAGGAAAGCCCATAAAGGGCGAAACGCGTCTGGGCTTTGCTGTTTCTCCTGTTCAGGGTAGAATTGGCTGGTATATTGGGTCTGGGTCCCTCTTTTGAGTGGGACCAGACTGATATACTACAGGATATTTCTCCCTGTGAAGGGCACAAGTGAGCTAAAAGAGGTTGCTCTCAAAGAGGGTTATCATTGCCATAGAACTAACCTGTTAGGGTTTGTTCCTTCTCTGGTGAGCACCTCTCACGTAGTTGTTTTGTTCAGAGATTTATATAACATGAAAATAAAATGTAAAAAAAAATACATATTTATTGTATATTTGCGGGCTTGAGATTGTTGTGCAATTAATTCTAATGTCTGTCATCACTTTCCCCGTTATTTACAGTGCGGTAGGTGATTTTTTATTTGCATTTACAGTGCTATGAATAGGTGTTTAACCCCCTTGCGAGTCCTCTCTAGCACTTCTTGGATTTTCTTCTACATTTGCCATTTACGGGGGTGAAAACATTTGCGAAGTTGAGGATTTGTAACAATTGAATAGCGATTTGCGATGGTAACATTTACAGGCTTGAAAGATGAAAGGCTCAGATCGGTTGGAGTTACAGTTTTAACAACAGCAGGGATTTTCAGCCTGCGAACCGTTTGCGGGTAGCTAAAAGACGCCAACTGAATAGCAAATTATTTTATGGGCTACATTATGGGCTCCAGTAACTAACAATTGCTCAATTGAATAGGGGCTATAGCGTCTGATGCAAATCATCCAGATTAAAGTCAAAAAATATATTTTTAAATTAAACTATTTAAAAAGAATCCCTTCCAAAAATGCACATATTTTTTGCCAGAATGCTGCATTTTATCTTTTTCCATAAACATGTATTCTTTTTTAGATCATGAAGTAATCCATTCTACGATACAGATGTAATACCTAATCAAATAATCCTAAAAAAGCATTTAAAATTAAATCTTTTTATTAACTGTGAGGACATTTTTTGGCACTTCGTTCCCCTGGTTTGTTTTGTCTTAAAGATGCATTTTTAAAATTCATAAATAATTTTAATTGCATTTTATTACTAAGCTCTGTTGTTCCTTAGTTCAATCCACACAACATGTTTCCAGCTCCATACATTTCTGCAGGGACATCAAGCATGTCTGATACATGACGAGTTATACTTTTAGTCAACAGTATCATTTTATTTCACGTGGGAAAGTTTCATGTAAGAGGAGATGCTCCATTTATTATTCAGGTTAACACTCTATAACAATATTCTATATTTTATTGCTGGCAAAAATATTAACGAGGTCGCGTTAGGATAAATTTAAATCTTTGCATGCAATGGGCCTAATAGTCTGTCTGTTATTTGGTATATACGATAACGCAACTAGACAGTGTTATGTGAATAAAAAGGCTGAGTTGAGAGCGTTCTCACTGGTGAGTATACTGTTAGGAAGTAGTATAGTTTACAATAGTGGTCGTTTTAAGGTATAGCTAAGTTTCCCTGTTTTCCCCTTTTTCTAATCTAACACTTTCCACTTATATCAGACACACACATTACATGGAGCCATTCTATACCTATACAGATGTATTTTATTTAAAAATAAAACTTGTTTTCCACACCCCCAGAGCTGCTTACATAGGCACAGTGAACCTACCAATAGGAACACTGCATTTGGGTACGGTCTTTAACTCTTTACTGGTGATGGGCTGTGATTATCAAATTCACCACTTGTTAGATCATGAAAGGTGCATGTATAAAGTTAACCATTATTATTATTTATTATTAATTTATTTGTATTGCAACAACTAAATAAAAAATAATAATAAAAAAATAATTAATAATTGATTAATAATTAATTAACAACTAATTAATTAATATTTAATCTGCATATTGCAGATCAGAGGAGATCTTAAAAGGTTGAACTTGATGGACTGAAAGTCTTTTTTCAACCTTAATTACTATGGCCCTCATTCAATTGCAATTTGGCCAATTGAATAGTGCTCTAAATAAGCACATATATTTTTTAAATAAGTTTTTAGTTAGTGAAAACCTTGCTTTTGGATAGATGCTTACTAAGTAAAAACTTATTTAAAAAAATATGTTATGTGCTTATTTAGACCCCTATTCAATTGGCCAAATTGCAATTGAATGAGGGCCTATGTAACTATGTAACATATTCCGTAGCGCTATATAGAGTAGATACAAGTCAATTATTTTTAGCAAACTACAAGAAAATGGAGGTCCCTGTTATTGGGTTTAAAACCAAGCGTACAAAAAGCTTTCTCTAAAGCACCCAATAATATAGAAAACCTACAGTCAAAAGGGTATGGGTGAGGTATAGAAAGGTGAGGTACAATATATTGCACATATTAAGGATGATGAGCTTCTTTAAACAGATGGGTTTTTAGTGAGGTTTTGAAGGATTTGAGGCAGGAGGATAGTTTATTGGAGCGAGGCAATGAGTTCCAAAGAATAGGGGGCAGCACAAGAAAAGTCCTGAAGGCGGGAGTGAGAGGAGGTGACAAGAGCAGAGTATAGAAGAAGGTCATGAGCAGAGTGAAGCAGACGGTTGGGGGAGTATTTAGAGACAACCATAATTCCATCTGTAAATTAAAATGTTTTTAAAGTAAATGTTAATCTGCCTTAGGTGCTGGGTCGGTCTCTACCTCCCACCTGTCACATGACCCAAACCTCCAAAGTTATCTAGCAGCTGTTTCATTTAATTATTCATCTGGTTAATTAACTATTGTTTAGAAAATCAGGCAGCAAAAAACATGGACACCAGTTATGACATTGGATAGGGGCACAGCCTTGTATACATACAGCACATGGATAGGCTGAGATAAGTACCAGCTACTGAATAATTACACAGCTTCCCACTGACTTCCATGACTTCTACATAAACATTGAGAGTCACGTGACAGGAGGAAGGTGGAAACAGATCCAGCACACCAGGCAGGTGATAATAATATTAAAACCATTTTATTTACAGATTATTTTATTGTTGACTTTATAAACACATATTCCTTGAATGTAGAAGTGGTAAACTTTTATCTTGTTTAGTCGTTTAGTCATGTCTGTCTCTTGGTGACCATACAGAGAGCAGCATGCCTGGCACACCTGTCTTGTGCTTATCCATATGGTGCTCATGGCACAGATACTGGGTTGCCAGTTCCTTCTCCAGTGTACTGCGATTTGTCTGATCTCTCTGCTCTGACCTAATTATCTTGGGTGACCCTGCAAGGTATAGCTCACAGCTTCATTGAGGTATACATGCTCCTTTTCCATGACAAGGTCCCAATCCAGAAGGGAATCTGGAGCATACACTGGTACTTTAATGGACCACTAAAGTTTAGGAAACATATCACATGTTGTGAACTATGTAACATGCTACCAATATTATCAGCAGTGTAAGTAATGAACATAAAAGCATTTTCAGAGAAAAAAAAAGACTGTGCATAGAAAGTTGCATGTTGTCTGGCTTCAGCAAATCATGCTAGCTCGGGACCTCATTGAGTGTGTTCATCTATCAGTGGATGGGAGGGTGGGAAGAGAGAGAGCAAATGATTTGTTTTCAAATTGAAGCTTTTAGTATTTGACACCTACCATATTCCCCTGCACATGCCCATGAGCATGTAGCTGCAATTACAAGCCCTGCTCCTACAGAAATGTAAACACCCTTCTAAAAAACACTAACTGCATAAAAGTATAATTTATACTGGGCCACAACATACACAAACATGGCAGCAGGAAGATCAGGTATATATGTAAATGGTAACCCGCCTACACGGAAACAATCTTCAACTTTCATTTGAGCGTATAAAACACACTTTCTCTTCCCAGTCTTTCTTCATTTATCTTCTCTTTCTACTGTCTCATATCACCATCTAAAATAATTTCACTTTTCACCCATGTCTTTCTTGATGGCTAGCCAAAGGTGCCATTTATGTTCTGCACCAAGCCAGATATGGCTTTGTAAACCCCTTAGTTAGACCATATGACTTGTGTTTTTTGGTGTTAGCAGTAGTGGTTACCCAGGAGGAGCGTGATGGCTATTGGCCATTGATGGTGCCATTAATTGCAATGAGCCACTCTCAACTCAACTCTCATATACTTCTATGTACAATATCTGAATCTGCTCATCACATTGAATTGGATATATAGTATACATCATTATGGGAAGATAAGTCATGTAGGAAGAATGCTCATTATATGGCTCACAATATAATGGTCTGTTTCAAGCAGGAAAGGTTAATCAAAAAACAAGCAAACAGCAGGAGTTGAATTAGCCCCATGGATAAGGCTGAGATCCAATTTGAATAGAACGATCTCCGTGAGACAAGCTTAAATTACTTAAATATAAATTACATGCAGTTTGGGCCAACTGCACCTGTATTCTTAAATATTCTACACTTTATGCTGCACATTCTCCAGTGTTCAATGGGAATTGATTGGAAAATTGTTCCCACATGATGGCTGGAAAAATAAGTTTTCTGCCAAAGGCACTAGGTTTAGAAAGCATAAAGGAAGAAGAAAAGCACATGTACTGACATTCTAGTGATCAATGAGAATTTGTCAAAATCGGAAAGTGGACATCAACACGTTTCTAAGGCTCTGATGCAAAAGTTAACGATGAGAGATGTATGAGATGGGGCCTTTCCAGAAAAATATAGTATCAGTGATGTGGCCGCTGGATCAAGAGAATACAGGGAAAAATAAATTAATGCAGCCAGGTAGTAATATAATAATAATAAGATATATGTATGTCTGCACATCTGCACATACCAATCCTTGGTACTTAAATATTCTCCTTTCTTTGAACATCTGTTTTCCATCTTCCAATATGCTTGATAGGTTTTTGTGGTATCTTCTTGGTAGAATTCTGTAAATGTGTGGCATATCTATTTTCTGTGACCTTATATTTTAATAAATGCTTTATATGCCCCATATGCCAGTGCACAATGAAAACAAATTATTATTAAAAATATGTGTTTGAAAATGTTGGATCTAACTAACAGCAGAATTAAGCAGAAAAAATCGTATAGTTAGATTTGAATTAGAAAAATAAATGCTGATGCCTCTACCTGGTGGAATCCATGATACAAAGCTGGAAGTTATGTGTGTGAGAAGGCATTTACATTTCTAGAGAGTGGGGAGGGGTGTGGTGCCAATTTCAATATTATCCAATTATCTTCACAAAGGCTATCTGTTCCCTACCTCAAACACACCATGATGATTTATCTCTGTATACATAAACAGTCATACATAAAAATTCAGATTTTCTCATATACTGTTTTATGTCCATGACTTACACAGCTTACATGACTTAGCTGACTTACATGACTTACACGTAGCTCTCTCTCTCTCTGCCCATTGTTACTTACAGTGCCAGAAATTGGACTCATACTGAAGAGTTCTCTATCTCACAGTACAGTAATCTAGGAATATATGTTTTGGTATTGTACTTCTTGTCTAGTAATGCCCAAGGCTTTCAAAAAGTAAGTTAATGGATCCAAGTGAGTAGAAACAAAAGGTAATGCATTAATATACTTATTCCCATGTTAGTACCAAGAATCCAATGGAAACTTTCCAATGGAAACTTTATATACTGAGAATATATTGAATTATGTAGGAAACCTGTTCATTGTTTGGGACATGTTAGTGGTTTTCAATGGCTTATATCTTGGCTATAAATAGATCCAAAAGAGGTCACCCCTCCTTAAGGAGGTGTATGACTACAGACCGTAGAGCTAAAAGGGTTCCCTATATGGAGTACAAAAAAGATAATAATATTATAATACTGGCATAAACAATATCCTGGTAAAAACTAACAGTTCTATTAAATTTGAAGCCCGTAGCGGTATTGGCTGCGTTACAGAGCTATTAAATGAAACAATGCAGCAAGTTACGGGCCGGAGACACAAACCCGTAAACCATTATTGCGCACGTTGGATGAGCGGCCGTGAACGTGATCAATTAGTCAAACCTGTAGTTAGGGGTTTAGATGGAGCCAATGGCAAATGAGATCGTCATCATTACGTCACTGAAAAATGGAGGTTAGATTTCAAAGCCTTACGGGTTTCAATTACGAGTTATGATCGCACCCACATTCCAGAAATAATGCAATATTGATAAATCAGTAAATATGATATTCAAGTCCATACATTACATGTATTAACACATTGATTGCCGGGATCGATACAACACAGAAATTAAACATAAAATAATGTATTTTATATTGCCAATTTGCGAGCTTGAGAATGTTGTGCTATTAATTTTATTACCAAAAAATCACTTCCCCATGAATTATAAGTACAGTAGTGTGTGTATATTTGCATTTATGGCGCTACGAATAGGATTTTAACCCCCTTGCGGGGCCTCTCTAGTACCCGTTGGCTTTTTGGCTCCATTTACCTTCTACGGGGTTGAACACCAGTGGATTTGTAGCAATTTACTACCGATTATCGAACGTAACAGTTACGGGCTTGACAGATCAAAGGATTTGTGGCAGCGGGGTTCAGATTTCGGCGTCCCAGAGCTTTTTTCCACCCTTTACCTGCAAGCCGATCCTCAGAGTTGAACTCGACATAGAATCCACTTTTTTGCTTTTTTGTGGCAAGGGTTTTATAACCCATATCACATCCATCCAAGTATGATGGCACCCCTTTATGTATAGATATATATATGTTGTGTGTGTGTGTGTACTAGAGCACTTAATAAATAAAAACAAAGAAAGAAAACATTTATCCTAACCCACGATTTTTTAGGTTTATTATTCTATATACTCATTTTTATTACTGATAAGTTTTCCATTTGGAATAATTTTTATATACATTCTGAGTTTCTTTCTTTTTAGATTTTTTTGAGTTTTCTATTTTTGAGCTGTTAGTCTTTATATGTTAAAGGAACTCTTTAAGCAAATTATTTTCTTTTTAATATGAATGTTTCAACATGGTTACTTCATTAAAGGTATATCTAAATGTCATTGTTTTTAACTTTTCTAATCGAACACCTGCTGCTTATATCAGAAACACACATCTTATATGGAGTCATTTTCCTCCAGAGCTGCTTACATAGGCACCTTGTACCTACCAATAGAAACACTGCATTTGAGTATGGTTTCTAACCCTACACTAACCTTCACGCCAACAGCAGCACAATGCAGAGATCCACACAGCAATGGGCTCTTTGTGCAAGGGACTACACATCCCATGATTCCTTGCTACACAAACTGCCATCACAAATTGAAACAAAGTATAACTGCCTGTGATTGGCCAAAACAAATTATGAATTTTTATACTAATTTTAGAAGGGATTTCTAGGGGTGTTAACTCTAAAAATCACCTGCTTGCAAACTCAAGACATTTAGCAATCTTTCAGGTTAGCTTTATAATATTTATTTTGGTATTTTTGTCAGGCAAAAACATTTTTTGCATACACTACAGATTCTCCTCATCAGATTAATTCATAATCCATGAAACTTGCCTTTAAATGTATCCTCCTAAATGTAATTGTGATAAAAAAATTACATTTCACTTACTTTTAAGAGGTCCACTAAGTAACAGATGCTTACTTTATGGAAAGTTCCTCTTTCTTCCTGTCTTCCTCATGTAAGTTGCCATGCTGCACAGCTGCGCCCTAAAGTCACACCCACAAAGGAGGGGCTTCACAATGATAGTCTGATGATGAGAGAACAGAACAAAGGAAGAAGCTCCAAAAGCTAAGAATCTGTTACATTGGGGACTTGCACATTTTTATATCACAATTGCACAGAGAATGATAACATTCCAGGTACCTTTGTATTTGGATGTGGTTGTGGGGTTTTTACACCTGATTCAAGGGCAACTGATATAAAAATGTCGGCTCCCAGTAGTTCAAGAGGTCCATTCAAGATACACATTAGAGGAAGAGTATCCTCTAGATATATATCCTTACTCGTGAATTATGTATTTCCAAATGTATGACTGACACCAATACTGTTCTTGTAACTGCTTATTCCATAAACTGGGTTGAATATGATTTTTTCCTTGCAATTCAATATAGTGCAGTAAATATAATAAATAGCATTAGCACCAAATCATATTAAGAGCAAAATAATTTCTTCAACTTGTAAATATTTGCAACATGGTATAAACTATAAATGTATAAACACAAATGTGCAGTGTCCATATGGTGACACAACTAAAGGATTAAACAACAACAATAAACTATAAAAGGCTCCTTGCTGAAAAGGTTTACAAAATTAATAATAGAAATGCACTGATGGGTTAAAATTTACTGTAGATAGAAACTTCCTGTGGTTCCTTCCACCTCAGGTTTTGATAAGAAGAAACCAAATGGAAGATTCAACATCAGCATAATTACATATAAAAGTATACGTGTTTGAAAAGTCTGTGTCTCACTAAGAGCATGAATAAGCCATTATAATGCCATACAAAATTTTTTTGGTTAGAAAGAAATATATTTTGATGCCTCTGCAGAACTTAAGAAGTATACATGCAGACTCATTAAATTGGAGGCCAGTAACTCCAACGTGAGGCATGCAACGGCTACTGGCTTTAAATTCCCCTGTGTTATGGGGCTATTTAATTGGAAGGGTCTGCGAGCTACGGGCCGGAGACGCTAAACTGCAACGCGGTCTGTCGCCCGTTGGATGAACAGCATCAATTAGCCAATGGCAATACAGATTGTCATCATGGCTAATGAAAGCCTGCAGGAACACCGAAGGCTCCCTACATCAGCCCTTGTTGCTGGGTCCCGATCAGTTAAACATTAAACCCCTGCCGCGGGACTACTCCAAGTACCCTCCCAGCACCTAAAATGAACCCCCCTTATGCTGGGGGTCCCCATCGGGACCCCTACTACATTTAAAAATCAGAATTTCCCGCTGCGGGTCCTTAAAGGGCCCGCGGCACACAAATAGTGAACCCCTGTTGTGGGGGTGCTGTAAGTACCCCCGCAGCACCTAACATTAACACCCCCGCAGTGTCCCTACATTAGCCCTTGCAGCAGGGTCCCAATCGGGACCACCACTGCATTTAAAATTCAAATTTCCTGCCTTGAAGGTTCTGAAAGGACCTTAAAGGTCCTTAAAGGACCCGGGCCGAATAAAAATGTAACCCCTGCCGCAGAGGGTACTAAAAGTATCCCCCTCAGCACCTAAAATTAACACCATCACTCATGGGGGTCTATATAGACCCTTATGAGACTATAATTAACCCAATCAGTCCAATAGGGGTCTATATAGACCCTTATAGGACACTATTAACCCCTCTATTAACACTATAAGTGCCATGAGGGTCCTCCAGGACCCTCATGACACAAAGTCTAAGCACTACACTATTAACCCTAACTATACCCCATTAATCCTAACTATACCCTATTAACTCTAACTATACCCAATTAACCCATTAACCCTAACTATACCCATTAACCTTAACTATACCCCATTAACTCATTAATCCTAGCTATACCCAATTAACCATAACTATACCTGTACACCCCTAACTATAACCCCAACTCCTACCCTAACCTATTAACTCCTACACTACTTACCTAACCCCCTAATAAAATCCCTAACACCCCACTAATTACAAAAAAAACCCCCACCTAATTACAGAAAATAACACAGCATTACATAAAATAAAAAAAAACACCTATTTACACAAAATAATAAAAACTACAGTACTGAAAATACCCCCCCCCCCCCCAGTACATAAAATAAGGAAACCCACAGTACATATAATAAAAAACCTACAGTACATAAAATAAAAATAGCTTCACTTTCAGGACAAGGGGGGAAATTTGAATTTTTAAATGCAGTGGGGTTCCCGATCCGGGCCCCCGCTGCAAGGGGTACAAAGCAGATTTACAAAGCAGATTTACAAAGCAGATTTACAAAGACGATGGAAGTGTTTCTCAGTCTGATGTCTAACCTCCTCTCTTCCTGATGGGATTAGCCATGAGACATGTAAATCCTATTAGACAGCTACCTAGAGGACATTATAGGTGGTACAACATGCATCACACAGATATTAAACAAGCCTAAATGTAAAAATTAACATCCTACTGACCCAATCCCTATGTGGGTGCATCAGAAACTATCCCTTCAGCCTAAAAATGCCCCATAGTCCAGAACAAAGGGAGTCCAGATGTACATGTCAGGTCACGGTAAGCCCAAAAAGAGTACAACCAAAAGTTCAAAGTCCAGGGTTACCGTGACAAAAGGGTTGCCCGCTGTGTGGTTCCAGGTTCCACATCCCGGAGGCATTTTTCGACCATCCTGCATTTAAACCCGCAAGTCGTCTGCGGGGAGGTTTACAAGGCTAATTTAATAGCCTTCAGTCCTACTTTTTTAGATATTTGTCTATGTTTAAAAATTTAATGAGGCTGATGATGTTGTAGTGGAAGTTGTGTGTCGGAGGTGTGTTTGCATTTCTAGAGAGCAATGCTTGCATTTCCTGATGCAAGCTGTCTTCTTCAATGGTGAGTAAAAGGATGTGGTGTCAGTTTCAATCAGATCCAATTATCTAGCAAAGCTTTTGATCCTTTCCCTCTCATCTTTCTCTACTACATACCCCATGATCCAGTTCTCAAGTGAAAAATGGATTGTCCTATTCATGAAGAATCTTCAAACATTCTGTTTCCCAACCCCACTTTTTTTTTATGTCCATGGCTTAGCTTACACAACTGCTAATGTTGTTAGTTTGTTGCATTCTTCGCAAACAAGTGACTTTTTTCTTGAATTACAGTGGCCCTTGAACAGTTCTGTCTCTGTGTACTCTCACTATAACACTTTACCACTAGCTGGCAGCAAACCACTATATACATTATAAAGAAAAAATTATTCCCTATCTGTCCCTCCCAGTATACTCACCTGATACATCACCAGCACCTTTAATATATTGCATCTTAAATACAGTATATGCCAATAAATGAAGCGTATTCTAAAATATTATTTAAAAAAAAAAACAAGCACATAATAACTCAAAAATGTATGGACTGTGGTCAAAAATTGTCTATACTGTCTTTTGAATAACTAAACAAGATAATGTCTTCAATGTTTTTAGAAAATAAAAAATAAGCACATTTTTAACTTTCATATAAATTTTTTCTTATTGAGATTAATTTTCTTTTGTGAACTGATCTTGTCTGTTACTTGATCTTTCTATTACTACTATTCAGTTTTCAGACTCTGACAGTTGTAGATGTCACATGCCCATTGTGAATTTAGAAAATTTCTGTCCAATCAATGCCTCATCCTACCCAGGAGGTTGATCAGTAAAAAACAAAATAGTAGATCTAAAACCAGTTTGCCTATTTTCAAGTGTAGTTATTCATAAAAGTATATTTTAAATATATGATCATATGTGTCTATTATTATTATTATTATTATTACTCTATATAATGCACCAAGATTCTCCATAGCACTATTTACAAAGTAGAATAGAGTACATTAGGTACAATTAGCAAATCAAAAAGGTATATACAAATTCTAAGGTAAGTTGAAATACAAATACAGGTACAATACAATACATATATGAAACAAATGGGTATGGGGGCAGGAAGGTAAAAAATCTATTAGAAGTAAGTGAAGTGTAATATTTATATCAGGGTGATAAAATTAACTCAAAACATTCATATAAAACAAAAAAATTACTAAATAGTTCCTGTAACCTAGTAAGAAAAATACAATATATGGAAAGTATTTTTAACTCATTTGTAATATTAAAGGCACATGCAAGTGAGCTGGGTTATTAATGCATCTGAGGAGAATTTATAGGGTCTGAAAAAATGTGTTTGCATGAAAAAAATCCAAAGTCAACAGTTAAACTGTTAGCCTGTAGTTTGCTGAATTTCTTGCATTTGCAAACTGGTTTCTATCAATATTGACACCCCCTGAAATTCCCATGGAATATTAGTATAAGTAATATATGGAATCATTTTGGCCTGGGGATTGTGCAGGCATGCTCAGTTAGCACTTGAAGTCTTCCCTACTGTGGGAAGTCACATGATTTCGGACACATTCTTTTCCTTTAGCCAATCGGCAGCTTTTATATCGGGTTCATTTTTTGAATGAAGTACCCGATATGCGCAGTGCCATTGCTGGGGGTGTCTACATCACCACAAGCACATTTTTTTTTTTTTTTTTTTA
Organism: Discoglossus pictus; assembly: GCA_027410445.1. Taxonomy (NCBI): domain Eukaryota; kingdom Metazoa; phylum Chordata; class Amphibia; order Anura; family Alytidae; genus Discoglossus; species Discoglossus pictus. The sequence continues at coordinate 409,930,958 of CM050165.1, read as the reverse complement.
ATGTTTTAATTTTTTCATGCAAACATTTTTTGCTAGGTGGGTTATGATGCATTCTACAGGATGCATTCGTAACCCACCTGACTTGCATATACCTTTAAGCTCTTGATTTATTATATCTACTTAAAATCCAGCCCTGAACATTATTCTGCATTCAACTACATTCTTTGCTAAAAGTAAATTGTGCAGTAAATTATAAGAATGGGCAAGAGAGATTAACATAAAGATAGATAAAATCTTCATTTTCAGCTGTAGCAGTAAAAATAGATAATTTTATATAAGTAGGAACAAAAGCTATCAATGGAACGTCTTGTTTTGCTTATGCCAAATGTGCACTTTGCATTTCCAATAAGGGCGCCAAGAAAATCTTAAGAAGCTCAAGGTGTGCTTGTCCCTTGGGGACTGGATTCCTTCCTAGTGTAATGCACCATCTGGTCCCTTAAAGCCCTTAATCATTTACTGTGTAAACCACCAAAATCTCTACTATAAACTTTTTTTGACTTCACTACTACAAAATTCCCTGACAACAATGTATCATTTCATCTGTGTCGAGCAACTCGACCAAGGCCGATATTTCCAGTTACAAAGCTGGAAGAAAAAACCAAACCACAACCAAGGAAAATGTGTACTCCCAGAGCCGTTCTGTTAAATTTTCAACTAACATCATGAAAGGAAAAAAGTCTCTTATTCTTCACCATTCTGTAAGAAAAGACGGAATTGGCAGTTTGGAATGGAGATGAACAGAAGTTTCCTTGGAGTTTCTTAAGTTACTAATAGAAAAGAATGTTCTCTAACCAATAAAAATAATCCTGAGATTTATAACTTCTAGAAAAATACACATACGTGCTCTAGTTACTTTTTATGTGAAGTGTTATTTCTTTCTCAGCACACATGGGAGGTAGTGAGTTCCCTTCTTTGTGGATGTGATGCTTAAGTACTCATTGTAATGGCCCTTGTGATGACTAATAGGAAAAAAGCCATTCTAACTGCAGCTTAGCAAAAAATGCTTTGAAATAACTAGTTGTTGGCATTATGGGCTGCTCCCCTGAACACTGGCACAGTATGCCTGCTGTGGGCTGAAGAGGAATTGTTGTATTTCAATTATAAGGTTTCTTTTTATAATTTATAGTCTCCTTCAGACCATCCATCCATCTGTCTATTCCGCTTTTTTATTTTTTTTTACATTTTTTGAAGATGGATTTATCAATAGACAAATAGCCTAGGGTACTTCATTCTTAGGGGCACATGCATGGCCAATCATAAAGCAGGTTTGTAACTCTTTCCCCTCTCAATGATTTACAGCCTTATTAAATTGCGATGCGGCCAATTGAATAGTGCTCTATATAAGCACAGAGCATATTTTTTTAAAGAAGTTTTTAGTTAGTGAAGATCTTGCTTTTGGATAGAAGTTCACTAACGAAAAGCTTCTGTAAAAAAATATGCTCTCTGATTATATAGAGCCCTATTCAATTGGACGAATCGCAATTTAATAAGGCTGTTGCTGTTTATTTAATTTAATTGCTACATAAAACATACCTCTGGCCTTATTGTATTGTAGCGTATTGCTTTCTGTATACTTTATCATTTGTTTTCTCATTGTACTTCCTATACCCAATTTAATTCAATGTGCCCTTTTTAAATATCTATGGAAAATGTTGGTGCCCTGTAAACAAAGAACAATAACATTTGGATTGTACTTAGTGGATACCCTCAGCTCTACTAATACCAGGTCACAAATTAACCCCTTCAAGTCTCACTGCCATCAATGGCGATAATGTGAATGCATAGATAGTAAAGTTTATCACCATGTTTATTGATTTTTGATTCTGCATTAGGAGCTGGGTAACCTAAAAATAATAATTAAGGTTTTGCATTCCTTTACATTTTTTTATCCAATATGGTGTATTTCTAGTTATGTATGTGTGTTGGTAGCATGATATTTGGGCGCACGAGACTTGCGAACCGCCATGTGCACGCCCACAAAGGCTAACAAATGCGCGCACTCACACCAGCGCTCCAGTACAGCACTCTGCACTCACCCCTCCTTCTCTAGCTCTCCAACCCTTAATAATTACTCTCTCCCCAAGTACTCACTCCCCCAGTATTCACCCTCTCTTCCCCCAGTATTCACCATCCTTAGTATTCACCCTGTCTTCCCCAGTCCCTCCCGTACTCACCCTCTCTCCCCAGCTCTCCCTCCTTCCCTCAGTATTCACCCTCTCACCCCAGGTCTCTCTCCCCCAGTACTCACCCTATAAGCACTCTCCAGAGTTCTAAATGCTCTGGTGTGGGTGCGTGCATTTGTCAGCGCGCACTTGACGTCGTGCATGTCTCATGCGCCAAAAAGTCGGGGTGCCTTGTGTGTTAAAATACAATAAACTTGCCACTGGTTCATCAATCATATCCAGAGACATGCTTACCCACAGTATATAAAACTATAAGAAAAAGGAAATCTTGTTTTGTTGGATCAATTGAAGTATATCTATTCTATTTCCACAGGAAAAAGGTTTAGTAATGTATATATATATATATATATATATATATATATATATATATATATATATAGAAACCTATTATCTGGGGGGCACTTAGCTACTTCCTCTGTGCCCGAATCTTCAACTGGTGTTTTAGGCTCCATTTTGATCACCATATAAAATCCATATAATAGGATTGGACACTCCAAAGATCTCTCCAATCTGTAGTTCCCTGAGACTGCTGAATCTGTAAATGTGGAAAGTATTAGATTTAAAAAAAATAAATCAGAGCCGTTTTCCTAGGGACTAGTATGGCAAAGTGTTTAAAATCATAAAAGAAATATATCAAATACGACCCTGTATATCTGTATATTTAAGAGCTGGATGTCCCATTATGGTGCAAAAATAAATACCAAAATGTTTTTCTCTTTGTATTTGTACCAAACAACTTCCGCACCTTATTCATATATGCTAAATTTCTCCAATATATTTATTTTGAAACGTATAAGAAGCTTTGCTAAATAAAAAACATGGAAAGATGTATTATTTATGGTACTTTATTAACCATCCTTAATTATTTTCATAGATATAGTTTATACAAATAAACAGACAAGACAGAACACAATGCAAAAATACTTGGACTTTTTAACTGCACTGCAGATAATGGATATGTTCACTTATTGACTTTGAGGAATCTGGGTTGTCCTCTCTTAGAAGAATGTCAGTAATGCAATAAAAATAAATGAATTGCCTTATTGTATGTAGGATTTGCTTTAGAAATAACCTTGGAGTCATATGATACCTCCCATTTGTCCTATAAAAAATTCAATATTGGCCCTGTCTTTTTGCAATAGGACATAATTAATGTTTCAGATCCTCCAGGTCTTCTGGTTGACGCTGGCAAGTTGGCTCACAACGGAGAGCAGACAGCTTCCATTTCTCACCTCTGTGAGCTCACTTTAAGTTGATGTCAGGCACATGATACATTATTCACAATGGTGATGACACCATGGCTACTGTAAGCTGCAGACTGTATGAATATCTCTCTTCCTCTGCCAGGACACGTCCAGACACTACCAGAGAAGTGCAAGAGCAAAGCTACTGTTACAAATCCCCTATTCTACATTCCTTGCAATTGTGTCACAATTCAAAAAGAATGGGAGGGTTGGAAAATACATTCAATTAAGTTGCGGCAAAATTATTATAAAAAAAAAATACATCTGGACTGAGAAACAGATACTTTTAATGCCATTTTCTGTAGACGGCGTGACAGCTCTTGTCTAATGTCAGTATAGTCAAATATTGCTATTGTATCTCCATATATTTGAGAATTACTATTTTATTACAGAGAACATTTAATTATGGCATAAAAACTGTGTTTGTTTAATATTTAAATATTAATTTAAGGGACACTGAAGTCGCCACATGAGCTCACCACATCACATAGTAGGTAGAAAATAATATGGAAAAAGTGTTTTCCTTTTTTAAATTGTGAGATAAGGTATGAGCTTTTGATGTTAGTTTTTTTAGGCTGATTTTTTCATCCACTGAATCAACAGAAAAAATAATGAGCTACAGTGTCTGGTGACACTAATTGGAATCAGATGTGCAGGCTAACAGCCCTATTAAATTCCCTCAACGTGTAAAACCGTAGCCCTTAATGTAGCCGCAAGACTTAGGGCTATTAAATTGGCCCCGTAAAGCAACCCGCTAACGATCTGTGGGTTAAATTTGAACTCTGCGGCTGCAAATCCTTTAATCTGTCCAGCCCGTAACTGTTACGTTCGAAAATTTATATTAAATTGCTACAAATCTACTGGCGTTCAAACCCGTAACCTGCAAATTGTGTTAAAAAGCCAATGGGTACTTGAGGGGACCCACAAGTTGGTTAAAGTCCTATCCGTAGCACTGTAAATGCAAATATACACACACTACTGTACTTATAATTCATGGGAAAGTGATGTTTGGTATTAAACTTAATAGCACAACATTCTCAAGCTCGCAAATCTGCAATGTAAAATACTTTCATTTCTGTTTAATTTCTGTGTTATATCGATCCCAGCAATCAATGTGTTAGTACATATACTGTAATGGAACACGCATGCACTAGAATATCATATTTACGGCTTTATCAATATTGCATTATTTCTGAAATGCGGGTCCGATCGAAACTCGTAAGCTAACCTCCATTTCTCAGTGACGTAATGATGACAAACTAATTTGCCATTGGCTACGGGTTTGACTAATTGATCATGTTCATGGCCCCACATCCAACGTGTGCAAGAATGGTTCACGGGGCATGGTTCAATTTAATAGCTCTGTAACACAGTCAAATTTAAAGTCTGCAGCCTTTACAGGTGTGCCGATGCCGCTACGGGCTTCAAATGTAATGGAGCTGTAAGTAAGGGAGTGTTATAATTCTTAATATAGCGTCATATACATAATAATTAATATAGCCTCTACACATAATGATCTGGGAGGTTGATTAACATTTTATGGATATGTTAAAGGTTTGTTGTAAAAACTCTTACCATGATCACCCCCACAGTATCAATAAGGCATGTCTCTGTTATCTGCCCACTTAAAAGAAGCTATCATTATTTAGGTGGGAATTCTTGCAAAGTTTCTGTCCCCATAATTATAACTAAGTTTAAGTTTTAATACGTTTATAATCTGCAAGATTTCTGAGTATATATATTATTGCATCATACTTGTTTTATGTCACATGATACCTATTTTATGAAGGGATTCAATTAAAACCAGAATCACACAGTATATTTTTAGTTAACCAAGTGCTCTGGCTAAGCATACATTACAAAATGAACCTACATTTACTCCCGCATAGTGTGTCACACTCTCTCATTTTGTGAAAACAATTAAACAAAAGCTTTCATTTAGTAGAAAAAGGGGTCGTGGCTTACTCCTCTCTGGTTATCCCACAAAGATACCTCAGTAGATAAAAATTCCCAGTTATATTGGTGGATTAGCAAAAACATAACTATCGCTGCAGATATAGTAATAGAAGTAGAAACAACACCCAACGCTCAACCTGCATTTGATTAACTCCAATCTGGGCCATTTATTAAGACATAATAAGTCAGCTAGTAAAACCACTTTTGAAAAATGTTGCAAATACAATTCAAATGGTACAAAAAAAATCCACCCTTTCTAATTATTTAATTGACCAGGCCACATCTTTTAAACTTCCTTACAAGACTTCTTGGGAAGTCGAACTTAGTATTACTTTAGACAACTCGCCATGGAGCGAAATTTACAGAAACCTAGCAAATTCCTCCCTGAATGTCATTTTGAGAGAGAACGCCTATAAAAATATTATGCGATGGTATGTCACCCCAGCCAGATTACAACTCTCAAACTCCTCCTTGGATGACATATGCTTTAGGTGTTGTAGTGTCACAGGAACACTGAATCATATGCTGTGGTATTGCCCTAAAATAGCACATATTTGAAATAAAACTTACTTTGGAAGAAGTCTTGAGGAACACTTTATATATTTAATTGATGAGTATGATATCAGCAGAGTTTGATGTAAATTATAAAAGATGGGCTTCCTGTTGGGATGCTTGGACCTTGTGAATTGGCTGGCAGCGAGAGCCGCGGAAATATTCTACATTAATCTTAGAGGGCGGAGAATAACCTTGGGGCTTCAGGCTCACCTCCCCCTCTCTCACCTCTCCTATCCCACGCTTTTTTTTTCATTTATTTTTCCTATTTTGTTTTGTTTCAAACTGATCGCACAGTATATATCAAGAATAGTTCAATAATAAACATACATTTTTTGTGCATCATGTAGCAAATAACTAAAATGAAGTTTACTTTAAATTGACCATGACGTTATGAAATACCTCTTTATGATGAACGTGCCAAATATGTAACTGAAACCACTAGTGATACACCATTAACACATTTCTCTGTTCTCTGCCCACTTAGATTCAGCTTTGAACATTTGGATGTGAAGTCTTACAAAGTATCTGTTCCTATAATTATAGCTAAGTTTATAACCTATAATAGTTCAGAGTATTTATTATTGCATTACATTTGCTATATGACACATGATTCCTATTTTAATAGAAGGGATTCTATTAAAACAGGAATATGCGTTCGCGTATGAAACCATGCTAAACAGGGCATTTTATCACCATAGCTTAGCTGAACAGCATGATTTAGCACTTTCTGGGGACTGGGACCGGAAAAAGTGCTATTGCGAATCAACACTCTGCCCAACCCGGAGTACACCTGCATATCAAGAATAGTTCAATAATAAACATTTTCGGAACTTTTCTGTACATCACACGACAAATAACTAAAATTAATTTTATTTAAAGTTGCTCAGCGTGTTACTAAATTCCTCTTTATACCGAAAATGCCACATGCGCAACCTCAATCTCTAGTGATGAAAAGTAAAAAAGTGGCTTGCTAAGCTTCAGAATTATCAAAGTATTTCTTAGTGAAACTAACTCACAATCACATTAAATCTGTACTAAAGTACTCCTCACATATCCAGGGGCATATTTATATTTTAAGCTATCCTAGGTTGATTCAGATTTGTACTTCCCACAACCCAGCTACTACTCCTCTATTCTTGTCCTCATGTTAAGTGTATATGCACATCACCCAGGTGAGAATTTGGAAATTTGATGAGGACTGAGCCAGAAGAACTTTATTTATTTACTTTACATTAAGATTGAACCCATTTATTTTTACATATATCCCTGCATCATCAATGTACATCTGAGCCAACACTGCTCCCCATTTCCATTCTTCCTCTCTCCAGCTGCATAATATAATGTCACAAGTGCCTTCTAGCTTGTGTGAGTTACTGTAGAGGTGAGGGCAGAGTACACACAGCATGTCGTTCCTGTGGTATTAATGAACTAATCTGTGATTGGCCTAGTGCCCTGATCATTGACCTTTCGGTAACATGGCCAGATTTATAACTAGACAAACAGTTGCCTAGTGGTGCCTCCCTGGGAGGGGCACCTCGTTTGCATAACAATACATATATACAACAAAGTATGCTTGCATGAATATCATGCTACCTGTTACTCTAGCCATCACCATGAGGTAATTACATTGAAATGTTAATTAAGAAATAGATTATAAATTAAATTATATTATAAACAGTTTTGTGTGTATGAACAATGTAATTTAACAATATGTGTGTGTATATATATATATAATTCTAGATTATTCTATATTTTATATATATATAGTTACATACAGCCTTATTAAATTGCGATTCGGCCAATTGAATAAGGCTCTATTTTAGCACACAGCATATTTTTTTACAGAAGTTTTTAGTTAGTGACCTTCTATCCAAAAGCAAGGTCTTCACTAACTAAAAACTTCTGTAAAAAAAATATGCTCTGTGCTTATATAGAGCCCTAATAAATTTACTAAATCACAATTTAATAAGGCTGCAAGCTAGTAACCCTTTGGTTGTTTTGTGGGTGCTGTAGGGGAGGATGCTCAATGTTATCTCATAGAGATCTCATAGAGGTCATACTCACTCTTATCCTATAGAATGTTCTCACAGATCCTTAAAGAGATCTCTCAGATTCAAAAAGAGGTTCTAGAGCAACCTTTAGAGTTAAAAAAAACAAACTTCAAACTCTAGAAAAAAGTATTGCTAATGGAAGGCAAACTCATTACTAGAAAACATTTTTTAAATATAATTATACAGTCCAGTTCGTTCAAGAAAGTACCAAGTCTAAACACAATGCAGCTGTCTAGGATGATTAACGTCTCCGTCTAGCCTGCACCGAGGTGTAACTTGCGTGTAAGCAAATATAGATTTAATAGAATTTTGGTACATCATAGATTTCTCATGTAAATTGGGAGTTTATTCCAGTGAAGGTTCACAAAGAGAGAGAAGGAACGGAATCAGGACTGGGCACAGGGTCAGATTAAGAAGTGTTGAGCATGTTTTGGATCATTTCCGATTATTGTGGAAAATAATGGAAGATTTGCTAACACGGTATGGAAGGGCAAGGCAATATAGGGATATATAGACAAGATTAGGAATTTGAATAGACATATAAGTGTCTTTCATAGATAATGTAGTCAATCCTACTGGTTTAACATGAATCGTACACAAATTGTTCTACAGTGCTCCATTATTTGTTGGTAGAAGAAATTTTAATATAGAAATCACCGTACAGTGATCTGCTGGTGGTCAGGGCCAAATGTACCCTTTTGGAGGCCCCTAGGCAGTGAAGTGGCGGAGCCCCTGCGAGTGAGTACGCAAGGTATGCACAGACCCATTTTTGCCTTTTCTGTACGTGCAAGTTCCCATTCCTGTTGTAACTGTCTTGTTCTAGGTGGTTATCCCCTATTAGCCAGTCTATAAACTTCAACGTTTCATTTTTTTTAAGCAAGGAATCTTTTTTTAAAGAAGTGGTGCCCCTCACAGGGAAGCGCCCCTGGGTGGCTGCCTAGTTGGCCTAATGGGTAATCTGGCCATGCCGGTGGTTCCTTTCACAACATCTGTAACATTTATCCTACAGGCTGTCCACTTGTTCGTTAATTCTCTTCTATTATGACTTTACAACATTTCGGAATTAAATCATTTTATTATGTACTTTTCCTGGGACTTCTTCCAGGATCTTTACCCCTTCATTATCAGTCCATGTGTATTTTGTTAATACAGAATGTGTGAATCAACCCTGAAAATATTCATTTTCCTATAGTCACTGGTTCCTTGGACAGAGTTTGAAATGACCGTGGTGCAAGCCTGACTTTTGAGAGATTTTCCAGAGGAAAAATAGATGCAAATGATGAAAGAGGAAAGTTATGAAGGAGAGTTTGGATTACTACTAATACTTTTTGATGGGGCTTAACATTTGCTCCAAAGGAAACTGATGGATTTTTGCTGGAACTCCTAAACCTCGTAGCTGGTGATTACACATTCTTACGTTAGATTTACAGCTGACAGCTTGAATTTGCAATGGGAACGAGTTGGCCTCCAACAGCATCATGCCAGCCAACAAATAGTATCCTGTCTTCATCAGACACATTCAGTCTATGCTTTCACTACTCACAGATCTGCAACATTAATTTACTCTAATATATTAATGTTCACTAAATATATTTTTGTTCTTGTTACAATATTAAGAGACAGTTTATGGCATTTGTTCATCCAAGTCAATAGTCTAAAATGTATATGCACCCAGGGTCATTCAGGTTTGTGGTCATCACCCCTTCCCCAGTCACTATTTTTCTTTGCTATTACCTCATTTTAAAATTACAATTCACCACATTCGACCCACTCACCACAAAATATGGTTGCCCGTTAAAAAATAGTATCTGTCATATCCATCTTTATAATTTCAACATGTCAGTGTAGTAATAAACATTATTAATCGTAATTGTCAATCGCTTAAATTATATTGATCATTTACTTGATGAGTTTAAATACAGAGCTGTATGTATATTAGCCCCTTCTACTTCTGGATCACTATCTTGTTGTGGTAAAGAGGCTTGTGTCTATTCAATGAAACTGTGAGCTGTACTATGTAGGGTAACCCAAGTTGCCAAGATAACCATATGGATAAGTTCAACCAGGAACACATGACAATGTATATTAGAGAGTTTGGGCTGTTATGAACCAAAGATAAATTGATCATCTACATGGGATGATGATATACAAAGTTATGAACAGTAGTAGACTGAATACACTACAAATAAGCTTCATACTCAGTCACATGTTTGCCATCCTTCGCAATGTTGATGTTTTACATCTTTCATTGTATATGATATATTTTATGGACGTTAACAGAGTTTGGAACAGAAATAAAATAGCACATACAGTGCAAAGGATAAATTAAACTATGAATCAGATCAGTTCTCACAGAGGATGAATAAAAGAAAACACAAGTAATCAAGGAATTAAGTTGGAATACTGAAGCCAAATGGAAAGTTCAAGTCATAGCCCTTAAAATACCAGGACAGAAAACCATGGGCTTACTTGTGTAGCAAAAAAATAATTGAACAGAAAATACATGCCAATTTTTATCTCATGGAAAATATGTTATCCAGGTTAGATCTAGAATGTGGCCAAGTTGGCTACTGGTCTGTAGGAGATATTCTTTTCTTTCATCTCTATAAGTGCATAAACCAACAAAAAGACAGGAGCACGCAGAACCACAGGGCTCAAAGTTAAAATGTATTTTGGAATTTAGTCAATGAAATTGGTGAGTAATTGTTTTTTATTGATGAAACAACAACATTGTACGTTCTGGTCCAGTGGAATTGTCCAGTAGCACTCGGGCAAGGAACTCATCATATCTTTTTACACCCAGTATAATCAGATGCTGCAGATTTGATGTAAAACCCTGGCATAGCTACCCACTCAGACTCTCTTGGTTTTACAAGAGCAAAACAAGTAAAATTACATAAAAGTTAATATTTTTTCTTACTTTTGACTGTATCAGTTTTCCCTCAAACAGGACTGCTTATGTCATCTCCCTGTGCCTATCAGGGGGTCGTGGTCAGTGCTGCCTGGAAACCGGACTTTCATTTATTTTAATAGTCTATCCCCAACAAACACATGAGCTTTACTTTCAAATGCATTGCAGTGGTGCTTTACATAACATTATAAAATGTAATATTAAACAGTAATGGATTTCTTTGCTTTCACAAAGGAAGATAAGACATAGTAAATAGTAACTGAGGTTAAAAAAAGGCATTTAGTCCATCAAGTTCAAACTTTTTAGATCTCATATCTTTATATTAGGGGAATTGTGAGTAGATACAGTGGAAGGCAAACACAAAAAACATGAAAACTTTACCAAGTGTCTGACTAGGGGAAAAATCCTTCCTGATCTCAACACAATTGTCAGCTGTTTTAAACAATATGCAAAGAAAAGATAATATATATGAATATGAGTATAAAAAGCAAGCTTAACAATAATGCTTAATTTTGCTCTATTTGAATACCAGTATTTTTTATATAAAATGTCAAATCTGAATTTAAAATGTACTTATCTCATTTCGCAATCCCAGTATTTAGATTAGACCCCCCCTCCCCGTGGCATTTATAAACAAACCTAGGCATTTAGGTCCTGCAGGGACCTCCATGGCACTATTACTATGTTTTTAATACCATGAAGGTCCTTACAGGCAACAAATATATGCCTATATGCCACGGTGGTAATGGAAGGACTTCCATGGCACCTACCATTGCCCCAAAAGGCATCTCCATGTAACTCAAGGTCAACATTGGACAAATGGTCAGGGTGGATTAGTGTCCTACCATTAAAGCAGGCTGCAAATTGCAACCATAACCTTACATCTTCCTGCATTGATGATGATGATACGCGTATGAAGTGATGCGGCCATCTGATCTCAACCATAGCAAGCCACCTGCAAAAGACTCTCCCCATCAGGATAATCCTGCAGGCAAAACTGAGTATTGACTGAAGTATGCAAAGCATCACACTCTTAGACATCAACAACACCCCTAATTCCAGTCACAAATCTGTCAGTTTATCCTCTGGCAGGCTGCACTCCATTGACACTGAATCAACTGCAATGCCAAGGAAATAAAACATTTTTGTAGGCACCTCTGTTTTCCCTCAGCTAGTGGGATTCTGAAGAACCACACCACATTCTGAAAGATGGACAGGGAATATAGGCAGATATTGTATCCTTGTCAGCTGGGCTAATGCAGAGAAAATTGTCCAGCTAATGTACCATGCAACGATAACCCATTTTCCACCTAACCACCCATTCTAGGAGATTGCTGAAGCCTCAAAGTAGGAACATGATATGGAGCATCCCATGGAGAGGCACTAATACACATAGATGTTCCTGAATGATGACTCTATTTCCACCTTCACTATAAGCCATCCTTTACCAGCCTTCCACACTAGAGTTGTCGTCTGACCAAAAGAGGATTTAGGAGACAGAGCTAAATTCTCTGCTGATACCATCTTTCACTGAGGTCACTTTGGAGTAAGACAGCTGGTATATTAACAGGAACCTGCCCTCCTCTTTCTTGGGGACCACACTGAATGATGAAGGACCTGCCATCCTTTCAAGGTGGGCCTCCTTATCTAGCTTGTCTCTATTGGCATCTACTCCACAAATTGGATTCTGAAGCCTTTTTCAAACTCTTCTTGAAACAAGGCAGATAACCCAACCACCCACACAACTTACCGTAGAATGCGAGCCATTGCAACATTGTGGGTCTCTCTGTTGTCTGAGGCAACATGATAAGGCATTGTCCCCCTCATTTGGAGCAGGCATGTGTGATCTTGTAGTTTGGAGCCCACCAGGGACCCAGGATTTTTTGGTGCCCCAGCTCCGCCTCAAAGGGGCAAGTTAACCCTCATTGGCTTCATGGTATATCGGACCCCTTATGCAGGACCCTGATGTCCATACCAATGCCAGAAGTGGGCTCCCCCACTGTCAGGAGCACAACGGGCTCTGGAACCATAGCCTTCTTGAGCTCTCCTACCAGAGCACTGCTTCCAAGTATGGTTGTACCTGAAAGCTGCCCAGCTGTTGTAATTACTCCTTTGCTAATGGCTCCACTAACTCACTAAGCAAATCATCCGCTAATGGGATACCATGAGCCCTTCCTCCAATTTGTCAGCTCTCATCTAGATCTATTTCCACTTGGAAATTTGTTCAGCCACTACCAGTTTTTGTTGGTGGTTATATTTCTTTCACTTCATTTAAAAAAAAAATTATAACCATTAAAACAATTTGTAAAATATAGCAGAGATTGTTGAATATATTTTCTATATATTTTTGTTGAGATTTTGGTGTATCTCTATGACATGGGTGTCTTTAAGCAAACAGTACAATTAATCTTAAGGAAAGGATGACTACTCCTTTATTTTGAAGGTGATAGATTAAAGGCCTCATTCAATTGAAGGCCGCATCTCTCGTATACAGGCTCTATGTCTGCGGGCCTGCTGCGGGCTTGAACTCTGCTACAATTACAGAGCTATTCAATTGAAAAAGCCTGTAAATTACAGGCTAAAAGCCGAAACTATATACCATGCAATCCTATATAGCATTTCAGGGCGGGAACATGATCAATTAAGCAAGGCCGTAACTACCCATTTAGAAACGGCCAACAGAAAATGAGACTGTAATCAGTACGTCTGTAAAACATGGAGGTTACAAGTCAACCAATTAGCGTTTAGCAAATGTTCTAGTCTATGTGGGTGGCCTGATATGTATTAACTCATTGATTCCTAAGATTAAAATAACCCAGAAATTACATTAAAAAAAAGTGATTGCAGATGTACGAGCTTGAAACTGTTGTGCAATTAATTCTAATGTCTTTCACCGCTTTCCCCGTCTTTTTTAAGTGCAGTATTGATTTTTTATTTGCATTTACGGTGCTATGAACAGGTGTTCAACCCCCTTGCGAGTCCTATCTGGTACCCATAGGTACTGCAGGAGTTTCCTACCCGTAACCCGTAGATCGTTTGCGGCTCGCAAAAAGACGCCAATTGAATAACAAATTATTTTATGGGCTACATTACTGGCTCCCGTAAGCTACAATTTCTCAATTGAATGAGGCCCTAAGTATTCAAACCTTCATACCTCTACTTCAAAGGATATCTAGTTTGGGTGGAAGCAATCTAACAATCTGGTTTGGATAAAACAAAAAAACTTCATGATGATCACTTATGCATAACTTCACTCTATTATATGGTCTACTGCAACTTTATAAACAATTTGTCCTCAATGGCTATTTCCTATGGAGAATTGAAACCCATTTCAGCGCCCCATGCAATGGCTTAGTAAATCTCTTTTATTATCTTGATCTCAGCAGGATATGTACTTATAAACTAATGTGATTTCCATTTGTCCTATTCAAAACACAGACACTCTGAACCCCTATACTTCCATTATAGAAACTGAAAGTTCCTGTCAATTTAGAATCTCCTCTCATCTGAAGCAGCAGATCACCAGAAGCAAAAATGCTGGGTTCAACTGCAGGATAATCACATATAATAGTTGTCAACCTGCAATTTGTCGTCACGCTTGCGAGCCTTGCGAATCGAGGTGAGCCGTTAAGGCATTGAAGTCTTCCGAGCTCGCAGGACTTAGGCAATGAGCGCCAAAGGCGCTCATTGACCTGCGAACTTCGCGAAGCGAGGCGTGCAGTTAAGGCATTGAAGCATTCGGTTCTTAGGCTGAAATGAGCGCCGAAGGTGCTTCCTGCGAGCCTTGCAAAGCGAGGCGAGCAGTTGAGGCACGCAGGACTTAGGCTGCAAGCATGGGAGAAACGTGGGACTTAGATAAAAAAAGTACGACCTTGGAATCTCAGGGGCCAAAAAATACGAAGTTAATGGCCAAATTGTCGAAATAAAAAAACAAAAAAAACAAGAAAAATAATAAAAAAATAACTTACAACACTCTCACACAAAGCACAGGGGGAGAGCCAGGAAGCCTGGGTTGCAAGCGATATTAAACCTTATTTGCTGTGTTTCATCACTCGAAAATCGGTTAGCAAGGAAAAAAAATGTTGGACGAAAAATTTTACAAAATCTGAAACTGCATGAAAATGAGGCTGAGCAAAGCCATGTACGCAGTACTTAGAAAATACACAAAGTCAAAGACAGTAACACTTACACAAACAACGCCAGCCACACAGGACTTGAGGAACGCAGGAATTACTTAGGCTGCAAGCAGTTGAGGAACGCAGAATCTCAGGGCAAACAAATCTGACTTCGGAAAAATAAGAAGATAATGGCCAAACCGCGGAAATCGAAAAAGACTAAAAACAAGAAAAATAATAAAAAATAAATTAAAAGACACTCACACACAGCACAGGGGGAGAGCCAGGAAGCCTGTGAGTGAGGTTGCAAGCGATTTTGAGCCTTATTTTCTGTGTGTCGTCACTCGAAAATGGGCTAAGCAAAAAAAAAAAGATGGATGAAAAAATCTGAAACTGGATAAAAAGAAGGCTGGGCAAAGCGAGGTATGCAGGATTTATAAAGTACACGGCGGCAAAGACAGTAACACTTACACCAACAACGCCAGACATGCAGGACTTTGAAAATAAAACAAGCGCACGCCACACAAACATTTAGCAGACACACAGAGGAGAAACACACAGGGAAGGGACAAGGGGGAGATGCTGGAGAGAGACACATGGCATTCCCAAGCACAATGTTGCAGGTTAATGAACCCTGCAATGAGCGACCCGTACAGTAGGTGGGTGGAAAAGTTTGAAATGAGCACCTAAGGCGGACATTGCGAGCCACGCAATAATCAACCAAAGGCACTCAGCGCGGGGCTGGCAATAACCCTTAAAGTGCTCAGAGATGCAAAAGCATCACATTGTGTGGCAAACAGCATTGCCTGGCTTACAATTTTATTGCAGTCATTTTTGACAGGCAAGTCGCTAGATTTATATAATAAGCTATACAGTGTTTTATTTTTGACTGCTCAAATTATTTTTGATTATTATTATTATCCTTCAAAAAGAGCATAAATGACTATAGTATAAACTGTTAAACCTGCTACAAACTCTTGAACATTACCCACATAAACAACTTTGCCTTGTGTATGTGAATGACACTCACCATATACCTCCTGTCAGTAGATAACGAAGGGGCAGTAACACCTGTGGACGTTCTACTCTTGTTGCTATCCTTCCCTCCAACTGAGGATGGACGCGCTCAGCTCCTGCAGCCGATCTCTCTAACATCCTTTCCTCCGCCAGAGGATGGACGCACTCCACTCCTTTTGCTGATCTCTCTGCCATCCTTTCCTCTACCCGAGAATGGATGCCCTCGGCTCCTGCTGCCGGTTTCTCTGCCATCCTTTCCTCCGCCTGAGGTTGGACGCCCTCCGCTCCTGCTGCCGATCTCTGTTATCCTTTCCTCCGACTGAAGTTAAACGCCTTCCACTTCTGCCGCTGCCCTTATCACCTCTCCCTCTCCTTGTACCCTCCTTTCCTCACCAGAAGGCAGTGCTTGGTCCCTGCGACTCCTCTCTCCAGGTCGGTATCTGTAATGACTAACGCACCTCTCTCTGCTCCTATCTCTACGTTCATGCTCAACATACTCTCTTCTGTGCTCCGGCGACCTTGACCCCCTTACTGGAGAGGGCGTATGCCTATTCCTGCTGTCGATCGATGAGGATCTCCTACTGGTCAGTCTCTCCCACCTTGCTGACCTGCTGTATCTGAAAGTAGAAAATCCTGCAGTCTGCCTTTCCTTACTGCCTCTGCTGATACTCTCCGCCAACTCCTGATGCCTGTGCCCCCTGCGTCCCATGTGGGACCCGGACGACTTAGTGTCAACTGAACCACGAGCTTCCTGCTGCAGCGGCCACTGCAGACGCCTCCTGCCGACTACTCCTTGGCCGCTGACCTGTCCTGACAGAAGTCCCTTCTCCTGGATCACAAGAAGAGGAGACAGAGCAACACACAGACATCCTTCCTACTGCCTCTCCTTCTGACTCCCTGCACACCTGACCATCCTCCTTCTCATGCCAGGATCCACTGACACCTGCTCATGTTCTTGCTCTGCCTCTTCATTCCCCAACTTGTCCTGCTCTTCATCTGCTGGACCCACTCCATCCTCTTCTTGCTCCGCTCCCAGCGCCTCTTGCTGCATCCTGTTGCTTCTCCTTCCGCTGCCTCTCTTCTCAGTTCCTGCCTCCACTGCCTTCACTCTCTTCCTATTTCCATTGGCTTTCACTTGCTTTCTTGCTGACCTCTTGACCTGCACCACCACGCTCCTCACAGTCAAAGCTCCACTCCTCTTCTGCCCTACTGCTGTCTCCTCGACTGCCACTGCTTGTCTGCTTCCCCTTCCTTCATTCCTCATTCCTTGTGTCCTCCCTGCTGCTGTTATCC